>OY986054.1:33620885-33710721 GCA_963920205.1 Stenodema calcarata
TCATATCGACTCGAGGTGTTTATTTGAGTTCGAATGGACCTTCACCAAGGGCAATAATTGAGTCAACAATTATTGTTGACTCAATTCCATCGTGAGAACGAAAAAAAGTTGACTTCATATCGACTCGAGGTGTTTATTTGAGTTCGAATGGACCTTCAACAGGAGCAATTGTTGACTCAAATACATCGTGAGAACGAAAAAAAGTTGACTTCATATCGACTCAAGGTGTTTATTTGAGTTCGAATGGACCTTCAACAAGAGCATATGTCGACTCAAATACATCGAGAAAACGAAAAAAAGTTGACTTCATATCGACTCGAGGTGTTTATTTGAGTTCGAATGGACCTTCAACAAGAGCAATTGTCGACTCAAATACATCGTGAAAACGAAAAAACATGACTTCATATCGACTCGAGGTGTTTATTTGAGTTCGAAAGGACCTTCAACAAGAGCAATTGTCGACTCAAATTCATCGTGAAAACGAAAAAAAGTTGACTTCATATCGACTCGAGGTGTTTATTTGAGTTGGAATGGACCTTCAACAAGAGCAATTGTCGACTCAAATTCATCGTGAAAACGAAAAAAAGTTTACTTCATATCGGCTCGAGGTGTTTATTTGAGTTCGAATGGACCTTCAACAAGAGCAATAATTATTGTTGACTCAAATCCATCGTGAGAACGAAAAAAAGTTGACTTCATATCGACTCGAGGTGTTTATTTGAGTTCGAATGGACCTTCACCAAGAGCAATTGTTGACTCATATCCATCGTGAGAACGAAAAAAAGTTTACTTCATATCGACTCGAGGTGTTTATTTGAGTTCGAATGGACCTTCAACAAGAGCAATTGTCGACTCAAATTCATCGTGAAAACGAAAAAAAGTTTACTTCATATCGACTCGAGGTGTTTATTTGAGTTCGAATGGACCTTCACCAAGAGCAATTGTTGACTCATATCCATCGTGAGAACGAAAAAAAGTTTACTTCATATCGACTCGAGGTGTTTATTTGAGTTGGAATGGACCTTCAACAAGAGCAATTGTCGACTCAAATTCATCGTGAAAACGAAAAAAAGTTTACTTCATATCGACTCGAGGTGTTTATTTGAGTTGGAATGGACTCCAACAAGAGCAATTGTCGACTCAAATCCATCGTGAGAACGAAAACAAGTTGACTCCAGATCGACTCGAGGTGTTAATTGATTTCGAATGGACCTTCAACAAGAGCAATTGTCGACTCAAATACATCATGGAAACGAAAAAAACATGACTTCATATCGACTCGAGGTGTTTATTTGAGTTCGAATGGACCATCAACAAGAGCATATGTCGACTCAAATACATCGTGAAAACGAAAAAAATTTGACTTCATATTGACTCGAGGTGTTTATTTGAGTTCGAATGGACCTTTAAGAAGAGCAATTGTCGACTCAAATACATCATGAAAACGAAAAAAACATGAGTTCATATCGACTCGAGGTGTTTATTTGAGTTCGAGTGGACCTTCAACAAGAGCAATTGTCGACTCAAATTCATCGTGAAAACGAAAAAAAGTTTAATTCATAACGACTCGAGGTGTTTATTTGAGTTGGAATAGACTCCAACAAGAGCAATTGTCGACTCAAATCCATCGTGAGAACGAAAACAAGTTGACTCCAGATCGGCTCGAGGTGTTTATTTGAGTTCGAATGGACCTTCAACAAGAGCAATAATTATTGTTGACTCAAATCCATCGTGAGAACGAAAAAAAGTTGACTTCATATCGACTCGAGGTGTTTATTTGAGTTCGAATGGACCTTCAACAAGAGCAATTGTCGACTCAAATTCATCGTGAAAACGAAAAAAAGTTTACTTCATATCGGCTCGAGGTGTTTATTTGAGTTCGAATGGACCTTCAACAAGAGCAATAATTATTGTTGACTCAAATCCATCGTGAGAACGAAAAAAACATGACTTCATATCGACTCGAGGTGTTTATTTGAGTTCGAATGGACCTTCAACAAGAGCATATGTCGACTCAAATACATCGTGAAAACGAAAAAAAGTTGACTTCATATTGACTCGAGGTGTTTATTTGAGTTCGAATGGACCTTTAAGAAGAGCAATTGTCGACTCAAATACATCATGAAAACGAAAAAAACATGACTTCATATCGACTCGAGGTGTTTATTTGAGTTCGAATGGACCTTCAACAAGAGCAATTGTCGACTCAAATACATCGTGAAAACGAAAAAACATGACTTCATATCGACTCGAGGTGTTTATTTGAGTTCGAATGGACCATCAACAAGAGCAATTGTCGACTCAAATTCATCGTGAAAACGAAAAAAAGTTGACTTCATATCGACTCGAGGTGTTTATTTGAGTTGGAATGGACCTTCAACAAGAGCAATTGTCGACTCAAATTCATCGTGAAAACGAAAAAAAGTTTACTTCATATCGGCTCGAGGTGTTTATTTGAGTTCAAATGGACCTTCAACAAGAGCAATAATTATTGTTGACTCAAATCCATCGTGAGAACGAAAAAAAGTTGACTTCATATCGACTCGTGGTGATTATTTGAGTTCGAATGGACCTTCAAGAAGAGCAATTGTCGACTAAAATACAGCGTGAAAACGAAAAAAAGTTTACTCCATATCGACTCGAGGTGTTTATTTGAGTTCGAATGGACCTTCAACAACAGCAATTGTCGACTCAAATACATCGTGAGAACGAAAAAAAGTTTACTCCATATCGACTCGAGGTGTTTATTTGAGTTCGAATGGACCTTCAACAAGAGCAAATGTCGACTCAAATTCATCGTGAGAACGAAAAAAAGTTTACTTCATATCGACTCGAGGTGTTTATCTAAGTTGGAATGGACCTTCAACAAGAGCAATTGTCGACTCAAATTCATCGTGAAAACGAAAAAAAGTTGACTTCATATCGACTCGAGGTGTTTATTTGAGTTCGAATGGACCTTCAACAAGAGCAATTGTTGACTCAAATCCATCGTGAGAACGAAAAAAAGTTTACTTCATATCGACTCGAGGTGTTTATTTGAGTTCGAATGGACCTTCAACAAGAGCAATTGTTGACTCAAATCCATCGTGAGAACGAAAAAAAGTTTACTTCATATCGACTCGAGGTGTTTATTTGAGTTCGAATGGACCTTCAACAAGAGCAATTGTCGACTCAAATTCATCGTGAAAACGAAAAAAAGTCGACTTCATATCGACTCGAGGTGTTTATTTGAGTTCGAATGGACCTTCAACAAGAGCAATTGTCGACTCAAATTCATCGTGAAAACGAAAAAAGTTTACTTCATATCGACTCGAGGTGTTTATTTGAGTTCGAATGGACCTTCAACAAGAGCAATTGTCGACTCAAATTCATCGTGAAAACGAAAAAAAGTTTACTCCATATCGACTCGAGGTGTTTATTTGAGTTCGAATGGACCTTCAACAAGAGCAATTGTCGACTCAAATCCATCGTGAGAACGAAAAAAAGTTGACTTCATATCGACTCGAGGATGTTTATTTGAGTTCGAATGGACCTTCAACAAGAGCAATTGTTGACTCAAATCCATCGTGAGAACGAAAAAAAGTTTACTTCATGTCGACTCGAGGTGTTTATTTGAGTTCGAATGGACCTTCAACAAGAGCAATTGTCGGCTCAAATTCATCGTGAAAACGAAAAAAAGTCGACTTCATATCGACTCGAGGTGTTTATTTGAGTTCGAATGGACCTTCAACAAGAGCAATTGTTGACTGAAATTCATCGTGAAAACGAAAAAAGTTTACTCCATATCGACTCGAGGTGTTTATTTGAGTTCGAATGGACCTTCACCAAGAGCAATTGTTGACTCATATCCATCGTGAGAACGAAAAAAAGTTTACTTCATATCGACTCGAGGTGTTTATTTGAGTTCGAATGGACCTTCAACAAGAGCAATTGTCGACTCAAATTCATCGTGAAAACGAAAAAAAGTTTACTTCATATCGACTCGAGGTGTTTATTTGAGTTCGAATGGACCTTCACCAAGAGCAATTGTTGACTCATATCCATCGTGAGAACGAAAAAAAGTTTACTTCATATCGACTCGAGGTGTTTATTTGAGTTGGAATGGACCTTCAACAAGAGCAATTGTCGACTCAAATTCATCGTGAAAACGAAAAAAAGTTTACTTCATATCGACTCGAGGTGTTTATTTGAGTTGGAATGGACTCCAACAAGAGCAATTGTCGACTCAAATCCATCGTGAGAACGAAAACAAGTTGACTCCAGATCGACTCGAGGTGTTAATTGATTTCGAATGGACCTTCAACAAGAGCAATTGTCGACTCAAATACATCATGGAAACGAAAAAAACATGACTTCATATCGACTCGAGGTGTTTATTTGAGTTCGAATGGACCATCAACAAGAGCATATGTCGACTCAAATACATCGTGAAAACGAAAAAAAGTTGACTTCATATTGACTCGAGGTGTTTATTTGAGTTCGAATGGACCTTTAAGAAGAGCAATTGTCGACTCAAATACATCATGAAAACGAAAAAAACATGACTTCATATCGACTCGAGGTGTTTATTTGAGTTCGAGTGGACCTTCAACAAGAGCAATTGTCGACTCAAATTCATCGTGAAAACGAAAAAAAGTTTAATTCATAACGACTCGAGGTGTTTATTTGAGTTGGAATGGACTCCAACAAGAGCAATTGTCGACTCAAATCCATCGTGAGAACGAAAACAAGTTGACTCCAGATCGGCTCGAGGTGTTTATTTGAGTTCGAATGGACCTTCAACAAGAGCAATAATTATTGTTGACTCAAATCCATCGTGAGAACGAAAAAAAGTTGACTTCATATCGACTCGAGGTGTTTATTTGAGTTCGAATGGACCTTCAACAAGAGCAATTGTCGACTCAAATTCATCGTGAAAACGAAAAAAAGTTTACTTCATATCGGCTCGAGGTGTTTATTTGAGTTCGAATGGACCTTCAACAAGAGCAATAATTATTGTTGACTCAAATCCATCGTGAGAACGAAAAAAACATGACTTCATATCGACTCGAGGTGTTTATTTGAGTTCGAATGGACCTTCAACAAGAGCATATGTCGACTCAAATACATCGTGAAAACGAAAAAAAGTTGACTTCATATTGACTCGAGGTGTTTATTTGAGTTCGAATGGACCTTTAAGAAGAGCAATTGTCGACTCAAATACATCATGAAAACGAAAAAAACATGACTTCATATCGACTCGAGGTGTTTATTTGAGTTCGAATGGACCTTCAACAAGAGCATATGTCGACTCAAATACATCGAGAAAACGAAAAAAAGTTAACTTCATATCGACTCGAGGTGTTTATTTGAGTTCGAATGGACCTTCAACAAGAGCAATTGTCGACTCAAATACATCGTGAAAACGAAAAAACATGACTTCATATCGACTCGAGGTGTTTATTTGAGTTCGAATGGACCATCAACAAGAGCAATTGTCGACTCAAATTCATCGTGAAAACGAAAAAAAGTTGACTTCATATCGACTCGAGGTGTTTATTTGAGTTGGAATGGACCTTCAACAAGAGCAATTGTCGACTCAAATTCATCGTGAAAACGAAAAAAGTTTACTTCATATCGGCTCGAGGTGTTTATTTGAGTTCGAATGGACCTTCAACAAGAGCAATAATTATTGTTGACTCAAATCCATCGTGAGAACGAAAAAAAGTTGACTTCATATCGACTCGTGGTGATTATTTGAGTTCGAATGGACCTTCAAGAAGAGCAATTGTCGACTCAAATACATCATGGAAACGAAAAAAACATGACTTCATATCGACTCGAGGTGTTTATTTGAGTTCGAATGGACCATCAACAAGAGCATATGTCGACTCAAATACATCGTGAAAACGAAAAAAAGGTGACTTCATATTGACTCGAGGTGTTTATTTGAGTTCGAATGGACCTTTAAGAAGAGCAATTGTCGATTCAAATACATCATGAAAACGAAAAAAACATGACTTCATATCGACTCGAGGTGTTTATTTGAGTTCGAGTGGACCTTCAACAGAGCATATGTCGACTCAAATACACCGTGAAAACGAAAAAACGTTGACTTCATATTGACTCGAGGTGTTTATTTGAGTTCGAATGGACCTTCAACAAGAGCAATTGTTGACTCAAATCCATCGTGAGAACGAAAAAAAGTTTACTTCATATCGACTCGAGGTGTTTATTTGAGTTCGAATGGACCTTCAACAAGAGCAATTGTTGACTCAAATCCATCGTGAGAACGAAAAAAAGTTTACTTCATATCGACTCGAGGTGTTTATTTGAGTTCGAATGGACCTTCAACAAGAGCAATTGTCGACTCAAATTCATCGTGAAAACGAAAAAAAGTCGACTTCATATCGACTCGAGGTGTTTATTTGAGTTCGAATGGACCTTCAACAAGAGCAATTGTTGACTGAAATTCATCGTGAAAACGAAAAAAGTTTACTTCATATCGACTCGAGGTGTTTATTTGAGTTCGAATGGACCTTCAACAAGAGCAATTGTCGACTCAAATTCATCGTGAAAACGAAAAAAAGTTTACTCCATATCGACTCGAGGTGTTTATTTGAGTTCGAATGGACCTTCAACAAGAGCAATTGTCGACTCAAATCCATCGTGAGAACGAAAAAAAGTTGACTTCATATCGACTCGAGGATGTTTATTTGAGTTCGAATGGACCTTCAACAAGAGCAATTGTTGACTCAAATCCATCGTGAGAACGAAAAAAAGTTTACTTCATATCGACTCGAGGTGTTTATTTGAGTTCGAATGGACCTTCAACAAGAGCAATTGTCGGCTCAAATTCATCGTGAAAACGAAAAAAAGTCGACTTCATTTCGACTCGAGGTGTTTATTTGAGTTCGAATGGACCTTCAACAAGAGCAATTGTTGACTGAAATTCATCGTGAAAACGAAAAAAGTTTACTCCATATCGACTCGAGGTGTTTATTTGAGTTCGAATGGACCTTCAAGAAGAGCAATTGTCGACTCAAATTCATCGTGATAACGAAAAAAAGTTGACTTCATATCGACTCGAGGTGTTTATTTGAGTTCGAATGGACCTTCACCAAGGGCAATAATAGAGTCAACAATTATTGTTGACTCAATTCCATCGTGAGAACGAAAAAAAGTTGACTTCATATCGACTCGAGGTGTTTATTTGAGTTCGAATGGACCTTCAACAGGAGCAATTGTTGACTCAAATACATCGTGAGAACGAAAAAAAGTTGACTTCATATCGACTCAAGGTGTTTATTTGAGTTCGAATGGACCTTCACCAAGAGCAATAATTGAGTCAACAATTATTGTTGACTCAAATCCATCGTGAGAGCGAAAAAAAAATTACTTCATATCGACTCGAGGTGTTTATTTGAGTTGGAATGGACCTTCAACAAGAGCAATTGTCGACTCAAATTCATCGTGAAAACGAAAAAAAGTTTAATTCATAACGACTCGAGGTGTTTATTTGAGTTGGAATGGACTCCAACAAGAGCAATTGTCGACTCAAATCCATCGTGAGAACGAAAACAAGTTGACTCCAGATCGGCTCGAGGTGTTTATTTGAGTTCGAATGGACCTTCAACAAGAGCAATAATTATTGTTGACTCAAATCCATCGTGAGAACGAAAAAAAGTTGACTTCATATCGACTCGAGGTGTTTATTTGAGTTCGAATGGACCTTCAACAAGAGCAATTGTCGACTCAAATTCATCGTGAAAACGAAAAAAAGTTGACTTCATATCGACTCGAGGTGTTTATTTGAGTTGGAATGGACCTTCAACAAGAGCAATTGTCGACTCAAATCCATCGTGAGAACGAAAAAAAGTTGACTCCATATCGACTCGAGGTGTTTAGTTGAGTTCGAATGGACCTTGAACAAGAGCAATTGTTGACTCAAATCCATCGTGAGAACGAAAAAAAGTTGACTTCATATCGACTCGAGGTGTTTATTTGAGTTCGAATGGACCTTCAACAAGAGCAATTGTTGACTCAAATACATCGTGAGAACGAAAAAAAGTTGACTTCATATCGACTCGAGGTGTTTATTTGAGTTCGAATGGACCTTCACCAAGGGCAATAATTGAGTCAACAATTATTGTTGACTCAATTCCATCGTGAGAACGAAAAAAAGTTGACTTCATATCGACTCGAGGTGTTTATTTGAGTTCGAATGGACCTTCAACAGGAGCAATTGTTGACTCAAATACATCGTGAGAACGAAAAAAAGTTGACTTCATATCGACTCAAGGTGTTTATTTGAGTTCGAATGGACCTTCACCAAGAGCAATAATTGAGTCAACAATTATTGTTGACTCAAATCCATCGTGAGAGCGAAAAAAAAATTACTTCATATCGACTCGAGGTGTTTATTTGAGTTCGAATGGACCTTCAACAAGAGCAATAATTATTGTTGACTCAAATCCATCGTGAGAACGAAAAAAAGTTGACTTCATATCGACTCGAGGTGTTTATTTGAGTTCGAATGGACCTTCAACAAGAGCAATTGTCGACTCAAATTCATCGTGAAAACGAAAAAAAGTTGACTTCATATCGACTCGAGGTGTTTATTTGAGTTGGAATGGACCTTCAACAAGAGCAATTGTCGACTCAAATTCATCGTGAAAACGAAAAAAAGTTTACTTCATATCGGCTCGAGGTGTTTATTTGAGTTCGAATGGACCTTCAACAAGAGCAATAATTATTGTTGACTCAAATCCATCGTGAGAACGAAAAAAAGTTGACTTCATATCGACTCGAGGTGTTTATTTGAGTTCGAATGGACCTTCACCAAGAGCAATTGTTGACTCATATCCATCGTGAGAACGAAAAAAGTTTACTTCATATCGACTCGAGGTGTTTATTTGAGTTCGAAAGGACCTTCAACAAGAGCAATTGTCGACTCAAATACATCATGAAAACGAAAACAACATGACTTCATATCGACTCGAGGTGTTTATTTGAGTTCGAATGGACCTTCAACAAGAGCAATTGTCGACTCAAATTCATCGTTAAAACGAAAAAAAGTTTACTTCATATCGACTCGAGGTGTTTATTTGAGTTGGAATGGACTCCAACAAGAGCAATTGTCGACTCAAATCCATCGTGAGAACGAAACCAAGTTGACTCCAGATCGACTCGAGGTGTTAATTGATTTCGAATGGACCTTCAACAAGAGCAATTGTCGACTCAAATACATCGCGAAAACGAAAAAAAGTTGACTTCATATTGACTCGAGGTGTTTATTTGAGTTCGAATGGACCTTCAACAAGAGCAATTGTCGACTCAAATACATCATGGAAACGAAAAAAACATGACTTCATATCGACTCGAGGTGTTTATTTGAGTTCGAATGGACCATCAACAAGAGCATATGTCGACTCAAATACATCGTGAAAACGAAAAAAAGTTGACTTCATATTGACTCGAGGTGTTTATTTGAGTTCGAATGGACCTTTAAGAAGAGCAATTGTCGATTCAAATACATCATGAAAACGAAAAAAACATGACTTCATATCGACTCGAGGTGTTTATTTGAGTTCGAGTGGACCTTCAACAGAGCATATGTCGACTCAAATACACCGTGAAAACGAAAAAACGTTGACTTCATATTGACTCGAGGTGTTTATTTGAGTTCGAATGGACCTTCAACAAGAGCAATTGTCGACTCAAATACATCATGGAAACGAAAAAAACATGACTTCATATCGACTCGAGGTGTTTATTTGAGTTCGAATGGACCATCAACAAGAGCATATGTCGACTCAAATACATCGTGAAAACGAAAAAAAGTTGACTTCATATTGACTCGAGGTGTTTATTTGAGTTCGAATGGACCTTTAAGAAGAGCAATTGTCGATTCAAATACATCATGAAAACGAAAAAAACATGACTTCATATCGACTCGAGGTGTTTATTTGAGTTCGAATGGACCTTCAACAAGAGCAATTGTCGACTCAAATTCATCGTTAAAACGAAAAAAAGTTTACTTCATATCGACTCGAGGTGTTTATTTGAGTTGGAATGGACTCCAACAAGAGCAATTGTCGACTCAAATCCATCGTGAGAACGAAAACAAGTTGACTCCAGATCGACTCGAGGTGTTAATTGATTTCGAATGGACCTTCAACAAGAGCAATTGTCGACTCAAATACATCGCGAAAACGAAAAAAAGTTGACTTCATATTGACTCGAGGTGTTTATTTGAGTTCGAATGGACCTTCAACAAGAGCAATTGTCGACTCAAATACATCATGGAAACGAAAAAAACATGACTTCATATCGACTCGAGGTGTTTATTTGAGTTCGGATGGACCATCAACATGAGCATATGTCGACTCAAATACATCGTGAAAACGAAAAAAAGTTGACTTCATATTGACTCGAGGTGTTTATTTGAGTTCGAATGGACCTTTAAGAAGAGCAATTGTCGATTCAAATACATCATGAAAACGAAAAAAACATGACTTCATATCGACTCGAGGTGTTTATTTGAGTTCGAGTGGACCTTCAACAGAGCATATGTCGACTCAAATACACCGTGAAAACGAAAAAACGTTGACTTCATATTGACTCGAGGTGTTTATTTGAGTTCGAATGGACCTTCAACAAGAGCAATTGTCGACTCAAATACATCATGAAAACGAAAAAAACATGACTTCATATCGACTCGAGGTGTTTATTTGAGTTCGAATGGACCTTCAACAAGAGCAATTGTCGACTCAAATTCATCGTGAAAACGAAAAAAAGTTTACTTCATATCGACTCGAGGTGTTTATTTGAGTTGGAATGGACTCCAACAAGAGCAATTGTCGACTCAAATCCATCGTGAGAACGAAAACAAGTTGACTCCAGATCGACTCGAGGTGTTAATCGATTTCGAATGGACCTTCAACAAGAGCAATTGTCGACTCAAATACATCGCGAAAACGAAAAAAAGTTGACTTCATATTGACTCGAGGTGTTTATTTGAGTTCGAATGGACCTTCAACAAGAGCAATTGTCGACTCAAATACATCATGGAAACGAAAAAAACATGACTTCATATCGACTCGAGGTGTTTATTTGAGTTCGAATGGACCTTCAACAAGAGCAATTGTCGACTCAAATACATCGTGAAAACGAAAAAACGTTGACTTCATATTGACTCGAGGTGTTTATTTGAGTTCGAATGGACCTTCAACAAGAGCAATTGTCGACTCAAATACATCATGAAAACGAAAAAAACATGACTTCATATCGACTCGAGGTGTTTATTTGAGTTCGAATGGACCTTCAACAAGAGCAATTGTCGACTCAAATTCATCGTGAAAACGAAAAAAAGTTGACTTCATATCGACTCGAGGTGTTTATTTGAGGTCGAATGGACCTTCAACAAGATCAATTGTCGACTCAAATACATCGTGAAAACGAAAAAACGTTGACTTCATATTGACTCGAGGTGTTTATTTGAGTTCGAATGGACCTTCAACAAGAGCAATTGTCGACTCAAATACATCATGAAAACGAAAAAAACATGACTTCATATTGACTCGAGGTGTTTATTTGAGTTCGAATGGACCTTCAACAAGAGCAATTGTTGACTCAAATCCATCGTGAGAACGAAAAAAAGTTTACTTCATATCGACTCGAGGTGTTTATTTGAGTTCGAATGGACCTTCAACAAGAGCAATTGTTGACTCAAATCCATCGTGAGAACGAAAAAAAGTTTACTTCATATCGACTCGAGGTGTTTATTTGAGTTCGAATGGACCTTCAACAAGAGCAATTGTCGACTCAAATTCATCGTGAAAACGAAAAAAAGTCGACTTCATATCGACTCGAGGTGTTTATTTGAGTTCGAATGGACCTTCGACAAGAGCAATTGTTGACTGAAATTCATCGTGAAAACGAAAAAAGTTTACTTCATATCGACTCGAGGTGTTTATTTGAGTTCGAATGGACCTTCAACAAGAGCAATTGTCGACTCAAATTCATCGTGAAAACGAAAAAAAGTTTACTCCATATCGACTCGAGGTGTTTATTTGAGTTCGAATGGACCTTCAACAAGAGCAATTGTCGACTCAAATCCATCGTGAGAACGAAAAAAAGTTGACTTCATATCGACTCGAGGTGTTTATTTGAGTTCGAATGGACCTTCAACAAGAGCAATTGTTGACTCAAATCCATCGTGAGAACGAAAAAAAGTTTACTTCATATCGACTCGAGGTGTTTATTTGAGTTCGAATGGACCTTCAACAAGAGCAATTGTCGGCTCAAATTCATCGTGAAAACGAAAAAAAGTCGACTTCATATCGACTCGAGGTGTTTATTTGAGTTCGAATGGACCTTCAACAAGAGCAATTGTTGACTGAAATTCATCGTGAAAACGAAAAAAGTTTACTCCATATCGACTCGAGGTGTTTATTTGAGTTCGAATGGACCTTCAAGAAGAGCAATTGTCGACTCAAATTCATCGTGAAAACGAAAAAAAGTTTACTCCATATCGACTCGAGGTGTTTATTTGAGTTCGAATGGACCTTCAACAAGAGCAATTGTCGACTCAAATCCATCGTGAGAACGAAAAAAAGTTGACTTCATATCGACTCGAGGTGTTTATTTGAGTTCGAATGGACCTTCACCAAGAGCAATTGTTGACTCATATCCATCGTGAGAACGAAAAAAAGTTTACTTCATATCGACTCGAGGTGTTTATTTGAGTTGGAAGTGACCTTCAACAAGAGCAATTGTCGACTCAAATTCATCGTGAAAACGAAAAAAAGTTTACTTCATATCGACTCGAGGTGTTTATTTGAGTTCGAATGGACCTTCAACAAGAGCAATTGTCGACTCAAATACATCGTGAAAACGAAAAAACGTTGACTTCATATTGACTCGAGGTGTTTATTTGAGTTCGAATGGACCTTCAACAAGAGCAATTGTCGACTCAAATACATCATGAAAACGAAAAAAACATGACTTCATATCGACTCGAGGTGTTTATTTGAGTTCGAATGGACCTTCAACAAGAGCAATTGTCGACTCAAATTCATCGTGAAAACGAAAAAAAGTTGACTTCATATCGACTCGAGGTGTTTATTTGAGGTCGAATGGACCTTCAACAAGATCAATTGTCGACTCAAATACATCGTGAAAACGAAAAAACGTTGACTTCATATTGACTCGAGGTGTTTATTTGAGTTCGAATGGACCTTCAACAAGAGCAATTGTCGACTCAAATACATCATGAAAACGAAAAAAACATGACTTCATATTGACTCGAGGTGTTTATTTGAGTTCGAATGGACCTTCAACAAGAGCAATTGTTGACTCAAATCCATCGTGAGAACGAAAAAAAGTTTACTTCATATCGACTCGAGGTGTTTATTTGAGTTCGAATGGACCTTCAACAAGAGCAATTGTTGACTCAAATCCATCGTGAGAACGAAAAAAAGTTTACTTCATATCGACTCGAGGTGTTTATTTGAGTTCGAATGGACCTTCAACAAGAGCAATTGTCGACTCAAATTCATCGTGAAAACGAAAAAAAGTCGACTTCATATCGACTCGAGGTGTTTATTTGAGTTCGAATGGACCTTCAACAAGAGCAATTGTTGACTGAAATTCATCGTGAAAATGAAAAAAGTTTACTTCATATCGACTCGAGGTGTTTATTTGAGTTCGAATGGACCTTCAACAAGAGCAATTGTCGACTCAAATTCATCGTGAAAACGAAAAAAAGTTTACTCCATATCGACTCGAGGTGTTTATTTGAGTTCGAATGGACCTTCAACAAGAGCAATTGTCGACTCAAATCCATCGTGAGAACGAAAAAAAGTTGACTTCATATCGACTCGAGGTGTTTATTTGAGTTCGAATGGACCTTCAACATGAGCAATTGTTGACTCAAATCCATCGTGAGAACGAAAAAAAGTTTACTTCATATCGACTCGAGGTGTTTATTTGAGTTCGAATGGACCTTCAACAAGAGCAATTGTCGGCTCAAATTCATCGTGAAAACGAAAAAAAGTCGACTTCATATCGACTCGAGGTGTTTATTTGAGTTCGAATGGACCTTCAACAAGAGCAATTGTTGACTGAAATTCATCGTGAAAACGAAAAAAGTTTACTCCATATCGACTCGAGGTGTTTATTTGAGTTCGAATGGACCTTCAAGAAGAGCAATTGTCGACTCAAATTCATCGTGAAAACGAAAAAAAGTTTACTCCATATCGACTCGAGGTGTTTATTTGAGTTCGAATGGACCTTCAACAAGAGCAATTGTCGACTCAAATCCATCGTGAGAACGAAAAAAAGTTGACTTCATATCGACTCGAGGTGTTTATTTGAGTTCGAATGGACCTTCACCAAGAGCAATTGTTGACTCATATCCATCGTGAGAACGAAAAAAAGTTTACTTCATATCGACTCGAGGTGTTTATTTGAGTTGGAAGTGACCTTCAACAAGAGCAATTGTCGACTCAAATTCATCGTGAAAACGAAAAAAAGTTTACTTCATATCGACTCGAGGTGTTTATTTGAGTTCGAATGGACCTTCAACAAGAGCATATGTCGGCTCAAATACATCGAGAAAACGAAAAAGAGTTGACTTCATATCGACTCGAGGTGTTTATTTGAGTTCGAATGGACCTTCAACAAGAGCAATTGTCGACTCAAATACATCATGAAAACGAAAAAAACATGACTTCATATCGACTCGAGGTGTTTAATTGAGTTCGAATGGACCTTCAACAAGAGCATATGTCGACTCAAATACATCGAGAAAACGAAAAAAAGTTGACTTCATATCGACTCGAGGTGTTTATTTGAGTTCGAATGGACCTTCAACAAGAGCAATTGTCGACTCAAATACATCGTGAAAACGAAAAAACATGACTTCATATCGACTCGAGGTGTTTATTTGAGTTCGAATGGACCTTCAACAAGAGCAATTGTCGACTCAAATTCATCGTGAAAACGAAAAAAAGTTGACTTCATATCGACTCGAGGTGTTTATTTGAGTTGGAATGGACCTTCAACAAGAGCAATTGTCGACTCAAATTCATCGTGAAAACGAAAAAAAGTTTACTTCATATCGGCTCGAGGTGTTTATTTGAGTTCGAATGGACCTTCAACAAGAGCAATAATTATTGTTGACTCAAATCCATCGTGAGAACGAAAAAAAGTTGACTTCATATCGACTCGAGGTGTTTATTTGAGTTCGAATGGACCTTCACCAAGAGCAATTGTTGACTCATATCCATCGTGAGAACGAAAAAAAGTTTACTTCATATCGACTCGAGGTGTTTATTTGAGTTCGAATGGACCTTCAACAAGAGCAATTGTCGACTCAAATTCATCGTGAAAACGAAAAAAAGTTTACTTCATATCGACTCGAGGTGTTTATTTGAGTTCGAATGGACCTTCACCAAGAGCAATTGTTGACTCATATCCATCGTGAGAACGAAAAAAAGTTTACTTCCTATCGACTCGAGGTGTTTATTTGAGTTGGAATGGACCTTCAACAAGAGCAATTGTCGACTCAAATTCATCGTGAAAACGAAAAAAAGTTTACTTCATATCGACTCGAGGTGTTTATTTGAGTTGGAATGGACTCCAACAAGAGCAATTGTCGACTCAAATCCATCGTGAGAACGAAAACAAGTTGACTCCAGATCGACTCGAGGTGTTAATTGATTTCGAATGGACCTTCAACAAGAGCAATTGTCGACTCAAATACATCATGGAAACGAAAAAAACATGACTTCATATCGACTCGAGGTGTTTATTTGAGTTCGAATGGACCATCAACAAGAGCATATGTCGACTCAAATACATCGTGAAAACGAAAAAAAGTTGACTTCATATTGACTCGAGGTGTTTATTTGAGTTCGAATGGACCTTTAAGAAGAGCAATTGTCGACTCAAATACATCATGAAAACGAAAAAAACATGACTTCATATCGACTCGAGGTGTTTATTTGAGTTCGAATGGACCATCAACAAGAGCATATGTCGACTCAAATACATCGTGAAAACGAAAAAAAGTTGACTTCATATTGACTCGAGGTGTTTATTTGAGTTCGAATGGACCTTCAACAAGAGCAATTGTCGGCTCAAATTCATCGTGAAAACGAAAAAAAGTCGACTTCATATCGACTCGAGGTGTTTATTTGAGTTGGAATGGACCTTCAACAAGAGCAATTGTCGACTCAAATTCATCGTGAAAACGAAAAAAAGTTTACTTCATATCGACTCGAGGTGTTTATTTGAGTTGGAATGGACTCCAACAAGAGCAATTGTCGACTCAAATCCATCGTGAGAACGAAAACAAGTTGACTCCAGATCGACTCGAGGTGTTAATTGATTTCGAATGGACCTTCAACAAGAGCAATTGTCGACTCAAATACATCATGGAAACGAAAAAAAACATGACTTCATATCGACTCGAGGTGTTTATTTGAGTTCGAATGGACCATCAACAAGAGAATATGTCGACTCAAATACATCGTGAAAACGAAAAAAAGTTGACTTCATATTGACTCGAGGTGTTTATTTGAGTTCGAATGGACCTTCAACAAGAGCAATTGTCGGCTCAAATTCATCGTGAAAACGAAAAAAAGTCGACTTCATATCGACTCGAGGTGTTTATTTGAGTTCGAATGGACCTTTAAGAAGAGCAATTGTCGACTCAAATACATCATGAAAACGAAAAAAACATGACTTCATATCGACTCGAGGTGTTTATTTGAGTTCGAATGGACCATCAACAAGAGCATATGTCGACTCAAATACATCGTGAAAACGAAAAAAAGTTGACCTCATATTGACTCGAGGTGTTTATTTGAGTTCGAATGGACCTTTAAGAAGAGCAATTGTCGACTGAAATACATAATGAAAACGAAAAAAACATGACTTCATATCGACTCGAGGTGTTTATTTGAGTTCGAGTGGACCTTCAACAGAGCATATGTCGACTCAAATACATTGAGAAAACGAAAAAAAGTTGACTTCATATCGACTCGAGGTGTTTATTTGAGTTGGAATGGACTCCAACAAGAGCAATTGTCGACTCAAATCCATCGTGAGAACGAAAACAAGTTGACTCCAGATCGACTCGAGGTGTTAATTGATTTCGAATGGACCTTCAACAAGAGCAATTGTCGACTCAAATACATCATGGAAACGAAAAAAACATGACTTCATATCGACTCGAGGTGTTTATTTGAGTTCGAATGGACCATCAACAAGAGCATATGTCGACTCAAATACATCGTGAAAACGAAAAAAAGTTGACTTCATATTGACTCGAGGTGTTTATTTGAGTTCGAATGGACCTTTAAGAAGAGCAATTGTCGACTCAAATACATCATGAAAACGAAAAAAACATGACTTCATATCGACTCGAGGTGTTTATTTGAGTTCGAATGGACCATCAACAAGAGCATATGTCGACTCAAATACATCGTGAAAACGAAAAAAAGTTGACTTCATATTGACTCGAGGTGTTTATTTGAGTTCGAATGGACCTTCAACAAGAGCAATTGTCGGCTCAAATTCATCGTGAAAACGAAAAAAAGTCGACTTCATATCGACTCGAGGTGTTTATTTGAGTTCGAATGGACCTTCAACAAGAGCAATTGTTGACTGAAATTCATCGTGAAAACGAAAAAAGTTTACTCCATATCGACTCGAGGTGTTTATTTGAGTTCGAATGGACCTTCAAGAAGAGCAATTGTCGACTCAAATTCATCGTGAAAACGAAAAAAAGTTTACTCCATATCGACTCGAGGTGTTTAGTTGAGTTCGAATGGACCTTGAACAAGAGCAATTGTTGACTCAAATCCATCGTGAGAACGAAAAAAAGTTGACTTCATATCGACTCGAGGTGTTTATTTGAGTTCGAATGGACCTTCAACAAGAGCAATTGTTGACTCAAATACATCGTGAGAACGAAAAAAAGTTGACTTCATATCGACTCGAGGTGTTTATTTGAGTTCGAATGGACCTTCACCAAGGGCAATAATTGAGTCAACAATTATTGTTGACTCAATTCCATCGTGAGAACGAAAAAAAGTTGACTTCATATCGACTCGAGGTGTTTATTTGAGTTCGAATGGACCTTCAACAGGAGCAATTGTTGACTCAAATACATCGTGAGAACGAAAAAAAGTTGACTTCATATCGACTCAAGGTGTTTATTTGAGTTCGAATGGACCTTCACCAAGAGCAATAATTGAGTCAACAATTATTGTTGACTCAAATCCATCGTGAGAGCGAAAAAAAAATTACTTCATATCGACTCGAGTTGTTTATTTGAGTTGGAATGGACCTTCAACAAGAGCAATTGTCGACTCAAATACATCGCGAAAACGAAAAAAAGTTGACTTCATATTGACTCGAGGTGTTTATTTGAGTTCGAATGGACCTTCAACAAGAGCAATTGTCGACTCAAATACATCATGGAAACGAAAAAAACATGACTTCATATCGACTCGAGGTGTTTATTTGAGTTCGAATGGACCTTCAACAAGAGCATATGTCGACTCAAATACATCGTGAAAACGAAAAAAAGTTGACTTCATATTGACTCGAGGTGTTTATTTGAGTTCGAATGGACCTTTAAGAAGAGCAATTGTCGACTCAAATACATCATGAAAACGAAAAAAACATGACTTCATATCGACTCGAGGTGTTTATTTGAGTTCGAATGGACCTTCAACAAGAGCATATGTCGACTCAAATACATCGAGAAAACGAAAAAAAGTTGACTTCATATCGACTCGAGGTGTTTATTTGAGTTCGAATGGACCTTCAACAAGAGCAATTGTCGACTCAAATACATCGTGAAAACGAAAAAACATGACTTCATATCGACTCGAGGTGTTTATTTGAGTTCGAATGGACCTTCAACAAGAGCAATTGTCGACTCAAATTCATCGTGAAAACGAAAAAAAGTTGACTTCATATCGACTCGAGGTGTTTATTTGAGTTGGAATGGACCTTCAACAAGAGCAATTGTCGACTCAAATTCATCGTGAAAACGAAAAAAAGTTTACTTCATATCGGCTCGAGGTGTTTATTTGAGTTCGAATGGACCTTCAACAAGAGCAATAATTATTGTTGACTCAAATCCATCGTGAGAACGAAAAAAAGTTGACTTCATATCGACTCGAGGTGTTTATTTGAGTTCGAATGGACCTTCACCAAGAGCAATTGTTGACTCATATCCATCGTGAGAACGAAAAAAAGTTTACTTCATATCGACTCGAGGTGTTTATTTGAGTTCGAATGGACCTTCAACAAGAGCAATTGTCGACTCAAATTCATCGTGAAAACGAAAAAAAGTTTACTTCATATCGACTCGAGGTGTTTATTTGAGTTCGAATGGACCTTCACCAAGAGCAATTGTTGACTCATATCCATCGTGAGAACGAAAAAAAGTTTACTTCATATCGACTCGAGGTGTTTATTTGAGTTGGAATGGACCTTCAACAAGAGCAATTGTCGACTCAAATTCATCGTGAAAACGAAAAAAAGTTTACTTCATATCGACTCGAGGTGTTTATTTGAGTTCGAATGGACCTTCACCAAGAGCAATAATTGAGTCAACAATTATTGTTGACTCAAATCCATCGTGAGAGCGAAAAAAAAATTACTTCATATCGACTCGAGTTGTTTATTTGAGTTGGAATGGACCTTCAACAAGAGCAATTGTCGACTCAAATACATCGCGAAAACGAAAAAAAGTTGACTTCATATTGACTCGAGGTGTTTATTTGAGTTCGAATGGACCTTCAACAAGAGCAATTGTCGACTCAAATACATCATGGAAACGAAAAAAACATGACTTCATATCGACTCGAGGTGTTTATTTGAGTTCGAATGGACCTTCAACAAGAGCATATGTCGACTCAAATACATCGTGAAAACGAAAAAAAGTTGACTTCATATTGACTCGAGGTGTTTATTTGAGTTCGAATGGACCTTTAAGAAGAGCAATTGTCGACTCAAATACATCATGAAAACGAAAAAAACATGACTTCATATCGACTCGAGGTGTTTATTTGAGTTCGAATGGACCTTCAACAAGAGCATATGTCGACTCAAATACATCGAGAAAACGAAAAAAAGTTGACTTCATATCGACTCGAGGTGTTTATTTGAGTTCGAATGGACCTTCAACAAGAGCAATTGTCGACTCAAATACATCGTGAAAACGAAATACGTCGGTAATAATTTTTCTATAAAAGAAGTACCTACCAACAAACATTCGAAATTACCTTCATTTCCGTAGCACGAAACGCACCTCAGAACAACAAACTCGACATCACTTAAGCCATACGATGTTCCAAAGAGCTTGTTAGTATGAAAATGGACCTGTATTTCAACAGTTTGATACACGATCGTGTTGTGAGGCACAATCTTTGAGCCCTCATTGTGAACGAACGGCTGGTCGTACGAAGCTGCGGATGGTCTTAAAAAATTCTACGGAACAAACTCTATCTAAATATGAAATAAAAAACACACCGTTCTATATGAATTTTTCGAGATATGAAATTTTCAAAATTTCAAAATTCGTTTTGAACCCCTTCCCCTTGACCTAGGGTTATGAAAAGTTTCGAGGACCATTGTGGGGTTGGTCGAAACCCATAAAAAAAATTTCGTAATTTTAACTCAACGCTAACTGGGCAAAGTGGCGCGGACGGCGGACGGCGGACGGCGTACGGCGGACGGCGGACGGCGTACGGCGTACGGCGGACGGACGGATTTTTTTTTATTCGATTTTCTGAATCTACGTATCTTGAAACGTAAACCAACAAATTTTGAGGGGGGGTTAAAATTTTTTTTTCTTTGGGCGATTCCAATGGTTCATTATCGAAGATAATAAACCAAAAACATGACTTCATATCGACTCGAGGTGTTTATTTGAGTTCGAATGGACCTTCAACAAGAGCAATTGTCGACTCAAATTCATCGTGAAAACGAAAAAAAGTTGACTTCATATCGACTCGAGGTGTTTATTTGAGTTGGAATGGACCTTCAACAAGAGCAATTGTCGACTCAAATTCATCGTGGAAACGAAAAAAAGTTTACTTCATATCGGCTCGAGGTGTTTATTTGAGTTCGAATGGACCTTCAACAAGAGCAATAATTATTGTTGACTCAAATCCATCGTGAGAACGAAAAAAAGTTGACTTCATATCGACTCGAGGTGTTTATTTGAGTTCGAATGGACCTTCACCAAGAGCAATTGTTGACTCATATCCATCGTGAGAACGAAAAAAAGTTTACTTCATATCGACTCGAGGTGTTTATTTGAGTTCGAATGGACCTTCAACAAGAGCAATTGTCGACTCAAATTCATCGTGAAAACGAAAAAAAGTTTACTTCATATCGACTCGAGGTGTTTATTTGAGTTCGAATGGACCTTCACCAAGAGCAATTGTTGACTCATATCCATCGTGAGAACGAAAAAAAGTTTACTTCATATCGACTCGAGGTGTTTATTTGAGTTGGAATGGACCTTCAACAAGAGCAATTGTCGACTCAAATTCATCGTGAAAACGAAAAAAAGTTTACTTCATATCGACTCGAGGTGTTTATTTGAGTTGGAATGGACTCCAACAAGAGCAATTGTCGACTCAAATCCATCGTGAGAACGAAAACAAGTTGACTCCAGATCGACTCGAGGTGTTAATTGATTTCGAATGGACCTTCAACAAGAGCAATTGTCGACTCAAATACATCATGGAAACGAAAAAAACATGACTTCATATCGACTCGAGGTGTTTATTTGAGTTCGAATGGACCATCAACAAGAGCATATGTCGACTCAAATACATCGTGAAAACGAAAAAAAGTTGACTTCATATTGACTCGAGGTGTTTATTTGAGTTCGAATGGACCTTTAAGAAGAGCAATTGTCGACTCAAATACATCATGAAAACGAAAAAAACATGACTTCATATCGACTCGAGGTGTTTATTTGAGTTCGAGTGGACCTTCAACAGAGCATATGTCGACTCAAATACATTGAGAAAACGAAAAAAAGTTGACTTCATATCGACTCGAGGTGTTTATTTGAGTTCGAATGGACCTTCAACAAGAGCAATTGTCGACTCAAATACATCGTGAAAACGAAAAAACGTTGACTTCATATTGACTCGAGGTGTTTATTTGAGTTCGAATGGACCTTCAACAAGAGCAATTGTCGACTCAAATACATCATGAAAACGAAAACAACATGACTTCATATCGACTCGAGGTGTTTATTTGAGTTCGAATGGACCTTCAACAAGAGGAATTGTCGACTCAAATTCATAGTTAAAACGAAAAAAAGTTTACTTCATATCGACTCGAGGTGTTTATTTGAGTTGGAATGGACTCCAACAAGAGCAATTGTCGACTCAAATCCATCGTGAGAACGAAAACAAGTTGACTCCAGATCGACTCGAGGTGTTAATTGATTTCGAATGGACCTTCAACAAGAGCAATTGTCGACTCAAATACATCGCGAAAACGAAAAAAAGTTGACTTCATATTGACTCGAGGTGTTTATTTGAGTTCGAATGGACCTTCAACAAGAGCAATTGTCGACTCAAATACATCATGGAAACGAAAAAAACATGACTTCATATCGACTCGAGGTGTTTATTTGAGTTCGAATGGACCATCAACAAGAGCATATGTCGACTCAAATACATCGTGAAAACGAAAAAAAGTTGACTTCATATTGACTCGAGGTGTTTATTTGAGTTCGAATGGACCTTGAACAAGAGCAATTGTTGACTCAAATCCATCGTGAGAACGAAAAAAAGTTGACTTCATATCGACTCGAGGTGTTTATTTGAGTTCGAATGGACCTTCAACAAGAGCAATTGTTGACTCAAATACATCGTGAGAACGAAAAAAAGTTCACTTCATATCGACTCGAGGTGTTTATTTGAGTTCGAATGGACCTTCACCAAGGGCAATAATTGAGTCAACAATTATTGTTGACTCAATTCCATCGTGAGAACGAAAAAAAGTTGACTTCATATCGACTCGAGGTGTTTATTTGAGTTCAAATGGACCTTCAACAGGAGCAATTGTTGACTCAAATACATCGTGAGAACGAAAAAAAGTTGACTTCATATCGACTCAAGGTGTTTATTTGAGTTCGAATGGACCTTCACCAAGAGCAATAATTGAGTCAACAATTATTGTTGACTCAAATCCATCGTGAGAGCGAAAAAAAAATTACTTCATATCGACTCGAGGTGTTTATTTGAGTTGGAATGGACCTTCAACAAGAGCAATTGTCGACTCAAATTCATCGTGAAAACGAAAAAAAAGTTTAATTCATAACGACTCGAGGTGTTTATTTGAGTTGGAATGGACTCCAACAAGAACAATTGTCGACTCAAATCCATCGTGAGAACGAAAACAAGTTGACTCCAGATCGACTCGAGGTGTTTAATTGAGTTCGAATGGACCTTCAACAAGAGCAATTGTCGACTCAAATACATCATGGAAACGAAAAAAACATGACTTCATATCGACTCGAGGTGTTTATTTGAGTTCGAATGGACCTTCAACAAGAGCATATGTCGACTCAAATACATCGTGAAAACGAAAAAAAGTTGACTTCATATTGACTCGAGGTGTTTATTTGAGTTCGAATGGACCTTTAAGAAGAGCTATTGTCGACTCAAATACATCATGAAAACGAAAAAAACATGACTTCATATCGACTCGAGGTGTTTATTTGAGTTCGAATGGACCTTCAACAAGAGCATATGTCGACTCAAATACATCGAGAAAACGAAAAAAAGTTAACTTCATATCGACTCGAGGTGTTTATTTGAGTTCGAATGGACCTTCAACAAGAGCAATTGTCGACTCAAATACATCGTGAAAACGAAAAAACATGACTTCATATCGGCTCGAGGTGTTTATTTGAGTTCGAATGGACCATCAACAAGAGCAATTGTCGACTCAAATTCATCGTGAAAACGAAAAAAAGTTGACTTCATATCGACTCGAGGTGTTTATTTGAGTTGGAATGGACCTTCAACAAGAGCAATTGTCGACTCAAATTCATCGTGAAAACGAAAAAAAGTTTACTTCATATCGGCTCGAGGTGTTTATTTGAGTTCGAATGGACCTTCAACAAGAGCAATAATTATTGTTGACTCAAATCCATCGTGAGAACGAAAAAAAGTTGACTTCATATCGACTCGTGGTGATTATTTGAGTTCGAATGGACCTTCAAGAAGAGCAATTGTCGACTAAAATACAGCGTGAAAACGAAAAAAAGTTTACTCCATATCGACTCGAGGTGTTTATTTGAGTTCGAATGGACCTTCAACAACAGCAATTGTCGACTCAAATACATCGTGAGAACGAAAAAAAGTTTACTCCATATCGACTCGAGGTGTTTATTTGAGTTCGAATGGACCATCAACAAGAGCAATTGTCGACTCAAATTCATCGTGAGAACGATAAAAAGTTTACTTCATATCGACTCGAGGTGTTTATTTGAGTTCGAATGGACCTTCAACAAGAGCAATTGTCGACTCAAATTCATCGTGAAAACGAAAAAAAGTCGACTTCATATCGACTCGAGGTGTTTATTTGAGTTCGAATGGACCTTCAACAAGAGCAATTGTTGACTGAAATTCATCGTGAAAACGAAAAAAGTTTACTTCATATCGACTCGAGGTGTTTATTTGAGTTCGAATGGACCTTCAACAAGAGCAATTGTCGACTCAAATTCATCGTGAAAACGAAAAAAAGTTTACTCCATATCGACTCGAGGTGTTTATTTGAGTTCGAATGGACCTTCAACAAGAGCAATTGTCGACTCAAATCCATCGTGAGAACGAAAAAAAGTTTACTTCATATCGACTCGAGGTGTTTATTTGAGTTCGAATGGACCTTCAACAAGAGCAATTGTCGGCTCAAATTCATCGTGAAAACGAAAAAAAGTCGACTTCATATCGACTCGAGGTGTTTATTTGAGTTCGAATGGACCTTCAACAAGAGCAATTGTTGACTGAAATTCATCGTGAAAACGAAAAAAGTTTACTCCATATCGACTCGAGGTGTTTATTTGAGTTCGAATGGACCTTCAAGAAGAGCAATTGTCGACTCAAATTCATCGTGAGAACGAAAAAAATTGACTTCATATCGACTCGAGGTGTTTATTTGAGTTCGAATGGACCTTCAACATGAGCAATTGTTGACTCAAATACATCGTGAGAACGAAAAAAAGTTGACTTCATATCGACTCGAGGTGTTTATTTGAGTTCGAATGGACCTTCACCAAGGGCAATAATTGAGTCAACAATTATTGTTGACTCAATTCCATCGTGAGAACGAAAAAAAGTTGACTTCATATCGACTCGAGGTGTTTATTTGAGTTCGAATGGACCTTCAACAGGAGCAATTGTTGACTCAAATACATCGTGAGAACGAAAAAAAGTTGACTTCATATCGACTCAAGGTGTTTATTTGAGTTCGAATGGACCTTCACCAAGAGCAATAATTGAGTCAACAATTATTGTTGACTCAAATCCATCGTGAGAGCGAAAAAAAAATTACTTCATATCGACTCGAGGTGTTTATTTGAGTTGGAATGGACCTTCAACAAGAGCAATTGTCGACTCAAATTCATCGTGAAAACGAAAAAAAGTTTAATTCATAACGACTCGAGGTGTTTATTTGAGTTGGAATGGACTCCAACAAGAGCAATTGTCGACTCAAATCCATCGTGAGAACGAAAACAAGTTGACTCCAGATCGGCTCGAGGTGTTTATTTGAGTTCGAATGGACCTTCAACAAGAGCAATAATTATTGTTGACTCAAATCCATCGTGAGAACGAAAAAAAGTTGACTTCATATCGACTCGAGGTGTTTATTTGAGTTCGAATGGACCTTCAACAAGAGCAATTGTCGACTCAAATTCATCGTGAAAACGAAAAAAAGTTGACTTCATATCGACTCGAGGTGTTTATTTGAGTTGGAATGGACCTTCAACAAGAGCAATTGTCGACTCAAATCCATCGTGAGAACGAAAAAAAGTTGACTCCATATCGACTCGAGGTGTTTAGTTGAGTTCGAATGGACCTTGAACAAGAGCAATTGTTGACTCAAATCCATCGTGAGAACGAAAAAAAGTTGACTTCTAATCGACTCGAGGTGTTTATTTGAGTTCGAATGGACCTTCAACAAGAGCAATTGTTGACTCAAATACATCGTGAGAACGAAAAAAAGTTGACTTCATATCGACTCGAGGTGTTTATTTGAGTTCGAATGGACCTTCACCAAGGGCAATAATTGAGTCAACAATTATTGTTGACTCAATTCCATCGTGAGAACGAAAAAAAGTTGACTTCATATCGACTCGAGGTGTTTATTTGAGTTCGAATGGACCTTCAACAGGAGCAATTGTTGACTCAAATACATCGTGAGAACGAAAAAAAGTTGACTTCATATCGACTCAAGGTGTTTATTTGAGTTCGAATGGACCTTCACCAAGAGCAATAATTGAGTCAACAATTATTGTTGACTCAAATCCATCGTGAGAGCGAAAAAAAAATTACTTCATATCGACTCGAGGTGTTTATTTGAGTTGGAATGGACCTTCAACAAGAGCAATTGTCGACTCAAATTCATCGTGAAAACGAAAAAAAGTTTAATTCATAACGACTCGAGGTGTTTATTTGAGTTGGAATGGACTCCAACAAGAGCAATTGTCGACTCAAATCCATCGTGAGAACGAAAACAAGTTGACTCCAGATCGGCTCGAGGTGTTTATTTGAGTTCGAATGGACCTTCAACAAGAGCAATAATTATTGTTGACTCAAATCCATCGTGAGAACGAAAAAAAGTTGACTTCATATCGACTCGAGGTGTTTATTTGAGTTCGAATGGACCTTCAACAAGAGCAATTGTCGACTCAAATTCATCGTGAAAACGAAAAAAAGTTGACTTCATATCGACTCGAGGTGTTTATTTGAGTTGGAATGGACCTTCAACAAGAGCAATTGTCGACTCAAATTCATCGTGAAAACGAAAAAAAGTTTACTTCATATCGGCTCGAGGTGTTTATTTGAGTTCGAATGGACCTTCAACAAGAGCAATAATTATTGTTGACTCAAATCCATCGTGAGAACGAAAAAAAGTTGACTTCATATCGACTCGAGGTGTTTATTTGAGTTCGAATGGACCTTCACCAAGAGCAATTGTTGACTCATATCCATCGTGAGAACGAAAAAAAGTTTACTTCATATCGACTCGAGGTGTTTATTTGAGTTCGAATGGACCTTCAACAAGAGCAATTGTCGACTCAAATTCATCGTGAAAACGAAAAAAAGTTTACTTCATATCGACTCGAGGTGTTTATTTGAGATCGAATGGACCTTCACCAAGAGCAATTGTTGACTCATATCCATCGTGAGAACGAAAAAAAGTTTACTTCATATCGACTCGAGGTGTTTATTTGAGTTGGAATGGACCTTCAACAAGAGCAATTGTCGACTCAAATTCATCGTGAAAACGAAAAAAAGTTTACTTCATATCGACTCGAGGTGTTTATTTGAGTTGGAATGGACTCCAACAAGAGCAATTGTCGACTCAAATCCATCGTGAGAACGAAAACAAGTTGACTCCAGATCGACTCGAGGTGTTAATTGATTTCGAATGGACCTTCAACAAGAGCAATTGTCGACTCAAATACATCATGGAAACGAAAAAAACATGACTTCATATCGACTCGAGGTGTTTATTTGAGTTCGAATGGACCATCAACAAGAGCATATGTCGACTCAAATACATCGTGAAAACGAAAAAAAGTTGACTTCATATTGACTCGAGGTGTTTATTTGAGTTCGAATGGACCTTTAAGAAGAGCAATTGTCGACTCAAATACATCATGAAAACGAAAAAAAAATGACTTCATATCGACTCGAGGTGTTTATTTGAGTTCGAATGGACCATCAACAAGAGCATATGTCGACTCAAATACATCGTGAAAACGAAAAAAAGTTGACATCATATTGACTCGAGGTGTTTATTTGAGTTCGAATGGACCTGTTTGGGCTGGTTAGGTAGTGGTTGTTACTTGCCCCAATAGAGTGCTCACCATGATGGCTGGTGGGAGCCGTTGTTCGGTTGTCCAACCTGTTCCCCCGACCCGACCCGTTGTTATAGACCGATTGTTATCACTTACCAAGTTGCTGTACTGTTATCATAATTATAATACCGTTTATTTTATCGAGTGTCATCCGTTCTCTTGTGTAAATAAAAGAGTTGTTATCCGGTGGTTATTTCGCGTGATTATTCGTTCACCCGTTCAAACATTTTGGTGCCGGAAACCGCGGATTGTGGTTAATGTCGAGCGTGTCCGAATTTAACCTAGTTTACCTCGCGACTTTGTTTACATCGGGTTTTTTCCGTTTACAGTTTTACCGTTTTACCGTCGTTTTTCCCCGTTTTTCGCGTTCTTCCGTCCAATAATGCCGCCAAAAGGAATGAAGAAGCGTAGATCCCGTCAATCGGACCCGGATTTTCCGCTGGACGATGCGGTTGTTTCCACGGACGAGCCTGTGCAACCCGTTCAATCGGTTCATCCAGTTTCTTCTTCGTATGATGTCGTCAACAATAAGTCTATTCAACTTGATCCCGCTGTTTTTGATCTGCTGAGTGCCCCTCAGCAAGACCTGTTGAAGAACATCAGACGTTGGTCAATCAGGGCTAATGCAGTTCTGAAACGACAACCGATAAGTGCACTGGCGGAGTTTATCAAGGACGATTTCCGTCGAGGAAGAATGTTCCTCGATGCCGTTGAGGAGGCTCAGTTCGATCAGCAGATCGAGGAAAATCTGCTTAATCAGGTAACTTCTGTTGTTGTAAGTTTGGCTGAGCGCCTCCCCGTTGAAATTAATCCAGTTAGCGCTAAGAAAGAGGTTGATGACGAAGTTGGTCTCAGTCATGAACACGCTTACGCTCAGATTAAAATGATGAATGAGCTGCTCACAACCGTCCCGTTATTTGAAGGCCAAATCTCCCGCTTTGCGGAGTTTAGGAAACTGTTTGATGGTGCAGTTCATAACATGAAGCACATACCGGATGAAATTAAATTCGAGAAACTGTTGAGCAAGCTTTCTCCCGATCTCCGATCATCATTTGCCGGTAGCAGCTATCAGCAGGCTTATGACGCTCTGGTAGCGGAAAATACCTCAAAATACCGTTTGGCTCGTTCAGTATTTGCGCAGCGCATACATTTACCCCGTTTGGAAAGGCCCAACGTTGCTGACTTGGAACATTTCCACAACGACGCTCGTTCATGGGTAGGATCAATGCTCGACCTCCCCACTCCCAATCTTCGGGAGTACTTATTGTTTGAAGCCCTGTTTTTTCGCTTATCCGCTGAACTCAAAGAGAAGTTCAACCGGGAGGTGATGGAACAAATGGATGCCATCCCCTCTCACTCTGATCTGCTTCGGTTTATTGGAAAGGAGCTAAGGATAGCTCGACTAGTCCCAGAGGAGAAGCTAGGGATGAACTGTTATCACTGTTAGCTACTGCTGGGTTAGAGCTCCGTAAGTGGGCCTCTAATTCTGATCAGTTGCTTTCTGGTATTCCAGAGGAGCACCGGCTTGCCCCCTCTGCTCCTGTTTGTCTGACCTCCGATGATGAAAGGCCATTGAAAATGTTGGGAATCTCCTGGAACCCTACCACTGATGAGTTCTACTTTAAGGTTCCCGTTTCTCTTACCGTTCACACCAAGAGAGAGTTAGCTAGTCAAGTTGGAAGGATCTACGATCCCGCTGGGTGGATTATGCCAGTTTCTGTTCAAGCTCGTTTCATTCAAAGGGAGATTTGTCGTTCAAAGTATGATTGGGACGATCCGTTACCAGGTTCATTTGTTCATGATTGGGCTGCCCTTGCTGATACCCTCAATTTGCTTCAGTCTGTTTCCATCCCTCGTCACATACGAGTGGATGCCCCCGTTCAATGGTTAGTAGGATTTGCTGATGCCTCGGAAAAGGCCTATGCTGCCACAGTTTATCATGTATCTCAGATGAACAGTGAATTTGCTGCCCGTTTAATTTTGGCTCGAGCAAAAATCGCTCCAATGAAGCCTCAGTCAATTCCCCGATTAGAACTGCTAGCGGCGGAACTATTGGGTAAAACCCTGACTCGTGTCCGTTCCGAATATCCTTCTGTTCCCAATTCTGCAATAATTGCCTGTTCTGATAGCACAGTTGCCCTATCCTGGCTCACCGCTGACCCCGCTCCCGTTTGGAAGGTATTTGTGGGTAACAGGGTTGCTCGAACCCTGTCCCACTTGCCCAAAGAGCACTGGTTCCATGTCCGTTCTGCTGACAACCCCGCTGATGTTGCCTCCCGTGGAGCCAAACCTGATCAGTTAGTGAACTGTTCCTTGTGGTGGAATGGTCCAGATTGGTTGGCTTCCGACCGTTCCTTGTGGCCAGTGAGGAGGATTCGCCCTGATTTGAAACCCGATTCTGTTTCAAGTGAAATCAGAGCTTCATCGAGAGTAATAGCTGCAACTATTGTTGAGACTCCGTTTGAAGCCCGTTTTAGCTCTTATACTGTTTTGCGTCGAGTTACTGCTTGGATAATCCGCTTTATTAATAATTGTAAAATCCGCCGTTCCTGTTTGCTATCTCAGACTAGACCACCGCTAAGCACATCTGAGCTTCAGAAAGCCGATTCAGTTCTAGTTCGCCGTTCTCAAGGTCGCAGCTTGTCTGAGATCCAAGAAGCCACCATTAAGGGAGCTAAACCAACTAAACTGATGAAACAGTTGGCTATATTTTCCGATTCTGAAGGCACTCTCCGAGTAGGGGGTCGCTTATCAAATATGCCTGGGTCATTTGAGACACAGCACCCCGCTTTGCTTAAACCTTCTGATTTACTGGTACCGCTGCTCATCCGTTACGCGCACACTACATGCATGCATGTAGGGCCCAGAGCCACGCTGGCCCACCTGCGTACCCGATACTGGGTGATTGATGGGAGAAATGCCGTTAATCGTGTTTTAGCTGGGTGTACCCGTTGTTTTTCAATTAAACCGAGACCGTTTCAGCCCATGATGGGTCAGCTGCCTGAGGCCCGAGTCACCCGTGCCTTTGCCTTTGAGCAGGTTGGAGTTGATTTTTGTGGCCCGTTCACTGTTTCTATTGCCGGTCTTCGAGGAGCTCGAGCCGTTGAGGTTTACCTTGCCGTTTTTGTTTGTTTCACAACCAAAGCCGTCCATCTTGAAGTTGTTATGGATCTTAGTACCGATGGGTTTCTCCAATGCTTGGAGCGGTTTATGGGTCGCCGAGGCGTTCCTTCAGCTATTTGGAGCGACAATGGTCGTAATTTCCTGGGGTCATCCAACTTACTCAACCAAATCCGTTCTGCTAGCCCCCTTGATCATGTAGTAGCTGAACGACTCGCTAACCGAGGAGTGGAATGGAAATTCATTCCACCTAGGGCACCGCATTTTGGTGGGTTATGGGAGGCTGCCGTTAAGTCTGCTAAACGACTGTTGAAGGTCAATTTAAGAGACCAAACCACCACGCTTCAAACGTTCAGCACCGTTGCCATTAGGATTGAGGCCATTCTTAACAGCCGCCCGTTAGTTCACCAATCCTCCTCACCAGATGACATACTGGTACTTACCCCTGCTCATTTTCTCGTTCAACGCCCGCTTACTGCTTTACCTGAGAGCAATGTGTTTGACTTCAGCTCCCGATTAGCTCCTAAGTGGAAGTTTGTTTCTAATCTGGTAAGTCAATTCTGGAAGAAGTGGCACTCTGAGTACCTGTTAGACCTCCAGACCCGATCTAAGTGGAATACCCCTGATCGCCCTGCTACAGTGGGGGATGTAGTGTTGATTAAGGAAGACAATATTCCTCCTCTGTCATGGCCCATGGGTGTGATAGTGGACCTGATTCCTGGTAAAGATGGTGTAACCCGTGTAGCTAGAGTCCGGTCTGGTAATGGGGAGAAACTCCGCCCGTTAGTCAAGCTCTGCCCGCTACCAAAGGACTGTTAGTGCCCGTTTCTTAAATTTGTTAGAATGAGTGCCTCATTGTGGGGGGAGGATGTTTGGGCTGGTAGGTAGTGGTTGTTACTTGCCCCAATAGAGTGCTCACCATGATGGCTGGTGGGAGCCGTTGTTCGGTTGTCCAACCTGTTCCCCCGACCCGACCCGTTGTTATAGACCGATTGTTATCACTTACCAAGTTGCTGTACTGTTATCATAATTATAATACCGTTTATTTTATCGAGTGTCATCCGTTCTCTTGTGTAAATAAAAGAGTTGTTATCCGGTGGTTATTTCGCGTGATTATTCGTTCACCCGTTCAAACAGACTCAAATACATCATGAAAACGAAAACAACATGACTTCATATCGACTCGAGGTGTTTATTTGAGTTCGAATGGACCTTCAACAAGAGCAATTGTCGACTCAAATTCATCGTTAAAACGAAAAAAAGTTTACTTCATATCGACTCGAGGTGTTTATTTGAGTTGGAATGGACTCCAACAAGAGCAATTGTCGACTCAAATCCATCATGAGAACGAAAACAAGTTGACTCCAGATCGACTCGAGGTGTTAATTGATTTCGAATGGACCTTCAACAAGAGCAATTGTCGACTCAAATACATCGCGAAAACGAAAAAAAGTTGACTTCATATTGACTCGAGGTGTTTATTTGAGTTCGAATGGACCTTCAACAAGAGCATATGTCGACTCAAATACATCGTGAAAACGAAAAAAAGTTGACTTCATATTGACTCGAGGTGTTTATTTGAGTTCGAATGGACCTTTAAGAAGAGCAATTGTCGATTCAAATACATCATGAAAACGAAAAAAACATGACTTCATATCGACTCGAGGTGTTTATTTGAGTTCGAGTGGACCTTCAACAGAGCATATGTCGACTCAAATACACCGTGAAAACGAAAAAACGTTGACTTCATATTGACTCGAGGTGTTTATTTGAGTTCGAATGGACCTTCAACAAGAGCAATTGTCGACTCAAATACATCATGGAAACGAAAAAAACATGACTTCATATCGACTCGAGGTGTTTATTTGAGTTCGAATGGACCATCAACAAGAGCATATGTCGACTCAAATACATCGTGAAAACGAAAAAAAGTTGACTTCATATTGACTCGAGGTGTTTATTTGAGTTCGAATGGACCTTTAAGAAGAGCAATTGTCGATTCAAATACATCATGAAAACGAAAAAAACATGACTTCATATCGACTCGAGGTGTTTATTTGAGTTCGAATGGACCTTCAACAAGAGCAATTGTCGACTCAAATTCATCGTTAAAACGAAAAAAAGTTTACTTCATATCGACTCGAGGTGTTTATTTGAGTTGGAATGGACTCCAACAAGAGCAATTGTCGACTCAAATCCATCGTGAGAACGAAAACAAGTTGACTCCAGATCGACTCGAGGTGTTAATTGATTTCGAATGGACCTTCAACAAGAGCAATTGTCGACTCAAATACATCGCGAAAACGAAAAAAAGTTGACTTCATATTGACTCGAGGTGTTTATTTGAGTTCGAATGGACCTTCAACAAGAGCAATTGTCGACTCAAATTCATCGTGAAAACGAAAAAAAGTTTACTTCATATCGACTCGAGGTGTTTATTTGAGTTCGAATGGACCTTCAACAAGAGCATATGTCGGCTCAAATACATCGAGAAAACGAAAAAAAGTTGACTTCATATCGACTCGAGGTGTTTATTTGAGTTCGAATGGACCTTCAACAAGAGCAATTGTCGACTCAAATCCATCGTGAGAACGAAAAAAAGTTGACTTCGTATCGACTCGAGGTGTTTATTTGAGTTCGAATGGACCTTCACCAAGAGCAATTGTTGACTCATATCCATCGTGAGAACGAAAAAAAGTTTACTTCATATCGACTCGAGGTGTTTATTTGAGTTGGAAGTGACCTTCAACAAGAGCAATTGTCGACTCAAATTCATCGTGAAAACGAAAAAAAGTTTACTTCATATCGACTCGAGGTGTTTATTTGAGTTCGAATGGACCTTCAACAAGAGCAATTGTCGACTCAAATCCATCGTGAGAACGAAAACAAGTTGACTCCAGATCGACTCGAGGTGTTTAATTGAGTTCGAATGGACCTTTAACAAGAGCAATTGTCAGACGGCATATCGTATTCACGCCGCCTGACTTTCCTCGAACAAGAGATTCTTCCCGCCGCTCGGGAAACCCAACACCGAAAAAGGAAGATGCACATCGACAGTTCCCACCGAAGAAATTGCAGCAGGGTATGGTAGCGGAAAACCGCCAAGTTGCCAAAACACAGTCCGCGCGTGCAACCCCCACCGGAGCTGATGATGACGCCCCAAGATGATTCGGATTGGAGATTGACGATCCCCTCTCCAAGTAATAATCAGAGGAAATTGGCTGATTGGATCCCCGCAAAAGGCGGGGGAAAGAACAAAACCGTCTGGAAACCCGGGAATCAGGGTTGTGTTCCTGAGGCCACTGTGCGTACCATCTTGCACTTGATCTCCGCTGGACGAGCCCATCAGTCCCCCAAGAGATCAGCCGAGGACCAACCGCAGCGGAGGAAGAGGTCAGCACCCCGCTGGCTACTTGAGTTCCGAGGAGACTTGCTGCCCAGGCGCCCAAGGGAGGTAGCTGCTCCCTGCTTCGCACCTGAAACTTCCCAAGTCCGGGGTGGACCGCCCTCGTCATGAGAGTATAAGGTTAGTCGGTACCCGTCAAATTCGTCACGCGGTAATATCGGGTCGGGAAAAGTGTTATCAGGAGGCCTAGGTAGGACTAGAATACGGGAACAATCAACTAGAAACCCTAAGTTAGTAGATAAGCTAGAAACCTAAGTTCACTAAATTTCATTTGCTTATATCATTGTATTTCAACCCATTCGTCAAATAACCTTACATTTTACCTTCACTGTCCAACTGCACAAATTAAATAATAAAATACCAGTATTGCATAAATAGGAACCGTTTTGGCCTTAAGGCCCCTTTTTCCCCGTTCTTCTAGGCAATCCTGTCCCGTTATTGCCGCCCCCGTTTTGGAGGGTTTTCCAGACGCCGCCCTGGGACAACTCGATCTGGAGGCCGTGGCCCCCAGTGTCTAGTCCCCACTGCAGCAGCAGGGGGAAAAACCTACGAGGCCCACCAGGCTCCAAAAGTGGTGGAGGCGACACGGGCCTCACAGCAATTGTCGACTCAAATTCATCGTGAAAACGAAAAAAAGTTGACTTCATATCGACTCGAGGTGTTTATTTGAGTTCGAATGGACCTTCAACAAGAGCAATTGTCGACTCAAATTCATCGTGAGAACGAAAAAAAGTTTACTTCATATCGACTCGAGGTGTTTATTTGAGTTGGAATGGACCTTCAACAAGAGCAATTGTTGGCTCAAATCCATCGTGAGAACGAAAAAAAGTTGACTTCATATCGGCTCGAGGTGTTTATTTGAGTTCGAATGGACCTTCAACAAGAGCAATTGTTGGCTCAAATCCATCGTGAGAACGAAAAAAAGTTGACTTCATATCGGCTCGAGGTGTTTATTTGAGTTCGAATGGACCTTCAACAAGAGCAATTGTTGACTAAAATCCATCGTGAGAACGAAAAAAAGTTTACTCCATATCGACTCGAGGTGTTTATTTGAGTTCGAATGGACCTTCAACAAGAGCAATTGTCGACTCAAATTCATCGTGAAAACGAAAAAAAGTTGACTTCATATCGACTCGAGGTGTTTATTTGAGTTCGAATGGACCTTCAACAAGAGCTATTGTCGACTCAAATACATCGCGAAAACGAAAAAAAGTTGACTTCAAATAGACTCGAGGTGTTTATTTGAGTTCGAATGGACCTTCAACAAGAGCAATTGTCGACTCAAATTCATCGTGAGAACGAAAAAAAGTTTACTTCATATCGACTCGAGGTGTTTATTTGAGTTGGAATGGACCTTCAACAAGAGCAATTGTCGACTCAAATTCATCGTGAAAACGAAAAGAAGTTGACTTCATATCGACTCGAGGTGTTTATTTGAGTTCGAATGGACCTTCAACAAGAGCAATTGTTGACTCAAATTCATCGTGAGAACGAAAAAAATGACTTCATATCGACTCGTGGTGATTATTTGAGTTCGAATGGACCTTCAAGAAGAGCAATTGTCGACTAAAATACAGCGTGAAAACGAAAAAAAGTTTACTCCATATCGACTCGAGGTGTTTTTTTGAGTTCGAATGGACCTTCAAGAAGAGCAATTGTCGACTCAAATACATCGCGAAAACGAAAAAAAGTTGACTTGAAATAGACTCGAGGTGTTTATTTGAGTTCGAATGGACCTTCAACAAGAGCAATTGTCGACTCAAATACATCGTGAGAACGAAAAAAAGGTTACTCCATATCGACTCGAGGTGTTTATTTGAGTTCGAATGGACCTTCAACAAGACCAATTGTCGACTCAAATTCATCGTGAGAACGAAAAAAAGTTTACTTCATATCGACTCGAGGTGTTTATTTAAGTTGGAATGGACCTTCAACAAGAGCAATTGTCGACTCAAATTCATCGTGAAAACGAAAAAAAGTTGACTTCATATCGACTCGAGGTGTTTATTTGAGCTCGAATGGACCTTCAACAAGAGCAATTGTTGACTCAAATCCATCGTGAGAACGAAAAAAAGTTTACTTCATATCGACTCGAGGTGTTTATTTGAGTTCGAATGGACCTTCAACAAGAGCAATTGTTGACTCAAATCCATCGTGAGAACGAAAAAAACTTTACTTCATATCGACTCGAGGTGTTTATTTGAGTTCGAATGGACCTTCAACAAGAGCAATTGTCGACTCAAATTCATCGTGAAAACGAAAAAAAGTCGACTTCATATCGACTCGAGGTGTTTATTTGAGTTCGAATGGACCTTCAACAAGAGCAATTGTTGACTGAAATTCATCGTGAAAACGAAAAAAGTTTACTTCATATCGACTCGAGGTGTTTATTTGAGTTCGAATGGACCTTCAACAAGAGCAATTGTCGACTCAAATTCATCGTGAAAACGAAAAAAAGTTTACTCCATATCGACTCGAGGTGTTTATTTGAGTTCGAATGGACCTTCAACAAGAGCAATTGTCGACTCAAATCCATCGTGAGAACGAAAAAAAGTTGACTTCATATCGACTCGAGGTGTTTATTTGAGTTCGAATGGACCTTCAACAAGAGCAATTGTTGACTCAAATCCATCGTGAGAACGAAAAAAAGTTTACTTCATATCGACTCGAGGTGTTTATTTGAGTTCGAATGGACCTTCAACAAGAGCAATTGTCGGCTCAAATTCATCGTGAAAACGAAAAAAAGTCGACTTCATATCGACTCGAGGTGTTTATTTGAGTTCGAATGGACCTTCAACAAGAGCAATTGTTGACTGAAATTCATCGTGAAAACGAAAAAAGTTTACTCCATATCGACTCGAGGTGTTTATTTGAGTTCGAATGGGCCTTCAAGAAGAGCAATTGTCGACTCAAATTCATCGTGAAAACGAAAAAAAGTTTACTCCATATCGACTCGAGGTGTTTATTTGAGTTCGAATGGACCTTCAACAAGAGCAATTGTCGACTCAAATCCATCGTGAGAACGAAAAAAGGTTGACTCCATATCGACTCGAGGTGTTTAGTTGAGTTCGAATGGACCTTGAACAAGAGCAATTGTTGACTCAAATCCATCGTGAGAACGAAAAAAAGTTGACTTCATATCGACTCGAGGTGTTTATTTGAGTTCGAATGGACCTTCAACAAGAGCAATTGTTGACTCAAATACATCGTGAGAACGAAAAAAAGTTGACTTCATATCGACTCGAGGTGTTTATTTGAGTTCGAATGGACCTTCACCAAGGGCAATAATTGAGTCAACAATTATTGTTGACTCAATTCCATCGTGAGAACGAAAAAAAGTTGACTTCATATCGACTCGAGGTGTTTATTTGAGTTCGAATGGACCTTCAACAGGAGCAATTGTTGACTCAAATACATCGTGAGAACGAAAAAAAGTTGACTTCATATCGACTCGAGGTGTTTATTTGAGTTCGAATGGACCTTCACCAAGAGCAATAATTGAGTCAACAATTATTGTTGACTCAAATCCATCGTGAGAGCGAAAAAAAGTTGACTTCATATCGACTCGAGGTGTTTATTCGAGTTGGAATGGACCTTCAACAAGAGCAATTGTCGACTCAAATTCATCGTGAAAACGAAAAAAAGTTTAATTCATAACGACTCGAGGTGTTTATTTGAGTTGGAATGGACTCCAACAAGAGCAATTGTCGACTCAAATCCATCGTGAGAACGAAAACAAGTTGACTCCAGATCGACTCGAGGTGTTTAATTGAGTTCGAATGGACCTTCAACAAGAGCAATTGTCGACTCAAATACATCGCGAAAACGAAAAAAAGTTGACTTCATATTGACTCGAGGTGTTTATTTGAGTTCGAATGGACCTTCAACAAGAGCAATTGTCGACTGAAATACATCATGGAAACGAAAAAAACAAGACTTCATATCGACTCGAGGTGTTTATTTGAGTTCGAATGGACCTTCAACAAGAGCAATTGTCGACTGAAATACATCATGGAAACGAAAAAAACATGACTTCATATCGACTCGAGGTGTTTATTTGAGTTCGAATGGACCTTCAACAAGAGCATATGTCGACTCAAATACATCGTGAAAACGAAAAAAAGTTGACTTCATATTGACTCGAGGTGTTTATTTGAGTTCGAATGGACCTTTAAGAAGAGCAATTGTCGACTCAAATACATCGAGAAAACGAAAAAAAGTTGACTTCATATCGACTCGAGGTGTTTATTTGAGTTCGAATGGACCTTCAACAAGAGCAATTGTCGACTCAAATACATCGTGAAAACGAAAAAAAGTTGACTTCATATCGACTCGAGGTGTTTATTTGAGTTGGAATGGACCTTCAACGAGAGCATTTGTCGACTCAAATTCATCGTGAAAACGAAAAAAAGTTTACTTCATATCGGCTCGAGGTGTTTATTTGAGTTCGAATGGACCTTCAACAAGAGCAATAATTATTGTTGACTCAAATCCATCGTGAGAACGAAAAAAAGTTGACTTCATATCGACTCGAGGTGTTTATTTGAGTTCGAATGGACCTTCACCAAGAGCAATTGTTGACTCATATCCATCGTGAGAACGAAAAAAACTCTGCAAATTCTTGACACAACGGTTCATTATCTTCTTTGTACAGATCACCCTTCTGTCTAGATCACTAGGTCTAAATGTCTAGATCCTAAATGTTAGATTAATTATTATTATGAATTTCACTAGGTAATTATTAATAATTTTATCAAGTACCTAGTGAAAATTATTATAATACCTATATTGTTAGGTATTAATAATTCGTATTTAGTATTAATAATAATTATTATTAATAAATACGATATAATTCTGGGGTTTTTAATACTACGTCGGTAATAATTTTTTATAAAAGAAGTACCTACCAACTAACATTCGAAATTACCTTCATTTCCGTAGCACGAAACGCACCTCAGAACAACAAACTCGACATCACTTAAGCCATATGATGTTCCAAAGAGCTTGTTAGTATGAAAATGGACCTGTATTTCAAAAGTTTGATTCATGATCGTGTTGTGAGGCACAATCTTTGTGCCGTCATTGTGAACGAACGGCTGGTCGTACAAAGCTGCGGATGGTCTTAAAAAATTCTACGGAACAAACTCTATCTAAATATGAAATAAAAAACATACCGTTCTATATGAATTTTTCGAGATATGAAATTTTCAAAATTTCAAAATTCGTTTTGAACCCCTTCCCCTTGACCTAGGGTTATGAAAAGTTTCGAGGATCATTGTGGGGCTGGTCCAAACCCAGAAACCAAATTTCGTAATTTTAGCTCAACGCTAACAGGGCAAAGTGGCGCGGACGGCGGACGGCGTACGGCGTACGGCGGACGGATGGATTTTTTTTTATTCGATTTTCTGAATCTACGTATCTTGAAACGTAAACCAACAAATTTTGAGGGGGGGTTAAAATTCTTTTTTCTTTGGGCGATTCCAATAGTTCATTATCGAAGATAATAAACCAAAAGTTTACTTCATATCGACTCGAGGTGTTTATTTGAGTTGGAATGGACCTTCAACAAGAGCAATTGTCGACTCAAATTCATCGTGAAAACGAAAAAAAGTTTACTTCATATCGACTCGAGGTGTTTATTTGAGTTGGAATGGACTCCAACAAGAGCAATTGTCGACTCAAATCCATCGTGAGAACGAAAACAAGTTGACTCCAGATCGACTCGAGGTGTTAATTGATTTCGAATGGACCTTCAACAAGAGCAATTGTCGACTCAAATACATCATGGAAACGAAAAAAACATGACTTCATATCGACTCGAGGTGTTTATTTGAGTTCGAATGGACCATCAACAAGAGCATATGTCGACTCAGATACATCGTGAAAACGAAAAAAAGTTGACTTCATATTGACTCGAGGTGTTTATTTGAGTTCGAATGGACCTTTAAGAAGAGCAATTGTCGACTCAAATACATCATGAAAACGAAAAAAACATGACTTCATATCGACTCGAGGTGTTTATTTGAGTTCGAATGGACCATCAACAAGAGCATATGTCGACTCAAATACATCGTGAAAACGAAAAAAAGTTGACTTCATAATAGAGAGTTTTTGTTCTTTGCGTTTTTCTTTTTACGTAAAAGTAAAAAACGGTTCCTGGGGCGAGCAAACGCAGTTGCTACCCACAGCTGTTTCTTTACGTAGTTTTCTCTGCGTATACGCAAAGAGATTTGGGACTGGTGGGGGAAAGGGGAGAAGTTAAAGTGACGCGACGTAAACATGGCGGATCCGTCACAGCTGATCTCCCACATCTTCCAGCGACTGTTTACCATTCACTGTTTACTGTTCAACATTTACCATTTCTTGTCTTCTTGTCGTGTCTCGTGTTTCTTGTTGTGTTTCGTGTCTCGTGATGGATTTTAACGAAGCCTTAATTGAGCTTGTCCGCGAGGCTCCCATACTGTGGGACACCGCGGACAAGAATCATAGGAATCTCGAGGCCCGAAAGTTGAAGTGGGAGGAGGTAGCTCATGAACATATATATATCGGATTTGATCCTTTATGCAGATTAGGGAGGAAGGAAATGAAATGAAAACAAGGCATTTAGAGCACAGCGATAGTAAAGGTTGGTATATTGAACAACTGCACTCTTCGAAAAGCACACCTCGAAATCCCCTTCGGAAGGACACCCTTCCTCATACCCCCTACTCCGCCTGTTATAACCAACTTGGATAGTTGGAGAGGAGGGACGCGTTCCCTTCCGTCTCCTTCAATATTTCGTCTTGGGGCGTAGCATGCGAGTCAATCGTGAACTAATATGTCCCATGCCGTAGAGCCATCAAATGTCAAGCATTTAGGGTGGTAGATACCGATACGGCCAATCTGACATCGAGCGGCCCCTGCGAGAATTAGGGGAAAAGAAAAAAAATTCAAATTTCAATAATTTCGTGTCACAAAAAATCCTAAATTGTTTCGGACGCGCGAGCAAAAACATATAAGGTTTATGAAGCGCCTACCCGAACTCGTGAGTTGACCGCGTCCCTAGCAATGTTGGTTTTTGGACCTATGTAGACTCTACGTTAATTTCACAAAGTATTGATTTATCCATTTCGGTTTGGTTTGCAAGCATGACTCTATGGCATTGGGAAACCTTTGCAGAACCCGTGACCAGCGAAAAGGCTTTGTCAGCCACGCATAGCCCCGTGTAACCGCCAGGATGAAAACCCTCTGCAAGGCAATGTAATTAGTGCCTTGTATGCAAGCACACAAAAATATTTTTCCTAAGGCGGAGATATTTAAATACATCATATCGTATCAAATACATTAAATTATTAATGGCGCTTACAAGCTAGAATTACACGATATAAAATGATATTTTACATACACATTATGTAAACCTGGCGATCGCCGTAAAGCATCACTTTTGTTTTCTATTTGTTTACAATATGCCATAAATAAAAACCGATGATTCGGCGTCAAGATGACTCGATATAATATTTACATTGATACAATATCGATACAATATTTAAAGTGAGTAAACAAAGATATAAAAAAAATATTATTTACAAAATATTTACAATGTTGGATGTAAATTTGTATACTATGTACAGGTTCTAATACATCATCATAATTTCATTCGTTTAGAAATCACTTAGTGTACCCTTATCGGGACGATCCTCCTGTAACAGATTCAAAAGGATTAGAAATCATCATATTGGCTTATTTTTCCCACGGACCCTAGGGCCTATGCTTGGGAACCAGTTGCTGAACCTAGTTTGAGGGTTTACGACTATTTTTCTCACCATAAATTTTACGACCTTCCTATTTTTTTTTTCCCACGATACGTAGAAGGGTAATACCTTTACCTGCGTGTCGCCAGTTGAGTTCGCCCTAAGTAAAGTACGATAATTGAAAGGTTTGAGGTGGTCAGCCGTAAACCGAGTTGCAATGTGCCGACAAAAACGTTCAAACCGGCAATTTTCCATTCGGCTATTCTGGCCTAGCTTCCAGTATCAACGTGCTTGTGTGTTACTACCTGCTCTGTAAAAAAAAGTTTTGCCACTCCGGTATTTGCCACTAGGATATATCGAAGCCAAGACCAGTTTTGAAACCAACGTTCACATTTTATTGAGAGAAAAAAATACTTCATAGAAAATTCAATGCAGCGATTTGGTTCAATCTCTTATCGAGAGATTAATGATTTCTGAAACTCACATGAATAGAGAGCATGATTTAAATTCGAATGTTCGAACATTTTGGTATCTTGTCGGTATATTCGACCGAAAATCATTCTTTTATTCACTGACATTCACATGAATAGAGAGCATAATTCAAATTCGAATGTTCGAACATTTTGTTATCTTGTCATTATATTCGGCTGAAAATCATGAAAAAGAATGAATTCTTTTATTCACTGACATTAAGCGAGGGTGACCCTCAAAGTTCTTAAGTTTTCTTGCATCAAACATCAAAGTGGAACAAAATGCGGGCGACAGTTGCCCAAAACCTATCAACATGTTTATTGTTGTTTTGTTTCTCGGACTTCCAGTAACCACCCTGCATTTATGAGCCTAGTGCTCATCCATGCACAGGCTGTGAAACCTTCGTCATCGTGCAGGAGATAAGCCTTGAAATACACAAGGAAATTTACCACGTTCAAAGACGTAATTCCGATGGGATGCCATAAGCCGCCAAAGACGGAAAATCTGGAATCATGACATGCTAAACATGTTTAAAATCCCCATTGGACGGTTAGGTCCGCTGAGCTGCCATGAGCCGCCAAAGACGGAATCATGACATGCTAAACAATGTTTAAAATCCCCATTGGACGGTTAAGTCCGCTGAGCTGCCATAAACCGCCAAAGACGGAAAATATGTATGTAGTATTCCTCAGATTGCATGACATGCTAAACAAGTGTTTAAAATCCCCATTGGACGGTTAGGTCCGCTGAGCTGCCATGAGCCGCCAAAGACGGAATCATGACATGCTAAACAATGTTTAAAATCCCCATTGGACGGTTAAGTCCGCTGAGCTGCCATAAACCGCCAAAGACGGAAAATATGTATGTAGTATTCCTCAGATTGCATGACATGCTAAACAAGTGTTTAAAATCCCCATTGGACGGTTAAGTCCGCTGAGCTGCCATAAGCCGCCAAAGACGGAAAATCTCGTTTCTAGAATCCATGACATGCTAAACATGTTTAAAATCCCCATTGGACGGTTAGGTCCGCTGAGCTGCCATGAGCCGCCAAAGACGGAATCATGACATGCTAAACAATGTTTAAAATCCCCATTGGACGGTTAAGTCCGCTGAGCTGCCATAAACCGCCGAAGACGGAAAATCGGGTTTCTAGAATCCATGAGATTGCATGACATGCTAAACAAATGTTTAAAATCCTCATTGGACGGTTAAATCCGCTGAGCTGCCACAAGCCGCCAAAGACGGAAAATCTGGTTTATCGGAATCTTCAGATTGCATGACATGCTATACAATGACAATACATTGTATAAAAAAGCCCATCGGGAGGGTAAATGCATCTCGGACCCACGACACCTATAGATAAAATCCTCGAGAATTTCACCAAGAAGGGAGAGACCAAGATCGTACACCCGTTCGGAGATCATGCTGGACAAGCTCAACATGATTACCGTACAGAAAACGATCAAGAGATGATGACGTAGCGCTCCGTCAACATCATATGTCTATAGTTCGATGTTCGTGCAAGAGAACTGAATCTAACAAACATTTATTACTTTCAAAGTTCATAAATTCAGATAATTTAGTTTGTGAAATCGTTAAGTTTAAAGAAAGAAATCGTTAGGTTTCGTTCTCAACGAGAAATTGGTCTTTATTATGGCTTGTCCTATGATAATGAACCTTCAAAATTTGTTCAATTATCTTCTTCGGAGTGTGACTGACAATCACTTTCACTATCAAAGAGCTGTGGCAAGAGAGATGTATCCATTGACAATTTACGCACACTTTCATGAGGATATTTAACCTGCCGCTTAGTGACTAAATTTTCCAAAAGATATCTATGATTTGGTAGTACTTGAATAATTTTGTAAGTCCCTTTGAATTTAGGGGACGTTTTCTCATTAACCCTGGGCTCTATTTGTCGAACCACAAGGTCGCCAACCTGATGGAGATTTACTTTTGCCTTCCTACCTTGAAGTCTGTTTTGGTCATAGTGAGCTGATGTTTTTATTTTTTGTTGAGCCCCGTCCCTAATTTCGATTAGATCAGAACGGGTAGGAGGCATCAATTCGTCTGAGACTTTGATCATTCCTGGAATGTTTGGCCGGCATCCAGTTAAAAGCTCAAGTGGTGAAAATGAAGTGATGCGATTTGTAGTTGAATTAGGAATCAACTGCAATTGGGATACTAATATTCTCAATGATTGGTGTTTAATTGACTGGGCCACTGTCGTTAAATTTGTGATTGAACTCATAAAACGTTCTACCTGCGCGTTTCCGCGACTTGCACCAGTTGCAATCGGATGCATTTTTATCGAATGTTGGTTGCAAAAAATCGGTAAACAATTTTGAAGTAAACGCAGTTCCTTGATCAAACACCAGCCGCGTCGACGAGCCAAAAAATTATCAGCGTAATTTGAAAAGAAAAATACGGCAATTTGTTGAATTTACAATAGTCGTCATTCCTCGCGACGTATAAGAAACAAAAATCATTGTTATTCAATTCAGCGTTTTCCAGATCGTTTTCCTGTGAAAATAAGAAGTATTAATAAAATTGCATAGTAAAATCGGTGATGCACAGGAGTAAAATAATTTTGTCAGTATGAGACATGTGTAAAGTGAAAACTCTGAAACTAATAACCTTGTTCTTGCAGTCAGTTCGTAGCATGAGCCGACAGGGGGAGAAAAAGGAATTCATGTCCAGTTTCCGTTTTCAGGTAGTAAGTAAACCCAATTGAAAGAAAAATGAGGCCCACTTGGCAATTCTGACCACTACAGGTCACTACATACTTGGTTTTTCCCCATCGAGGTATACACATCGATGGTTTCTCCTAATGCGTCGTAGTTGGTTTGACGGACTAAGCTGACAACTGCAAGTCACCTGTTTTCTGTAAATGTGTCATAGTTCGTTTTGAGTAGGTAAAGTTCGCAAGTATCCATCATTGGGTTTTGGTTTGATTATTGATTTGGGTTTTGGTTTGATTTTTTGAGATAGAACATTCTCTACCACTCTTCTTTTGTGTATGTACTTGAATTCACCGGACTTAGACCAACGGTGAAATAAAATAAAAGGTTACAGTCTAATGTTTTATTTCGATAGTACCAAAGTGTCAAGTCGGACTCAACGGTGGAATGTATGCATCATTTGCCGGACTTGGACCAACGGCATTAGATGGAAAATTGGCATATGCTCAGGATGGGAGAACACCGTCTAGAACTCCACAAAAGATTTTGGGTCCGCAATAGCGGCATAGGCCATGAGCACCATAAGGAAAATTCAAATCTCCATGGTATTGTTGACTGTTCATGTGCTCCACAAAATACTGTTGGGTCCATATACAACGAAAGCTTCACATAGAGACAACATCCAAAAAAAACCTAATGTCTTATTCCAGTTCGTGTCCGAATGATGTTGCTACCACATCTGGAGGTGAATGAGAATTATCTTCTGGGTGAAAAAAATAAACAATTCTTGGTTAGGGATATAGCTAAGGGAGAAAAAAATAAAACTATACCACAGAGTTTCCTAGTTCACCTCGGAACAGTGGCCACTACAGGGCCATAGGACCGGGACCGGGACCGCTGCAGATAAGGGAGCACTATGGCTGCAGTCCATAGCAGTCCAAACCAAAATGTACAAGAAAAGAAGGTGGAGAAGCTATTATTAAAAAAATTATTTTATTATTTTTATTTTTTCTTTATTTTCGTTGTCATTATCTGAGCTTTTGCTTTCAGCAAGAAGTTGTGGTAACAAGTCAAAATCTTGAGTTATTTTTCGAACTCTTTCGTGAGAGTATTTTACTATCCTTTTAGTATTAATGTTCTCAAGCAAGTACCTGTCCCCAGGTAAAATTTCTACAACTCGATACATTCCTTTGAATTTATCTGACGTTTTTTGTGTTGCACGAGGCTCAATCATTCGTACGCACAAATCTCCTAGCACAAGCGGGGTAATTTTGGCTTTTGTGCCTTCAAAGCATTTCAATTCGTACTCAGCCGCTCTGTCAAGTTGAGTTTTCGCTTCAGTCCTCAACTCGGGTAAATTTGAGCGGGTAGGAGACGAGATATCGTCTCTTGCTAGGATTGAACCAGGAATGTGCGGTTTACGTCCAGTTAACAATTCGCGGGGAGATGTAGCAATTACTCTAGGAATAGTTGAGTTTAGACAAAGCTGAATTTTGGGGGTCAACTGTTTGATTGATTGCTTTTTGACGTGTAATGCTACTGTAACTAAATTTGTAACTAAAAAAGTAACTAAAAAAGGATTAATATGACATTTTGCGGTAATACATTGGCCTTCTAGGTAAACCTCTTGTGAAACTATCTGAATATTTATTTAAAATATTTTTCAACCGATCCATATCATCGTCCTTTACTAATTCACTCTTATCAAAATTATTGTCATCCGATTTAAATAAATATTGTTCAAATCGGTTCATTCTTATTAAATATTTTTCTTTACATTCCCGCACCTTTTCCTTATCAGGAGAATTTTTGCGACCTCATATCGGTCTTTTCAAACCGTAATGGTAATTTAAAGTACAACTGGTACGTCAATTCCTTCCATAATCAACATTACCGAAATTTGTTTAGGTACCAGAATTTTACCAAAATCTATTCCTGTTAGCTTGATAGGATTATTAAAATTTCGACCAGAAAATTGAGGCAATAAATTTTTCAGATAATAAGGAAACTTCACTTCCACTATCAAAAACATGAGTAAATGTTTTACCTTAACGAACGAAGTTCCCAGCGGGGTTTGCCAAAGATTGGTTAGAGAAGAGGATTCCGGTAGTTTCAATCTCTTCTGAGGCGGTGGAGAAAGAGCCCACTGCAGAATAGCTCTTACGAGAACATTCCTCAAAGGTGTCATCGGGAACCGCCGGCGTCGGTGTTGGCGTCTTTGTCCGAGCCCGCACACGTGGTCTTTCCAGTCGTTCATACTGTCTATTCCCAACACACGCGAACGCGATAGTAACGAAAGACTTAATAGAAATGGAAGATTAGCCGGAGAAACTTGAGACGTAGAAATTATTGAAATATAGTGAGAAGATAAAGAAATTGAAGAGGTAAAATAAAGAGAATAAAGTAAGATATGAATAAAATAAAATAGAGGGGCAGATTACAATTAGAGGGGTAGATTACAATCCCACTTCTGATATCGGATTTGATCCTTTATGCAGATTAGGGAGGAAGGAAATGAAATGAAAACAAGGCATTTAGAGCACAGCGATAGTAAAGGTTGGTATATTGAACAACTGCACTCTTCGAAAAGCACACCTCGAAATCCCCTTCGGAAGGACACCCTTCCTCATACCCCCTACTCCGCCTGTTATAACCAACTTGGATAGTTGGAGAGGAGGGACGCGTTCCCTTCCGTCTCCTTCAATATTTCGTCTTGGGGCGTAGCATGCGAGTCAATCGTGAACTAATATGTCCCATGCCGTAGAGCCATCAAATGTCAAGCATTTAGGGTGGTAGATACCGATATATATATGTTAATATATAATAGTTAAGTATATAATTCAATCGGTATCATGTAGAGGAACCTAGAGAATAATTTCGAATTGCAATATACATAAACTTACCATCGGAACATATATGTTCCGATGGTAAGTTTATGTATATTGCAATTCGAAATTATTCTCTAGGTTCCTCTACATGATACCGATTGAATTATATACTTAACTATTTTGCCAATAAAGAAATACAATACAATACAATACAATACATGCATACCTACTCTACTACTCTACTACTTCAATTTTTTCACAACAACCATCAACATGGTTGTTTTCACCAACAACGCGGGGCGGAACACGATCGAACATAGTAGTGATGAACTCGTACAATGTACGTACAATGTATTATGTACAATGTATTATGTCATAATACTGGCTGAATTATCATTTTTGAAGTTCTTCCTCCATGACGGTCTCAGATGTTTTGGTTGGGGATGGTTAGGTTATCTAAAGCTCAGGCTATGTCGACTCTGCGTGAATACGATTGCCGTCTTTGCGTATACGGTAAGAGGCGGGTCTTTGCGTATACGCAGAGTTCTTTACGTATACGCATAGTTCTTTACGTATTTACGGTTACTTGCGCATGCGCAGTAGGCTCTTTTTCTTTACGTAATTGACGTAAAAAGAAAAACGCAAAGAACAAAAACGCTCTATTGACTCGAGGTGTTTATTTGAGTTCGAATGGACCTTTAAGAAGAGCAATTGTCGACTCAAATACATCATGAAAACGAGAAAAACATGACTTCATATCGACTCGAGGTGTTTATTTGAGTTCGAGTGGACCTTCAACAGAGCATATGTCGACTCAAATACATTCAGAAAACGAAAAAAAGTTGACTTCATATCGACTCGAGGTGTTTATTTGAGTTCGAATGGACCTTCAACAAGAGCAATTGTCGACTCAAATACATCGTGAAAACGAAAAAACGTTGACTTCATATTGACTCGAGGTGTTTATTTGAGTTCGAATGGACCTTCAACAAGAGCAATTGTCGACTCAAATACATCATGAAAACGAAAAAAACATGACTTCATATCGACTGGAGGTGTTTATTTGAGTTCGAAGGGACCTTCAACAAGAGCAATTGTCGACTCAAATTCATCGTTAAAACGAAAAAAAGTTGACTTCATATTGACTCGAGGTGTTTATTTGAGTTCGAATGGACCTTCAACAAGAGCAATTGTCGACTCAAATACATCATGGAAACGAAAAAAACATGACTTCATATCGACTCGAGGTGTTTATTTGAGTTCGAATGGACCATCAACAAGAGCATATGTCGACTCAAATACATCGTGAAAACGAAAAAAAGTTGACTTCATATTGACTCGAGGTGTTTATTTGAGTTCGAATGGACCTTTAAGAAGAGCAATTGTCGATTCAAATACATCATGAAAACGAAAAAAACATGACTTCATATCGACTCGAGGTGTTTATTTGAGTTCGAGTGGACCTTCAACAGAGCATATGTCGACTCAAATACATTGAGAAAACGAAAAAAAGTTGACTTCATATCGACTCGAGGTGTTTATTTGAGTTCGAATGGACCTTCAACAAGAGCAATTGTCGACTCAAATACATCGTGAAAACGAAAAAACGTTGACTTCATATTGACTCGAGGTGGTTATTTGAGTTCGAATGGACCTTCAACAAGAGCAATTGTCGACTCAAATACATCATGAAAACGAAAAAAACATGACTTCATATCGACTCGAGGTGTTTATTTGAGTTCGAATGGACCTTCAACAAGAGCAATTGTCGACTCAAATTCATCGTTAAAACGAAAAAAAGTTTACTTCATATCGACTCGAGGTGTTTATTTGAGTTGGAATGGACTCCAACAAGAGCAATTGTCGACTCAAATCCATCGTGAGAACGAAAACAAGTTGACTCCAGATCGACTCGAGGTGTTAATTGATTTCGAATGGACCTTCAACAAGAGCAATTGTCGACTCAAATACATCGCGAAAACGAAAAAAAGTTGACTTCATATTGACTCGAGGTGTTTATTTGAGTTCGAATGGACCTTCAACAAGAGCAATTGTCGACTCAAATTCATCGTGAAAACGAAAAAAAGTTTACTCCATATCGACTCGAGGTGTTTATTTGAGTTCGAATGGACCTTCAACAAGAGCAATTGTCGACTCAAATCCATCGTGAGAACGAAAAAAAGTTGACTCCATATCGACTCGAGGTGTTTAGTTGAGTTCGAATGGACCTTGAACAAGAGCAATTGTTGACTCAAATCCATCGTGAGAACGAAAAAAAGTTGACTTCATATCGACTCGAGGTGTTTATTTGAGTTCGAATGGACCTTCAACAAGAGCAATAATTATTGTTGACTCAAATCCATCGTGAGAACGAAAAAAAGTTGACTTCATATCGACTCGAGGTGTTTATTTGAGTTCGAATGGACCTTCACCAAGAGCAATTGTTGACTCATATCCATCGTGAGAACGAAAAAAAGTTTACTTCATATCGACTCGAGGTGTTTATTTGAGTTGGAAGTGACCTTCAACAAGAGCAATTGTCGACTCAAATTCATCGTGAAAACGAAAAAAAGTTTACTTCATATCGACTCGAGGTGTTTATTTGAGTTCGAATGGACCTTCAACAAGAGCATATGTCGGCTCAAATACATCGAGAAAACGAAAAAAAGTTGACTTCATATCGACTCGAGGTGTTTATTTGAGTTCGAATGGACCTTCAACAAGAGCAATTGTCGACTCAAATCCATCGTGAGAACGAAAAAAAGTTGACTTCGTATCGACTCGAGGTGTTTATTTGAGTTCGAATGGACCTTCACCAAGAGCAATTGTTGACTCATATCCATCGTGAGAACGAAAAAAAGTTTACTTCATATCGACTCGAGGTGTTTATTTGAGTTGGAAGTGACCTTCAACAAGAGCAATTGTCGACTCAAATTCATCGTGAAAACGAAAAAAAGTTTACTTCATATCGACTCGAGGTGTTTATTTGAGTTCGAATGGACCTTCAACAAGAGCAATTGTCGACTCAAATCCATCGTGAGAACGAAAACAAGTTGACTCCAGATCGACTCGAGGTGTTTAATTGAGTTCGAATGGACCTTTAACAAGAGCAATTGTCAGACGGCATATCGTATTCACGCCGCCTGACTTTCCTCGAACAAGAGATTCTTCCCGCCGCTCGGGAAACCCAACACCGAAAAAGGAAGATGCACATCGACAGTTCCCACCGAAGAAATTGCAGCAGGGTATGGTAGCGGAAAACCGCCAAGTTGCCAAAACACAGTCCGCGCGTGCAACCCCCACCGGAGCTGATGATGACGCCCCAAGATGATTCGGATTGGAGATTGATGATCCCCTCTACAAGTAATAATCAGAGGAAATTGGCTGATTGGATCCCCGCAAAAGGCGGGGGAAAGAACAAAACCGTCTGGAAACCCGGGAATCAGGGTTGTGTTCCTGAGGCCACTGTGCGTACCATCTTGCACTTGATCTCCGCTGGACGAGCCCATCAGTCCCCCAAGAGATCAGCCGAGGACCAACCGCAGCGGAGGAAGAGGTCAGCACCCCGCTGGCTACTTGAGTTCCGAGGAGACTTGCTGCCCAGGCGCCCAAGGGAGGTAGCTGCTCCCTGCTTCGCACCTGAAACTTCCCAAGTCCGGGGTGGACCGCCCTCGTCATGAGAGTATAAGGTTAGTCGGTACCCGTCAAATTCGTCACGCGGTAATATCGGGTCGGGAAAAGTGTTATCAGGAGGCCTAGGTAGGACTAGAATACGGGAACAATCAACTAGAAACCCTAAGTTAGTAGATAAGCTAGAAACCTAAGTTCACTAAATTTCATTTGCTTATATCATTGTATTTCGACCCATTCGTCAAATAACCTTACATTTTACCTTCACTGTCCAACTGCACAAATTAAATAATAAAATACCAGTATTGCATAAATAGGAACCGTTTTGGCCTTAAGGCCCCTTTTTCCCCGTTCTTCTAGGCAATCCTGTCCCGTTATTGCCGCCCCCGTTTTGGAGGGTTTTCCAGACGCCGCCCTGGGACAACTCGATCTGGAGGCCGTGGCCCCCAGTGTCTAGTCCCCACTGCAGCAGCAGGGGGAAAAACCTACGAGGCCCACCAGGCTCCAAAAGTGGTGGAGGCGACACGGGCCTCACAGCAATTGTCGACTCAAATTCATCGTGAAAACGAAAAAAAGTTGACTTCATATCGACTCGAGGTGTTTATTTGAGTTCGAATGGACCTTCAACAAGAGCAATTGTCGACTCAACTACATCGTGAAAACGAAAAAAAGTTGACTTCATATCGACTCGTGGTGATTATTTGAGTTCGAATGGACCTTCAACAAGAGCAATTGTCGACTCAAATTCATCGTGAGAACGAAAAAAAGTTTACTTCATATCGACTCGAGGTGTTTATTTGAGTTGGAATGGACCTTCAACAAGAGCAATTGTTGGCTCAAATCCATCGTGAGAACGAAAAAAAGTTGACTTCATATCGGCTCGAGGTGTTTATTTGAGTTCGAATGGACCTTCAACAAGAGCAATTGTTGACTAAAATCCATCGTGAGAACGAAAAAAAGTTTACTCCATATCGACTCGAGGTGTTTATTTGAGTTCGAATGGACCTTCAACAAGAGCAATTGTCGACTCAAATTCATCGTGAAAACGAAAAAAAGTTGACTTCATATCGACTCGAGGTGTTTATTTGAGTTCGAATGGACCTTCAACAAGAGCTATTGTCGACTCAAATACATCGCGAAAACGAAAAAAAGTTGACTTCAAATAGACTCGAGGTGTTTATTTGAGTTCGAATGGACCTTCAACAAGAGCAATTGTCGACTCAAATTCATCGTGAGAACGAAAAAAAGTTTACTTCATATCGACTCGAGGTGTTTATTTGAGTTGGAATGGACCTTCAACAAGAGCAATTGTCGACTCAAATTCATCGTGAAAACGAAAAGAAGTTGACTTCATATCGACTCGAGGTGTTTATTTGAGTTCGAATGGACCTTCAACAAGAGCAATTGTTGACTCAAATTCATCGTGAGAACGAAAAAAATGACTTCATATCGACTCGTGGTGATTATTTGAGTTCGAATGGACCTTCAAGAAGAGCAATTGTCGACTAAAATACAGCGTGAAAACGAAAAAAAGTTTACTCCATATCGACTCGAGGTGTTTTTTTGAGTTCGAATGGACCTTCAAGAAGAGCAATTGTCGACTCAAATACATCGCGAAAACGAAAAAAAGTTGACTTCAAATAGACTCGAGGTGTTTATTTGAGTTCGAATGGACCTTCAACAAGAGCAATTGTCGACTCAAATACATCGTGAGAACGAAAAAAAGGTTACTCCATATCGACTCGAGGTGTTTATTTGAGTTCGAATGGACCTTCAACAAGACCAATTGTCGACTCAAATTCATCGTGAGAACGAAAAAAAGTTTACTTCATATCGACTCGAGGTGTTTATTTAAGTTGGAATGGACCTTCAACAAGAGCAATTGTCGACTCAAATTCATCGTGAAAACGAAAAAAAGTTGACTTCATATCGACTCGAGGTGTTTATTTGAGTTCGAATGGACCTTCAACAAGAGCAATTGTTGACTCAAATCCATCGTGAGAACGAAAAAAAGTTTACTTCATATCGACTCGAGGTGTTTATTTGAGTTCGAATGGACCTTCAACAAGAGCAATTGTTGACTCAAATCCATCGTGAGAACGAAAAAAAGTTTACTTCATATCGACTCGAGGTGTTTATTTGAGTTCGAATGGACCTTCAACAAGAGCAATTGTCGACTCAAATTCATCGTGAAAACGAAAAAAAGTCGACTTCATATCGACTCGAGGTGTTTATTTGAGTTCGAATGGACCTTCAACAAGAGCAATTGTTGACTGAAATTCATCGTGAAAACGAAAAAAGTTTACTTCATATCGACTCGAGGTGTTTATTTGAGTTCGAATGGACCTTCAACAAGAGCAATTGTCGACTCAAATTCATCGTGAAAACGAAAAAAAGTTTACTCCATATCGACTCGAGGTGTTTATTTGAGTTCGAATGGACCTTCAACAAGAGCAATTGTCGACTCAAATCCATCGTGAGAACGAAAAAAAGTTGACTTCATATCGACTCGAGGTGTTTATTTGAGTTCGAATGGACCTTCAACAAGAGCAATTGTTGACTCAAATCCATCGTGAGAACGAAAAAAAGTTTACTTCATATCGACTCGAGGTGTTTATTTGAGTTCGAATGGACCTTCAACAAGAGCAATTGTCGGCTCAAATTCATCGTGAAAACGAAAAAAAGTCGACTTCATATCGACTCGAGGTGTTTATTTGAGTTCGAATGGACCTTCAACAAGAGCAATTGTTGACTGAAATTCATCGTGAAAACGAAAAAAGTTTACTCCATATCGACTCGAGGTGTTTATTTGAGTTCGAATGGGCCTTCAAGAAGAGCAATTGTCGACTCAAATTCATCGTGAAAACGAAAAAAAGTTTACTCCATATCGACTCGAGGTGTTTATTTGAGTTCGAATGGACCTTCAACAAGAGCAATTGTCGACTCAAATCCATCGTGAGAACGAAAAAAGGTTGACTCCATATCGACTCGAGGTGTTTAGTTGAGTTCGAATGGACCTTGAACAAGAGCAATTGTTGACTCAAATCCATCGTGAGAACGAAAAAAAGTTGACTTCATATCGACTCGAGGTGTTTATTTGAGTTCGAATGGACCTTCAACAAGAGCAATTGTTGACTCAAATACATCGTGAGAACGAAAAAAAGTTGACTTCATATCGACTCGAGGTGTTTATTTGAGTTCGAATGGACCTTCACCAAGGGCAATAATTGAGTCAACAATTATTGTTGACTCAATTCCATCGTGAGAACGAAAAAAAGTTGACTTCATATCGACTCGAGGTGTTTATTTGAGTTCGAATGGACCTTCAACAGGAGCAATTGTTGACTCAAATACATCGTGAGAACGAAAAAAAGTTGACTTCATATCGACTCGAGGTGTTTATTTGAGTTCGAATGGACCTTCACCAAGAGCAATAATTGAGTCAACAATTATTGTTGACTCAAATCCATCGTGAGAGCGAAAAAAAGTTGACTTCATATCGACTCGAGGTGTTTATTCGAGTTGGAATGGACCTTCAACAAGAGCAATTGTCGACTCAAATTCATCGTGAAAACGAAAAAAAGTTTAATTCATAACGACTCGAGGTGTTTATTTGAGTTGGAATGGACTCCAACAAGAGCAATTGTCGACTCAAATCCATCGTGAGAACGAAAACAAGTTGACTCCAGATCGACTCGAGGTGTTTAATTGAGTTCGAATGGACCTTCAACAAGAGCAATTGTCGACTCAAATACATCGCGAAAACGAAAAAAAGTTGACTTCATATTGACTCGAGGTGTTTATTTGAGTTCGAATGGACCTTCAACAAGAGCAATTGTCGACTGAAATACATCATGGAAACGAAAAAAACAAGACTTCATATCGACTCGAGGTGTTTATTTGAGTTCGAATGGACCTTCAACAAGAGCAATTGTCGACTGAAATACATCATGGAAACGAAAAAAACATGACTTCATATCGACTCGAGGTGTTTATTTGAGTTCGAATGGACCTTCAACAAGAGCATATGTCGACTCAAATACATCGTGAAAACGAAAAAAAGTTGACTTCATATTGACTCGAGGTGTTTATTTGAGTTCGAATGGACCTTTAAGAAGAGCAATTGTCGACTCAAATACATCGAGAAAACGAAAAAAAGTTGACTTCATATCGACTCGAGGTGTTTATTTGAGTTCGAATGGACCTTCAACAAGAGCAATTGTCGACTCAAATACATCGTGAAAACGAAAAAAAGTTGACTTCATATCGACTCGAGGTGTTTATTTGAGTTGGAATGGACCTTCAACGAGAGCATTTGTCGACTCAAATTCATCGTGAAAACGAAAAAAAGTTTACTTCATATCGGCTCGAGGTGTTTATTTGAGTTCGAATGGACCTTCAACAAGAGCAATAATTATTGTTGACTCAAATCCATCGTGAGAACGAAAAAAAGTTGACTTCATATCGACTCGAGGTGTTTATTTGAGTTCGAATGGACCTTCACCAAGAGCAATTGTTGACTCATATCCATCGTGAGAACGAAAAAAACTCTGCAAATTCTTGACACAACGGTTCATTATCTTCTTTGTACAGATCACCCTTCTGTCTAGATCACTAGGTCTAAATGTCTAGATCCTAAATGTTAGATTAATTATTATTATGAATTTCACTAGGTAATTATTAATAATTTTATCAAGTACCTAGTGAAAATTATTATAATACCTATATTGTTAGGTATTAATAATTCGTATTTAGTATTAATAATAATTATTATTAATAAATACGATATAATTCTGGGGTTTTTAATACTACGTCGGTAATAATTTTTTATAAAAGAAGTACCTACCAACTAACATTCGAAATTACCTTCATTTCCGTAGCACGAAACGCACCTCAGAACAACAAACTCGACATCACTTAAGCCATATGATGTTCCAAAGAGCTTGTTAGTATGAAAATGGACCTGTATTTCAAAAGTTTGATTCATGATCGTGTTGTGAGGCACAATCTTTGTGCCGTCATTGTGAACGAACGGCTGGTCGTACAAAGCTGCGGATGGTCTTAAAAAATTCTACGGAACAAACTCTATCTAAATATGAAATAAAAAACATACCGTTCTATATGAATTTTTCGAGATATGAAATTTTCAAAATTTCAAAATTCGTTTTGAACCCCTTCCCCTTGACCTAGGGTTATGAAAAGTTTCGAGGATCATTGTGGGGCTGGTCCAAACCCAGAAACCAAATTTCGTAATTTTAGCTCAACGCTAACAGGGCAAAGTGGCGCGGACGGCGGACGGCGTACGGCGTACGGCGGACGGATGGATTTTTTTTTATTCGATTTTCTGAATCTACGTATCTTGAAACGTAAACCAACAAATTTTGAGGGGGGGTTAAAATTCTTTTTTCTTTGGGCGATTCCAATAGTTCATTATCGAAGATAATAAACCAAAAGTTTACTTCATATCGACTCGAGGTGTTTATTTGAGTTGGAATGGACCTTCAACAAGAGCAATTGTCGACTCAAATTCATCGTGAAAACGAAAAAAAGTTTACTTCATATCGACTCGAGGTGTTTATTTGAGTTGGAATGGACTCCAACAAGAGCAATTGTCGACTCAAATCCATCGTGAGAACGAAAACAAGTTGACTCCAGATCGACTCGAGGTGTTAATTGATTTCGAATGGACCTTCAACAAGAGCAATTGTCGACTCAAATACATCATGGAAACGAAAAAAACATGACTTCATATCGACTCGAGGTGTTTATTTGAGTTCGAATGGACCATCAACAAGAGCATAATATGCGACATATTATGTCGACTCAGATACATCGTGAAAACGAAAAAAAGTTGACTTCATATTGACTCGAGGTGTTTATTTGAGTTCGAATGGACCTTTAAGAAGAGCAATTGTCGACTCAAATACATCATGAAAACGAAAAAAACATGACTTCATATCGACTCGAGGTGTTTATTTGAGTTCGAATGGACCATCAACAAGAGCATATGTCGACTCAAATACATCGTGAAAACGAAAAAAAGTTGACTTCATATTGACTCGAGGTGTTTATTTGAGTTCGAATGGACCTTTAAGAAGAGCAATTGTCGACTCAAATACATCATGAAAACGAAAAAAACATGACTTCATATCGACTCGAGGTGTTTATTTGAGTTCGAGTGGACCTTCAACAGAGCATATGTCGACTCAAATACATTCAGAAAACGAAAAAAAGTTGACTTCATATCGACTCGAGGTGTTTATTTGAGTTCGAATGGACCTTCAACAAGAGCAATTGTCGACTCAAATACATCGTGAAAACGAAAAAACGTTGACTTCATATTGACTCGAGGTGTTTATTTGAGTTCGAATGGACCTTCAACAAGAGCAATTGTCGACTCAAATACATCATGAAAACGAAAAAAACATGACTTCATATCGACTGGAGGTGTTTATTTGAGTTCGAAGGGACCTTCAACAAGAGCAATTGTCGACTCAAATTCATCGTTAAAACGAAAAAAAGTTGACTTCATATTGACTCGAGGTGTTTATTTGAGTTCGAATGGACCTTCAACAAGAGCAATTGTCGACTCAAATACATCATGGAAACGAAAAAAACATGACTTCATATCGACTCGAGGTGTTTATTTGAGTTCGAATGGACCATCAACAAGAGCATATGTCGACTCAAATACATCGTGAAAACGAAAAAAAGTTGACTTCATATTGACTCGAGGTGTTTATTTGAGTTCGAATGGACCTTTAAGAAGAGCAATTGTCGATTCAAATACATCATGAAAACGAAAAAAACATGACTTCATATCGACTCGAGGTGTTTATTTGAGTTCGAGTGGACCTTCAACAGAGCATATGTCGACTCAAATACATTGAGAAAACGAAAAAAAGTTGACTTCATATCGACTCGAGGTGTTTATTTGAGTTCGAATGGACCTTCAACAAGAGCAATTGTCGACTCAAATACATCGTGAAAACGAAAAAACGTTGACTTCATATTGACTCGAGGTGGTTATTTGAGTTCGAATGGACCTTCAACAAGAGCAATTGTCGACTCAAATACATCATGAAAACGAAAAAAACATGACTTCATATCGACTCGAGGTGTTTATTTGAGTTCGAATGGACCTTCAACAAGAGCAATTGTCGACTATAATTCATCGTGAAAACGAAAAAAAGTTTACTTCATATCGACTCGAGGTGTTTATTTGAGTTGGAATGGACTCCAACAAGAGCAATTGTCGACTCAAATCCATCGTGAGAACGAAAACAAGTTGACTCCAGATCGACTCGAGGTGTTAATTGATTTCGAATGGACCTTCAACAAGAGCAATTGTCGACTCAAATACATCGCGAAAACGAAAAAAAGTTGACTTCATATTGACTCGAGGTGTTTATTTGAGTTCGAATGGACCTTCAACAAGAGCAATTGTCGACTCGAATACATCATGGAAACGAAAAAAACATGACTTCATATCGACTCGAGATGTTTATTTGAGTTCGAATGGACCATCAACAAGAGCATATGTCGACTCAAATACATCGTGAAAACGAAAAAAAATTGACTTCATATTGACTCGAGGTGTTTATTTGAGTTCGAATGGACCTTTAAGAAGAGCAATTGTCGACTCAAATACATCATGAAAACGAAAAAAACATGACTTCATATCGACTCGAGGTGTTTATTTGAGTTCGAGTGGACCTTCAACAGAGCATATGTCGACTCAAATACATTGAGAAAACGAAAAAAAGTTGACTTCATATCGACTCGAGGTGTTTATTTGAGTTCGAATGGACCTTCAACAAGAGCAATTGTCGACTCAAATACATCGTGAAAACGAAAAATCGTTGACTTCATATTGACTCGAGGTGTTTATTTGAGTTCGAATGGACCTTCAACAAGAGCAATTGTCGACTCAAATACATCATGAAAACGAAAAAAACATGACTTCATATCGACTCGAGGTGTTTATTTGAGTTCGAATGGACCTTCAACAAGAGCAATTGTCGACTCAAATTCATCGTTAAAACGAAAAAAAGTTTACTTCATATCGACTCGAGGTGTTTATTTGAGTTGGAATGGACTCCAACAAGAGCAATTGTCGACTCAAATCCATCGTGAGAACGAAAACAAGTTGACTCCAGATCGACTCGAGGTGTTAATTGATTTCGAATGGACCTTCAACAAGAGCAATTGTCGACTCAAATACATCGCGAAAACGAAAAAAAGTTGACTTCATATTGACTCGAGGTGTTTATTTGAGTTCGAATGGACCTTCAACAACAGCAATTGTCGACTCAAATACATCATGGAAACGAAAAAAACATGACTTCATATCGACTCGAGGTGTTTATTTGAGTTCGAATGGACCATCAACAAGAGCATATGTCGACTCAAATACATCGTGAAAACGAAAAAAAGTTGACTTCATATTGACTCGAGGTGTTTATTTGAGTTCGAATGGACCTTTAAGAAGAGCAATTGTCGATTCAAATACATCATGAAAACGAAAAAAACATGACTTCATATCGACTCGAGGTGTTTATTTGAGTTCGAGTGGCCTTCAACAGAGCATATGTCGACTCAAATACATTGAGAAAACGAAAAAAAGTTGACTTCATATCGACTCGAGGTGTTTATTTGAGTTCGAATGGACCTTCAACAAGAGCAATTGTCGACTCAAATACATCGTGAAAACGAAAAAACGTTGACTTCATATTGACTCGAGGTGTTTATTTGAGTTCGAATGGACCTTCAACAAGAGCAATTGTCGACTCAAATACATCATGAAAACGAAAAAAACATGACTTCATATCGACTCGAGGTGTTTATTTGAGTTCGAATGGACCTTCAACAAGAGCAATTGTCGACTCAAATTCATCGTGAAAACGAAAAAAAGTTTACTTCATATCGACTCGAGGTGTTTATTTGAGTTGGAATGGACTCCAACAAGAGCAATTGTCGACTCAAATCCATCGTGAGAACGAAAACAAGTTGACTCCAGATCGACTCGAGGTGTTAATTGATTTCGAATGGACCTTCAACAAGAGCAATTGTCGACTCAAATACATCGCGAAAACGAAAAAAAGTTGACTTCATATTGACTCGAGGTGTTTATTTGAGTTCGAATGGACCTTCAACAAGAGCAATTGTCGACTCAAATACATCATGGAAACGAAAAAAACATGACTTCATATCGACTCGAGGTGTTTATTTGAGTTCGAATGGACCATCAACAAGAGCATATGTCGACTCAAATACATCGTGAAAACGAAAAAAAGCTGACTTCATATTGACTCGAGGTGTTTATTTGAGTTCGAATGGACCTTTAAGAAGAGCAATTGTCGACTCAAATACATCATGAAAACGAAAAAAACATGACTTCATATCGACTCGAGGTGTTTATTTGAGTTCGAGTGGACCTTCAACAGAGCATATGTCGACTCAAATACATTGAGAAAACGAAAAAAAGTTGACTTCATATCGACTCGAGGTGTTTATTTGAGTTCGAATGGACCTTCAACAAGAGCAATTGTCGACTCAAATACATCGTGAAAACGAAAAAACGTTGACTTCATATTGACTCGAGGTGTTTATTTGAGTTCGAATGGACCTTCAACAAGAGCAATTGTCGACTCAAATACATCATGAAAACGAAAAAAACATGACTTCATATCGACTCGAGGTGTTTATTTGAGTTCGAATGGACCTTCAACAAGAGCAATTGTCGACTCAAATTCATCGTGAAAACGAAAAAAAGTTGACTTCATATCGACTCGAGGTGTTTATTTGAGGTCGAATGGACCTTCAACAAGATCAATTGTCGACTCAAATACATCGTGAAAACGAAAAAACGTTGACTTCATATTGACTCGAGGTGTTTATTTGAGTTCGAATGGACCTTCAACAAGAGCAATTGTCGACTCAAATACATCATGAAAACGAAAAAAACATGACTTCATATTGACTCGAGGTGTTTATTTGAGTTCGAATGGACCTTCAACAAGAGCAATTGTCGACTCAAATTCATCGTGAAAACGAAAAAAAGTTGACTTCATATCGACTCGAGGTGTTTATTTGAGTTCGAATGGACCTTCAACAAGAGCAATAATTATTGTTGACTCAAATCCATCGTGAGAACGAAAAAAAGTTGACTTCGTATCGACTCGAGGTGTTTATTTGAGTTCGAATGGACCTTCACCAAGAGCAATTGTTGACTCATATCCATCGTGAGAACGAAAAAAAGTTTACTTCATATCGACTCGAGGTGTTTATTTGAGTTGGAAATGACCTTCAACAAGAGCAATTGTCGACTCAAATTCATCGTGAAAACGAAAAAAAGTTTACTTCATATCGACTCGAGGTGTTTATTTGAGTTCGAATGGACCTTCAACAAGAGCAATTGTCGACTCAAATCCATCGTGAGAACGAAAACAAGTTGACTCCAGATCGACTCGAGGTGTTTAATTGAGTTCGAATGGACCTTTAACAAGAGCAATTGTCAGACGGCATATCGTATTCACGCCGCCTGACTTTCCTCGAACAAGAGATTCTTCCCGCCGCTCGGGAAACCCAACACCGAAAAAGGAAGATGCACATCGACAGTTCCCACCGAAGAAATTGCAGCAGGGTATGGTAGCGGAAAACCGCCAAGTTGCCAAAACACAGTCCGCGCGTGCAACCCCCACCGGAGCTGATGATGACGCCCCAAGATGATTCGGATTGGAGATTGACGATCCCCTCTCCAAGTAATAATCAGAGGAAATTGGCTGATTGGATCCCCGCAAAAGGCGGGGGAAAGAACAAAACCGTCTGGAAACCCGGGAATCAGGGTTGTGTTCCTGAGGCCACTGTGCGTACCATCTTGCACTTGATCTCCGCTGGACGAGCCCATCAGTCCCCCAAGAGATCAGCCGAGGACCAACCGCAGCGGAGGAAGAGGTCAGCACCCCGCTGGCTACTTGAGTCCCGAGGAGACTTGCTGCCCAGGCGCCCAAGGGAGGTAGCTGCTCCCTGCTTCGCACCTGAAACTTCCCAAGTCCGGGGTGGACCGCCCTCGTCAAGAGAGTATAAGGTTAGTCGGTACCCGTCAAATTCGTCACGCGGTAATATCGGGTCGGGAAAAGTGTTATCAGGAGGCCTAGGTAGGACTAGAATACGGGAACAATCAACTAGAAACCCTAAGTTAGTAGATAAGCTAGAAACCTAAGTTCACTAAATTTCATTTGCTTATATCATTGTATTTCAACCCATTCGTCAAATAACCTTACATTTTACCTTCACTGTCCAACTGCACTAATTAAATAATAAAATACCAGTATTGCATAAATAGGAACCGTTTTGGCCTTAAGGCCCCTTTTTCCCCGTTCTTCTAGGCAATCCTGTCCCGTTATTGCCGCCCCCGTTTTGGAGGGTTTTCCAGACGCCGCCCTGGGACAACTCGATCTGGAGGCCGTGGCCCCCAGTGTCTAGTCCCCACTGCAGCAGCAGGGGGAAAAACCTACGAGGCCCACCAGGCTCCAAAAGTGGTGGAGGCGACACGGGCCTCACAGCAATTGTCGACTCAAATTCATCGTGAAAACGAAAAAAAGTTGACTTCATATCGACTCGAGGTGTTTATTTGAGTTCGAATGGACCTTCAACAAGAGCAATTGTCGACTCAACTACATCGTGAAAACGAAAAAAAGTTGACTTCATATCGACTCGAGGTGTTTATTTGAGTTGGAATGGACCTTCAACAAGAGCAATTGTTGGCTCAAATCCATCGTGAGAACGAAAAAAAGTTGACTTCATATCGGCTCGAGGTGTTTATTTGAGAGAGAGAGAGAGAGAGGTTTTTATTTGCCATCACACATTGTGCATAACAATAGTCAAAAATATGAATATCAAAGTAGTCAGGCTGATAACAGAATAGTAAAAGAGAAAAAAAAAAATCGAAACAAATATACCATTCACTCAGCCTCCGTCACACAATAAATACAGTCGCACCAATACAAATTACACAAATTTAAACTAAAAAATAGAACAGTGAAAACTGATTCTAAAAGCTGGTAACAGTAATCTATGGCTAAATAAACTCTCTAAATAAAACTAATGTCCTAAAGTACTAAATGTCAAACCTAATAATAGCTGTAAAAAACTCATCAAAAGAATACGGTGCCAAGTCTACAAGGAATCTCAAAGTCCACTTCTTAAATTTACCTCTACCTAAACTACGAATTTCATGGGGAACAGCATTAAAAAACTTTAAACCCCACCAATTCATAGAGTTACGTGAAGCTGCGACTCTATGAAAAGGAATTACAACGTTATCAATGTTCCTAGTAGAGTGCTTATGGGCAACAACATTAAAATCATTTAAATGAGAATGGACATAAATTAAGCTTTCCCGAATATAAATGGCCGGAATAGTCAAAATCTTTCGGGAGACATATACAACCCTGCAGTCATCTCTATATCCAAGTCCGCCAATAACTCTGACCGCTCTCCTCTGACACCCAAAGATCACAGCCGAAGCTGGCGTGTGACCCCAGCATAAAATAGAATAGGATGCACGGGCTTGAAATACTGCATGAAAAGCCGTAAGTAGAGCAAAGTCAGGGAGACGATCGGAAAGTCTTCGGAGAAGAAAAACAACACTGCTCAAAGATCTGGCGAGCTGTTCACAGTGTAGATTCCAATTCATACGAGGGTCCACCTGAACGCCAAGAATTTTAGAGCAGGGAGGATTATTATGAATTTGCGCAAGATTACGCAGTCCAAAGATCATTGATTGGGTCTTTGATTTATTAATCATGAGTTTATTTGAATTGAACCACGTAGTAACGTCCTCAATCGTATCAGACATGGTTGATTGAAGATCAGCTAATGACGTGCTACGGGAGACAATAGTCGTGTCATCAGCAAATAATATAGTGGGTTGTGAGAGGAACTGAGGTAAATCATTAATAAAAATCGCAAATAGAATCGGTCCCAATACAGATCCCTGGGGAACTCCATACTGCAATGGCAGAAAAGATGACAGTACACCATTTAGACTAACAGCCTGATAACGGTGCTGAAGGAAAGACCCAACAAGAGTTCGAATGGACCTTCAACAAGAGCAATTGTTGACTAAAATCCATCGTGAGAACGAAAAAAAGTTTACTCCATATCGACTCGAGGTGTTTATTTGAGTTCGAATGGACCTTCAACAAGAGCAATTGTCGACTCAAATTCATCGTGAAAACGAAAAAAAGTCGACTTCATATCGACTCGAGGTGTTTATTTGAGTTCGAATGGACCTTCAACAAGAGCAATTGTTGACTCAAATTCATCGTGAAAACGAAAAAAGTTTACTCCATATCGGCTCGAGGTGTTTATTTGAGTTCGAATGGACCTTAAAGAAGAGCAATTGTCGACTCAAATCCATCGTGAGAACGAAAAAAAGTTGACTCCATATCGACTCGAGGTGTTCATTTGAGTTCGAATGGACCTTCAACAAGAGCATATGTCGACTCAAATACATCGAGAAAATGAAAAAAAGTAGACTTCATATTGACACGAGGTGTTTATTTGAGTTCGAATGGACCTTCAACAAGAGCAATTGTCGACTCAAATTCATCGTGAAAACGAAAAAAAGTTGACTTCATATTGACTCGAGGTGTTTATTTGAGTTCGAATGGACCTTCAACAAGAGCAATTGTCGACTCAAATTCATCGTGAAAACGAAAAAAAGTTGACTTCATATCGACTCGAGGTGTTTATTTGAGTTCGAATGGACCTTCAAGAAGAGCAATTGTTGACTCAAATCAATCGTGAGAACGAAAAAAAGTTGACTTCATATTGACTCGAGGTGTTTATTTGAGTTCGAATGGACCTTCAACAAGAGCAATTGTCGGCTCAAATACATCGCGAAAACGAAAAAAAGTTGACTTCATATTGACTCGAGGTGTTTATTTGAGTTCGAATGGACCTTCAACAAGAGCAATTGTTGACTCAAATCCATCGTGAGAACGAAAAAAACTTGACTTCATATCGACTCGAGGTGTTTATTTGAGTTCGAATGGACCTTCAACAAGAGCATATGTCGACTCAAATTCATCGTGAGAACGAAAAAAAGTTTACTTCATATCGACTCGAGGTGTTTATTTGAGTTGGAATGGACCTTCAACAAGAGCAATTGTCGACTCAAATTCATCGTGAAAACGAAAAAAAGTTGACTTCATATAGACTCGAGGTGTTCATTTGAGTTCGAATGGACCTTCAACAAGAGCAATAATTATTGTTGACTCAAATCCATCGTGAGAACGAAAAAAAGTTGACTTCATATCGACTCGAGGTGTTTATTTGAGTTCGAATGGACCTTCAACAAGAGCAATTGTTGACCCAAATCCATCGTGAGAACGAAAAAAAGTTTACTTCATATCGACTCGAGGTGTTTATTTGAGTTGGAATGGACCTTCAACAAGAGCAATTGACTCAAATTCATCGTGAAAACGAAAAAAAGTTGACTTCATATAGACTCGAGGTGTTTATTTGAGTTCGAATGGACCTTCAACAAGAGCAATAATTATTGTTGACTCAAATCCATCGTGAGAACGAAAAAAAGTTGACTTCATATCGACTCGAGGTGTTTATTTGAGTTCGAATGGACCTTCAACAAGAGCAATAATTATTGTTGACTCAAATCCATCGTGAGAACGAAAAAAAGTTGACTTCATATCGACTCGAGGTGTTTATTTGAGTTCGAATGAACCTTCAACAAGAGCAATTGTTGACCCAAATCCATCGTGAGAACGGAAAAAAGTTTACTTCATATCGACTCGAGGTGTTTATTTGAGTTCGAATGGACCTTCAACAAGAGCAATTGTCGGCTCAAATACATCGCGAAAACGAAAAAAACTTGACTTCATATCGACTCGAGGTGTTTATTTGAGTTCGAATGGACCTTCAACAAGAGCATATGTCGACTCAAATTCATCGTGAGAACGAAAAAAAGTTTACTTCATATCGACTCGAGGTGTTTATTTGAGTTGGAATGGACCTTCAACAAGAGCAATTGTCGACTCAAATTCATCGTGAAAACGAAACAACGGTTCATTATCTTCTTTGTACAGATCACCCTTCTGTCTAGATCACTAGGTCTAAATGTCTAGATCCTAAATGTTAGATTAATTATTATTATCAATTATCACTAATTATTAACAATTTTATCAAGTACCTAGTGAAAATTATTATAATTTATTGTTAGGTATTAATAATTTGTATTTATTATTAATAATAATTATTATTAATTATGATTAATTAATACGATATAATTCTGGGTTTTTTAATACTACGTCGGTAATAATTTTTCTATAAAAGAAGTACTTACCTACCAACAAACATTCGAAATTACCTTCATTCCGCAGCACGAAACGCACCTCAGATCAACAAACTCGACATCACTTAAGCCATATGATGTTCCAAAGAGCTTGTTAGTATGAAAATGGACCTGTATTTCAAAAGTTTGATTCATGATCGTGTTGTGAGGCACAATCTTTGAGCCGTCATTGTGAACGAACGGCTGGTCGTACAAAGCTGCGGATGGTCTTAAAAAATTCTACGGAACAAACTCTATCTAAATATGAAATAAAAAACATACCGTTCTATATGAATTTTTCGAGATATGGAATTTTCAAAATTTCAAAATTCGTTTTGAACTCCTTCCCCTTGACCTAGGGTTATGAAAAGTTTCGAGGATCATTGTGGGGCTGGTCCAAACCCAGAAACCAAATTTCGTAATTTTAGCTCAACGTTAACTGGGCAAAGTGGCGCGGACGGCGGACGGCGGACGGCGTACGGCGTACGGCGGACGGCGTACGGCGGACGGACGGATTTTTTTTTATTCGATTTTCTGAATCTACGTATCTTGAAACGTAAACCAACAAATTTTGAGGGGGGGTTAAAAAAATTTTTTCTTTGGGCGATTCCAATGGTTCATTATCGAAGATAATAAACCAAAAAAGTTGACTTCATATAGACTCGAGGTGTTCATTTGAGTTCGAATGGACCTTCAACAAGAGCAATAATTATTGTTGACTCAAATCCATCGTGAGAACGAAAAAAAGTTGACTTCATATCGACTCGAGGTGTTTATTTGAGTTCGAATGGACCTTCAACAAGAGCAATTGTTGACCCAAATCCATCGTGAGAACGAAAAAAAGTTTACTTCATATCGACTCGAGGTGTTTATTTGAGTTGGAATGGACCTTCAACAAGAGCAATTGACTCAAATTCATCGTGAAAACGAAAAAAAGTTGACTTCATATAGACTCGAGGTGTTTATTTGAGTTCGAATGGACCTTCAACAAGAGCAATAATTATTGTTGACTCAAATCCATCGTGAGAACGAAAAAAAGTTGACTTCATATCGACTCGAGGTGTTTATTTGAGTTCGAATGGACCTTCAACAAGAGCAATAATTATTGTTGACTCAAATCCATCGTGAGAACGAAAAAAAGTTGACTTCATATCGACTCGAGGTGTTTATTTGAGTTCGAATGGACCTTCAACAAGAGCAATTGTTGACCCAAATCCATCGTGAGAACGGAGAAAAGTTTACTTCATATCGACTCGAGGTGTTTATTTGAGTTCGAGTGGACCTTCAACAGAGCATATGTCGACTCAAATCCATCGTGAGAACGAAAAAAAGTTGACTTCATATCGACTCGAGGTGTTTATTTGAGTTCGAATGGACCTTCAACAAGAGCTATTGTCGACTCAAATTCATCGTGAAAACGAAAAAAAGTCGACTTCATATCGACTCGAGGTGTTTATTTGAGTTCGAATGGACCTTCAACAAGAGCAATTGTTGACTCAAATTCATCGTGAAAACGAAAATACGTATCTTGAAACGTAAACCAACAAATTTTGAGGGGGGGTTAAAAAAATTTTTTCTTTGGGCGATTCCAATGGTTCATTATCGAAGATAATAAACCAAAAGTTTACTCCATATCGACTCGAGGTGGTTATTTGAGTTCGAATGGACCTTCATGAAGAGCAATTGTCGACTCAAATTCATCGTGAAAACGAAAAAAAGTTTACTCCATATCGACTCGAGGTGTTTATTTGAGTTCGAATGGACCTTCAACAAGAGCAATAATTATTGTTGACTCAAATCCATCGTGAGAACGAAAAAAAGTTGACTTCATATCGACTCGAGGTGTTTATTTGAGTTCGAATGGACCTTCAACAAGAGCAATTGTTGACCCAAATCCATCGTGAGAACGGAAAAAAGTTTACTTCATATCGACTCGAGGTGTTTATTTGAGTTCGAGTGGACCTTCAACAGAGCATATGTCGACTCAAATCCATCGTGAGAACGAAAAAAAGTTCATATCGACTCGAGGTGTTTATTTGAGTTCGAATGGACCTTCAACAAGAGCAATTGTTGACTCTAATCCATCGTGAGAACGAAAAAAAGTTGACTTCATATCGACTCGAGGTGTTTATTTGAGTTCGAATGGACCTTCAACAAGAGCTATTGTCGACTCAAATTCATCGTGAAAACGAAAAAAAGTCGACTTCATATCGACTCGAGGTGTTTATTTGAGTTCGAATGGACCTTCAACAAGAGCAATTGTTGACTCAAATTCATCGTGAAAACGAAAAAAGTTTACTCCATATCGACTCGAGGTGGTTATTTGAGTTCGAATGGACCTTCATGAAGAGCAATTGTCGACTCAAATTCATCGTGAAAACGAAAAAAAGTTTACTCCATATCGACTCGAGGTGTTTATTTGAGTTCGAATGGACCTTCAAGAAGAGCAATTGTCGACTAGATCCATCGTGAGAACGAAAAAAAGTTGACTCCATGTCGACTCGAGGTGTTTATTTGAGTTCGAATGGACCTTCAAGAAGAGCAATTGTCGACTCAAATACATCGCGAAAACGAAAAAAATTTGACTTCATATTGACTCGAGGTGTTCATATTGTCGCTTTGTAAAAATTTAATTTTTGCGCCCGTGAAATTTTCTGCTTCATTTTTGAACTCTTTAAAATAGCGGAGAACTTCATTTTTGTGTGTGAGAAAATATATTCGGGTATATCTCGTGTACTCATCGATGAAAGTTACGAAAAATCTACGACCCCCTGGCGTGACGACCCTCATAGGTCCAACAACGTTTGAATGGATTATGTGAAGTTTTTCTTTTGGTCCATCTCTCGAAACTTTCGTGTAGTGTTGTCCTGTTAACTTTCCTCCTATACACGTCTCACAGTCCTTTAATGCTGCATTGGAATTGAATTCTAGGCCCTGTAGCTTTTTATTTCTTTTGCTAATTTGATATCTGCGACATTCAGGTGTGCAAGTTTCTTATGCCACAACCTAAGATTTGTGTCTGTGCATTTTGTTACCAGATTTGTGTTTTTTGATTTGTTCTCTTCAATGTAATACTATCCATCTTTTCTTACAGCTCTAGCTATTAGGTTTCTGTGTTTATCTCTAATTTCAGCTTTTTCCTTTTGGAATATGACAGTAAATCCTTTTTCTGCTATTTTTCCAACTGATAGCAAATTTGAAGTTAAGTTCGGTATTAGCAGTGTGCCTGTCAAATTGATCATATCTTTGTTTTTCAGCTCCAATCTCATAGAACCTTTCCCTGTGATTGGGGCGATCTGTCCATTCGCCAACTTCACTCCTCCTACAGTTTGAGGCGTCAACTTGTTGAATCTAGATTCTTCTGAACACATATGCGAAGTTGTACCACTGTCTAGGCACCAATCTTTTGACGTGAATACGGGTGCTACCGTGGAACAGATTTCTTCTACTTTGAACGTGTTGTCTTTCTTTTTCTTGAACCTACAGTCTTCGGATTTATGGTTTATCCTACCGCAATGTTCACACTTAGATCTGGTATTGAAATTGTGACTCTGACTCGAAAAGTTACCCTTTTGATTATTAAAGTTTGGTTTCTTACCATTTCGTTTGCTGTAAAAAGCTTCTTCGTTTCTCACTCGTGAATGGTCGCTACTCCTTGCATCAGCCTCTTCTAGTATTTTTATTTTGAGATCTGCAGGTTTTGGTAGCGTATCACGGCTTTCGATCGCGACCCTGAAATTTTCATAGGATGGTGAGAGACTGTACAACATCATTATGCTGAGTAAATCGTCATGAATGTTTATGCCCATGTCTTTCAGTTTGTTGACTGCGTCGGTGAACGAATTAAGGTGCTCTCGCATTGAATCACCCTCTTGCCTTTTCTGCACTACGAGTCGTTTTAGTAATGTGGCTTTACGCGCCGGTCCTTCACTCTGATACACTTTCTTTAGAGTGTCCCAAACATCTTTTGACGTCAGGCAGTGTTTGGCCTGTTTTAGTTCACTGGAAGAAATTAGTAACATACTTAAGTTCAGACTTAGCTTTGCCGTCTTCTTTTTTCCATATTTTTCTTTCCTCAGCAGCTGTTTCAGTAAGCGCTGGGATTTCTCCATTGACGTATTCCCAGAATCCAGCTCTGTTCAAAACATGCTCGGCGTGGATTACCCAGGTGTCGTAATTCTCGTTTGTGAGTGATTCTACTTTGGTAGTACTTACGGCCATTGCAGTCTTATCCCTTTTTCACCAGTGTGTCTGTGCTCATAACCTATTATATATGTCACACAGTGGTAACTTTTTTTTTCGGTGAATAGAGAAATAATTATATTTGCCGACTTTTGTAATAATGACAATTGTTTTTCAATAAGAAAAAATCTTGGTAACATCGAACATCTTGATTAAACTTGTAACTATGAACATTGGAGGCGGGTCTCTTCCAAGAATTGTCGACTCAAATACATCGAGAAAACGAAAAAAAGTTGACTTCATATTGACACGAGGTGTTTATTTGAGTTCGAATGGACCTTGAACAAGAGCAATTGTCGACTCAAGTACATCATGAAAACGAAAAAAACTTGACTTCATATCGACTCGAGGTGTTTATTTGAGTTCGAATGGACCTTCAACAAGAGCATATGTCGACTCAAATACATCGAGAAAACGAAAAAAAGTAGACTTCATATTGACTCGAGGTGTTTATTTGAGTTCGAATGGACCTTCAACAAGAGCAATTGTCGACTCAAATTCATCGTGAAAACGAAAAAAAGTTGACTTCATATCGACTCGAGGTGTTTATTTGAGTTCGAATGGACCTTCAAGAAGAGCAATTGTCAACTCAAATACATCGCGAAAACGAAAAAAAGTAGACTTCATATTGACTCGAGGTGTTTATTTGAGTTCGAATGGACCTTCAAAAAGAGCATATGTCGACTCAAATACATCGAGAAAACGAAAAAAAGTTGACTTCATATCGACTCGAGGTGTTTATTTGAGTTCGAATGGACTTCAACAAGAGCATAATATGCTCATATTATGTCGACTCAAATACATCGAGAAAACGAAAAAAAGTTGACTTCATATCGACTCGAGGTGTTTATTTGAGTTCGAATGGACCTTCAAGAAGAGCAATTGTCAACTCAAATACATCGCGAAAACGAAAAAAAGTAGACTTCATATCGACTCGTGGTGTTTATTTGAGTTCGAATGGTCTTATGCAGAGTAACTCCACGTAGTGGAAAATGATATATTCGTGTGATTGTTTTTGAACAATTATATTACGCAATTGAACAATTCAACGCCATCGACCGAACTCCTAGGAAAAAATTGTCCCGGTCATACATATGACATTCAGTAATTATACTGTAGTCACACATATTCTAATACTCCCCCTCAAGCTGGACGTTGCGGCTGCTTAAGTCCCAAGCTTGAAGTCAGTGACAAATGTCTTGGCCCTGGTAACGGTTTGGTGAAAATATCCGCTACCATATCTTCAGTTGGCTTGTACATGAGGTTGATTTTTCCGTCTGTTACTGCTTGCCGTACGAAATGATGTCGTATGTCTATATGTTTGGTTCGTGGATGATATACTGGGTTGTGAGCTAGCTCTCGAGCCCCGCGATTGTCACAGTATACCGTCACAGGTCCCTCCTCATTCATCATTTTCAATTCCACGAGCAATCGTTTCAGGCTGATCGCCTCCTTCGCCGCTTCCGTCGCCGCCATGTACTCAGCCTCAGTCGTCGAGAGTGCTACTGTACGCTGTTTACGAGCCTCCCAACTAATTGCTCCTCCAGCAAGCAAAAAAGTGAATCCTGTATAAGATTTTCGGTCGTCCACTGATGATCCCCAATCAGCATCGACATACCCATGTAGTTCTCCCCCTGATTTTGTGTATGTCAGCTCATGGTTGAGTGTTCTCTTCAGATATCTAAGCACTCGTTTCGCTGCTATAAAATGCTCTTTGCGATAACAAGAGTTGAATTGACTCAGCATGCTATCTGTGTGTGCCAAATCAGGTCTTGTGCACGTAGCCAGGTACATGAGGGATCCGATTAGATTTTGATACGGATATTCATCATTCTCCCCCTGTATCAAATCTGTCGGCTTCTGGAGCTTCACGTTTACATCTGCTGGAGAGTTTACAGGATTTGAGTTGTCCATGCCAAATTTCTCCACAATTCTCTTGATGTACTTGGATTGAGACATTTTGATGTTATCGTTTTCTCGCGATATCTCAATACCAAGAGTGTAATGAATTGCTCCCATATCCTTCATCTTAAAGTTCTCATTCAGTCTGTTTTTGATTATATCCATCGCGTGTATCGAAGTAGTGGACAGGATTAAATCGTCTACATAATATGTATTGAGTATATTATACTCCAATTATAGCAAAGTCTCTTCCGATCTCGCCAGTATACACGCATGGATCTTAGTGTGATGGTTTGAATCCACTCTTCCTGAGTCGTTCATCGAGTTTTTGGTACCACATTCTCCCTGATTGTCGAAGTCAGTAGAGTGCTTTCTGAATCTTGCAGACTACTTCTCTCCCGTTGTTCAATTTGTCGAGATGTGCTTTTGCCTTATTTTGTATATAACTTCCTTCTTTTTCATTTCTTATGATTCTTTGAAGTATTTCTTTATATGACTCAGGAATACTCATCACGATGTCAGCATCAATATCTCCATTTAGATATGCAGTTGTCACATCCATTTGGTGTACCAACATTCCTTTCTGAACTGCGACTGCCATGATTGTCCTTAGCGAACTCATTCGAATGACTGGGTTATAGGTTTCGTGGAAATCTATTCCAGGTCTCTGAGTATAGCCTTTTGCCACTAGTCTGGCTTTTCGTCTATCCAGACTACCATCCTTCTTGAATTTGTTAACGAGAATTAGACGGCTTCCGACTGTATTTCGATTTTCAGGTTTATCCACAATATCCCATACGTCGTTCATCAACATGGCTTTGTATTCAGCTTCAATGGCTTCTTTCCATTCTTCCGATTTAGGTCCAGATAAGGCATCTTTCAACTTTATTTCTCCCAAAGCTTCCTGTTCAAATTCTACGAGAAGTTTATGAGACTGTTCATCAACTTCACATTCACAACAGTCCCAAATCCTTGGTTTTGGTATTCTACTTGATCTTCTCGGTATTATCTGTTGTGGTTCTGGATCAATTTCCACCTCTTCATTTGTTTCGAACCAAATTTCTTCGTTTCTTTCTTGAATCTCAGTATTGTTGTGATTATTCACCACTACAGGATCTTGACTACTTGTCTCCACTTCCTGTTTACTGTTTATTAAAATTACTGTTTATTATTGTTTTCATTGGTCTTTCACAAATTTCAACTTCGATCATTTTCTTCTCTTCTCTCTTAGTTGTTACTGATTGTGATTCTTCAGATTCATAAAATTCGTCAAAATTTCCTATTTCTGCATCATATTCGTCTATGAACTTTACATCTCTAGTGAAATTCATCTTGTGAGTCTCCGGGTACCAAACTTTATACCCCTTCACCTCTTCAGAATATCCCAAAAATATGCATTTGTCTGCTTTTTGCTCAAATTTTCCTCTTCTCGTCCTTTTGTGCAATGCGTATCCTACGCATCCGAATGTCTTAAAACATGATACGTTAACTTTTCGATTCGTCCATAATTCAAATGGAATTTTGCCACCTACGCTAGTTGATCTACATCGATTTCTGATGTAATTCGCAGTGTTGACAGCTTCGGCCCAGAACGCAGGTGCTATATTCGCTTCGATCATCATGCATCGAGCTGCCTCAACCAGCGTCCTGTTTTTTCTTTCACTGACACCATTTTGCTGCGGTGTGTCAGGGACTGTTAGTCTCCGAGTGATTCCCTCCTCTTCCAGAAATCGATCAAATTCGTTGTTTTTGTATTCCAGTCCATTATCTGTCTGTAAACACTTTACTTTCTTTCCAGTTTGTTTCTCCACTTTGTTTTTGAATTTCTTGAATGCTTTTAGTGCTTCTGTTTTGTTTGAGAAATTGTACTTCACACCACCTCGTGGCATCATCGATAAATGTAATGAAATATCTACTTCCTCCTATTGAATTTACTCTCATTGGTCCACAGATGTCCGAATGTATCAGTTCCAACATTGTCGTACTCCTTTCTGATTTCATTGGAAACGGAGTCTGTGTCGTCTTTCCTCGTAAACAAGCCTTACAAACTCCCATCTTCGAGTTCTTTCCAATGTTCAGTCCAAATACATTTTCAGTCATTTTTAACAAGTCTCCTTCATTTAAATGACCCATGCGTTTATGCCACAATTCAATTGAGTTTTTCCTTTTACCTTCTATGTCGACTTTTGCATTATTTGCTGTACTTATCTTTGAATATCCTTTCAGGTAATATAACTCACCTATTCTTTCTGCTTTGAATAGAGTTTTCCCATTCTTAGATATTATTGCGTCACGTTTATGAAAAATCACAGTATATCCTCTATCAGCAATCTTCCCTACAGTGACAGTTTTATAGGTTTTTCACTATTTTTTACTGTAATTGGTACGTTCCCTTTTCCAATCACGGGTATTGTATGCTTACTAGCCAGTTTCACACAGCTCTGTTCAGCATCCCTCATATCAGTGAATGCATTCTCATCACGACACATATGAGTCGAGCATCCGCTGTCGAGAATCCATTTCTCTATATTATTATCGTTCGTTTGTTCTGCCATCAATGCTATTGTCGCCTCTCCACCAGTTTCTTCACCTTCAGCTCGATTGTTGTTGTATTTCCTTTGTTGTGGACATTTAAATGACTTATGTCCCATTTTCTTGCATGTATAACATTTTACTTCTTGCTGTTTTTTACTTATAGGGTTTCTTCCAGATTCTACCTTTTTCCGTTGAAATTTTCGAGCTGTTAGGGCATCACTATTTGTCTGGTGTTGATTTGTTTCCCTTGCTTCACTTTCTTCTAGTATCTTTATTCTCAAAGCGTCAGGCGTGGGCAAATCATCCCTTGTTTCAATTGCCACTCGAAAATTCTCGTATGATTCTCCCAAGCTGTAGAGCATCATGATTGTCAGCAGGTCTTGGTGAATTTCCACCCCCATGTCTTGTAACTTATCTACAGCTTCCATGAACTCATTAAGGTGTTCTCGGACTTCTTGATGTTCTTCCATTTTGTAAGTTATCAATTTCTTCAGTAACGTAGCCTTCCTCGCAGGCCCTGAAGACTGGTGTACTTCCTTCAATTTCAACCACACGTCATGGGCTGTCTTACAATGCTATACATGCTTAAGCTCTGAGGGTGAAATCGTTAGGATCAAGTCGGCTCTTGCTTCCTCATCCTCTTCATCCCATTTTTCAGCTTCTGCTAATATCAAGGGGTCTTGATCTTCAGTTGGAACAGTTGGTCTCTTTCTGTTACCGTTCACGTACTTCCACGTCTTATTTTTCAGTAGAAGTGCAGCCACATGTATCGCCCATGTATCATAATTGTCCTTTTCCAAAAGTTCTATCTGGATCCGGTGCGTGCCCATAACCTCTTATGCAGAGTAACTCCACGTAGTGGAAAATGATATATTCGTGTGATTGTTTTTGAACAATTATATTACGCAATTGAACAATTCAACGTAATCGACCGAACTCCTAGGAAAAAATTGTCCCGGTCATACATATGACATTCAGTAATTAAGTATACTGTAGTCACACATATTCTAATAAATGGACCTCCAAGAAGAGCAATTGTCGACTCAAATACATCATGAAAACGAAAAAACATTACTTCATATCGACTCGAGGTGTTTACTTGAGTTCGAAGGACCTTCAAGAAGAGCAATTGTCGACTTAAATACATCGTGAAAACGAAAAAACATGACTTCATATCGACTCGAGGTGTTTATTTGAGTTCGAAGGACCTTCAAGAAGAGCAATTGTCGACTCAAATACATCCTGAAAACGAAAAAAAGATGACTTCATATCCACTCGAGGTGTTTATTTGAGTTCGAATGGACCTTCAACAAGAGCAATTGTCGACTCAAATTCATCGTGAAAACTAAAAAAAGTCGACTTCATATCGACTCGAGGTGTTTATTTGAGTTCGAATGGACCTTCAACAAGAGCAATTGTCGACTCAAATACATCGAGAAAACTAAAAAAAGTCGACTTCATATCGACTCGAGGTGTTTATTTGAGTTCGAATGGACCTTCAACAAGAGCAATTGTCGACTCAAATTCATTGTGAAAACGAAAAAAACATGACTCCATATCGACTCGAGGTGTTTATTTGAGTTCGAATGGACCTTCAACAAGAGCAATTGTCGACTCAAATACATCGTGAAAACGAAAAAAAGTCGACTTCATATCGACTCGAGGTGTTTATTTGAGTTCGAATGGACCTTCAACAAGAGCAATTGTCGACCCAAATACATCGTGAAAACGAAAAAAATATGACTCCATATCGACTCGTGGTGTTTATTTGAGTCCGAATGGAGCTTCAACAAGAGCAGTTGTCGACTCAAATTCATCGTGAAAACTAAAAAAAAGTCGACTTCATATCGACTCGAGGTGTTTATTTGAGTTCGAATGGACCTTCAACAAGAGCAATTGTCGACTCAAATACATCGTGAAAACTTACGCTCAGACTTACCCAGGATATCTAGAAAATCTTAGACATGGCCGTTTCACTGCTAAAGGCAAGAGACGTCCTTCAGTCGCGACCAGGGCTGACGTCATGGGTGTTATTCGAGATAATCCTCATGCTTCGCTCAGGCGCGTAGCTCGTACAGCAGGTATCCCGAAGTCAACGATACAGCGATATTTGAAGATTTCGAAATTTCACCCTTTCCATGTAAGCCTTCATCAAGCACTGAGTGTTCAAGACAAAGCCCGTCGACGGATATTTTGTAGGTGGGGAGCTCGCCAACTCCGAAGTGATCCTCAGTTTTTCAGATGAGTCCTTTTTTCCGACGAAGCCACATTTTGATGGTTCTTTGAACCGGTGTCAGCGGACAAATGTACCCACCTACCCAGGGTATTTCTGTCCTAGGCCAAATGTACCCACCCAAAACGGGGTAGGGTACTTCTGGCCTAGGACAAAAGTACCCACCTACACTGGGTAGTTCTGTCCTAGGACAAATGTACCCACCTAAAATGGGGTAGGGTACTTCTGGCCTAGGACAAAAGTACCCCCCTACACTGGGTAGTTCTGTCCTAGGACAAATGTACCCACCCAAAACGGGGTAGGGTACTTCTGTCCTAGGACAAAAGTACCCACCTACACTGGGTAGTTCTGTCCTAGGACAAATGTACCCACCCAAAACGGGGTGGGTACTTCTGTCCTAGGACAAATGTACCCACCTAAAATGGGGTAGGGTACTTCTGGCCTAGGACAAAAGTACCCCCTACACTGGGTAGTTCTGTCCTAGGACAAATGTACCCACCTAAAATGGGGTAGGGTACTTCTGGCCTAGGACAAAAGTACCCCCCTACAGTGGGTAGTTCTGTCCTAGGACAAATGTACCCACCCAAAACGGGGTAGGGTACTTCTGGCCTAGGACAAAAGTACCCACCTACACTGGGTAGTTCTGTCCTAGGACAAATGTACCCACCTAAAATGGGGTAGGGTACTTCTGGCCTAGGACAAAAGTACCCCCCTACACTGGGTAGTTCTGTCCTAGGACAAATGTACCCACCCAAAACGGGGTAGGGTACTTCTGTCCTAGGACAAAAGTACCCACCTACACTGGGTAGTTCTGTCCTAGGACAAATGTACCCACCCAAAACGGGGTGGGTACTTCTGTCCTAGGACAAATGTACCCACCTAAAATGGGGTAGGGTACTTCTGGCCTAGGACAAAAGTACCCCCCTACACTGGGTAGTTCTGTCCTAGGACAAATGTACCCACCCAAAACGGGGTAGGGTACTTCTGTCCTAGGACAAATGTACCCACCTAAAATGGGGTAGGGTACTTCTGGCCTAGGACAAAAGTACCCCCCTACACTGGGTAGTTCTGTCCTAGGACAAATGTACCCACCCAAAACGGGGTAGGGTACTTCTGTCCTAGGACAAAAGTACCCACCTACACTGGGTAGTTCTGTCCTAGGACAAATGTACCCACCCAAAACGGGGTGGGTACTTCTGTCCTAGGACAAATGTACCCACCTAAAATGGGGTAGGGTACTTCTGGCCTAGGACAAAAGTACCCCCCTACAGTGGGTAGTTCTGTCCTAGGACAAATGTACCCACCCAAAACGGGGTAGGGTACTTCTGTCCTAGGACAAATGTACCCACCTAAAATGGGGTAGGGTACTTCTGGCCTAGGACAAAAGTACCCCCCTACACTGGGTAGTTCTGTCCTAGGACAAATGTACCCACCCAAAACGGGGTAGGGTACTTCTGTCCTAGGACAAATGTACCCACCTAAAATGGGGTAGGGTACTTCTGGCCTAGGACAAAAGTACCCCCCTACAGTGGGTAGTTCTGTCCTAGGACAAATGTACCCACCTAAAATGGGGTAGGGTACTTCTGGCCTAGGACAAAAGTACCCCCCTACAGTGGGTAGTTCTGTCCTAGGACAAATGTACCCACCCAAAACGGGGTAGGGTACTTCTGTCCTAGGACAAAAGTACCCACCTAAAATGGGGTAGGGTACTTCTGGCCTAGGACATTAGTACCCCCCTACACTGGGTAGTTCTGTCCTAGGACAAATGTACCCACCCAAAACGGGGTAGGGTACTTCTGTCCTAGGACAAATGTACCCACCTAAAATGGGGTAGGGTACTTCTGGCCTAGGACAAAAGTACCCCCCTACACTGGGTAGTTCTGTCCTAGGACAAATGTACCCACCCAAAACGGGGTAGGGTACTTCTGTCCTAGGACAAAAGTACCCACCTACACTGGGTAGTTCTGTCCTAGGACAAATGTACCCACCCAAAACGGGGTGGGTACTTCTGTCCTAGGACAAATGTACCCACCTAAAATGGGGTAGGGTACTTCTGGCCTAGGACAAAAGTACCCCCCTACAGTGGGTAGTTCTGTCCTAGGACAAATGTACCCACCCAAAACGGGGTAGGGTACTTCTGTCCTAGGACAAATGTACCCACCTAAAATGGGGTAGGGTACTTCTGGCCTAGGACATTAGTACCCCCCTACACTGGGTAGTTCTGTCCTAGGACAAATGTACCCACCCAAAACGGGGTAGGGTACTTCTGTCCTAGGACAAATGTACCCACCTAAAATGGGGTAGGGTACTTCTGGCCTAGGACAAAAGTACCCCCCTACAGTGGGTAGTTCTGTCCTAGGACAAATGTACCCACCTAAAATGGGGTAGGGTACTTCTGGCCTAGGACAAAAGTACCCCCCTACAGTGGGTAGTTCTGTCCTAGGACAAATGTACCCACCCAAAACGGGGTAGGGTACTTCTGTCCTAGGACAAAAGTACCCACCTACACTGGGTAGTTCTGTCCTAGGACAAATGTACCCACCCAAAACGGGGTAGGGTACTTCTGTCCTAGGACAAATGTACCCACCTAAAATGGGGTAGGGTACTTCTGGCCTAGGAAAAAAGTACCCCCCTACACTGGGTAGTTCTGTCCTAGGACAAATGTACCCACCCAAAACGGGGTGGGTACTTCTGTCCTAGGACAAATGTACCCACCTAAAATGGGGTAGGGTACTTCTGGCCTAGGACAAAAGTACCCCCCTACAGTGGGTAGTTCTGTCCTAGGACAAATGTACCCACCTAAAATGGGGTAGGGTACTTCTGGCCTAGGACAAAAGTACCCCCTACAGTGGGTAGTTCTGTCCTAGGACAAATGTACCCACCTAAAACGGGGTGGGTACTTCTGTCCTAGGACAAATGTACCCACCTAAAATGGGGTAGGGTACTTCTGGCCTAGGACAAAAGTACCCCCCTACAGTGGGTAGTTCTGTCCTAGGACAAATGTACCCACCCAAAACGGGGTAGGCTACTTCTGTCCTAGGACAAATGTACCCACCTAAAATGGGGTAGGGTACTTCTGGCCTAGGACAAAAGTACCCCCCTACACTGGGTAGTTCAGTCCTAGGACAAATGTACCCACCCAAAACGGGGTAGGGTACTTCTGTCCTAGGACAAAAGTACCCACCTAAAATGGGGTAGGGTACTTCTGGCCTAGGACAAAAGTACCCCCCTACACTGGGTAGTTCTGTCCTAGGACAAATGTACCCACCTAAAATGGGGTAGGGTACTTCTGGCCTAGGACAAAAGTACCCCCCTACACTGGGTAGTTCTGTCCTAGGACAAATGTACCCACCTAAAATGGGGTAGGGTACTTCTGGCCTAGGACAAAAGTACCCCCCTACAGTGGGTAGTTCTGTCCTAGGACAAATGTACCCACCCAAAACGGGGTAGGGTACTTCTGGCCTAGGACAAAAGTACCCACCTACACTGGGTAGTTCTGTCCTAGGACAAATGTACCCACCTTAAATGGGGTAGGGTACTTCTGGCCTAGGACAAAAGTACCCCCCTACACTGGGTAGTTCTGTCCTAGGACAAATGTACCCACCCAAAACGGGGTAGGGTACTTCTGTCCTAGGACAAAAGTACCCACCTACACTGGGTAGTTCTGTCCTAGGACAAATGTACCCACCCAAAACGGGGTGGGTACTTCTGTCCTAGGACAAATGTACCCACCTAAAATGGGGTAGGGTACTTCTGGCCTAGGACAAAAGTACCCCCCTACACTGGGTAGTTCTGTCCTAGGACAAATGTACCCACCCAAAACGGGGTAGGGTACTTCTGTCCTAGGACAAATGTACCCACCTAAAATGGGGTAGGGTACTTCTGGCCTAGGACAAAAGTACCCCCCTACACTGGGTAGTTCTGTCCTAGGACAAATGTACCCACCCAAAACGGGGTAGGGTACGTCTGTCCTAGGACAAAAGTACCCACCTACACTGGGTAGTTCTGTCCTAGGACAAATGTACCCACCCAAAACGGGGTGGGTACTTCTGTCCTAGGACAAATGTACCCACCTAAAATGGGGTAGGGTACTTCTGGCCTAGGACAAAAGTACCCCCCTACAGTGGGTAGTTCTGTCCTAGGACAAATGTACCCACCCAAAACGGGGTAGGGTACTTCTGTCCTAGGACAAATGTACCCACCTAAAATGGGGTAGGGTACTTCTGGCCTAGGACAAAAGTACCCCCCTACACTGGGTAGTTCTGTCCTAGGACAAATGTACCCACCCAAAACGGGGTAGGGTACTTCTGTCCTAGGACAAATGTACCCACCTAAAATGGGGTAGGGTACTTCTGGCCTAGGACAAAAGTACCCCCCTACAGTGGGTAGTTCTGTCCTAGGACAAATGTACCCACCCAAAACGGGGTAGGGTACTTCTGTCCTAGGACAAAAGTACCCACCTACACTGGGTAGTTCTGTCCTAGGACAAATGTACCCACCCAAAACGGGGTAGGGTACTTCTGTCCTAGGACAAATGTACCCACCTAAAATGGGGTAGGGTACTTCTGGCCTAGGACAAAAGTACCCCCTACAGTGGGTAGTTCTGTCCTAGGACAAATGTACCCACCCAAAACGGGGTGGGTACTTCTGTCCTAGGACAAATGTACCCACCTAAAATGGGGTAGGGTACTTCTGTCCTAGGACAAATGTACCCACCTAAAATGGGGTAGGGTACTTCTGGCCTAGGACAAAAGTACCCCCCTACAGTGGGTAGTTCTGTCCTAGGACAAATGTACCCACCCAAAACGGGGTAGGGTACTTCTGTCCTAGGACAAATGTACCCACCTAAAATGGGGTAGGGTACTTCTGGCCTAGGACAAAAGTACCCCCTACAGTGGGTAGTTCTGTCCTAGGACAAATGTACCCACCCAAAACGGGGTGGGTACTTCTGTCCTAGGACAAATGTACCCACCTAAAATGGGGTAGGGTACTTCTGGCCTAGGACAAAAGTACCCCCCTACAGTGGGTAGTTCTGTCCTAGGACAAATGTACCCACCTAAAATGGGGTAGGGTACTTCTGGCCTAGGACAAAAGTACCCACCTACACTGGGTAGTTCTGTCCTAGGCCAAATGTACCCACCTAAAATGGGGTGTATAACAATTATTCTAAAATTACAAAAATTCCACGTTTTGACGTTGAAAATAGTGTGTACGATCTCTACACTTTCATTTTTGCGCGATATTTCGCCCATGTTATATCCATTAATCCCTATCCTCTGAATATTCTTCGGGTTTACGTGGAATTACCTTTGCCCTTCACCTGTATGGGGTGTATAACAATTATTCGAAAATTACAACAATTCCACGTTTTGACGTTGAAAATAGTGTGTACGATCTCTACACTTTCATTTTTGCGTGATATTTCGCCCTTGTTATATCCATTAATCCCTATCCTCCGAATATTCTTCGGGTTTACGTGGAATTACCTTTGCCCTTCGCCTGTATGGGGTGTATAACAATTATTCGAAAATTACAACAATTCCACGTTTTGACGTTGAAAATAGTGTGTACGATCTCTACACTTTCATTTTTGCGCGATATTGCGCCCATGTTATATCCATTAATCCCTATCCTCTGAATATTCTTCGGGTTTACGTGGAATTATCTTTGCCCTTCGCCTGTATGGGGTGTATAACAATTATTCTAAAATTACAACAATTCCACGTTTGACGTTGAAAATAGTGTGTACGATCTCTACACTTTCATTTTTGCGCGATATTGCGCCCATGTTATATCCATTAATCCCTATCCTCCGAATATTCTTCGGGTTTACGTGGAATTACCTTTGCCCTTCGCCTGTATGGGGTGTATAACAATTAATAGACAATTACAACTGGTACACGTTTAGACGTTGAAAATAGTGTGTACGATCTCTACACTTTAATTTTGCGTGATATTTCGCCCTTGTTATATCCATTAATCCCTATCCTCCGAATATTCTTCGGGTTTACGTGGAATTACCTTTGCCCTTCGCCTGTATGGGGTGTATAACAATTATTCGAAAATTACAACAATTCCACGTTTTGACGTTGAAAATAGTGTGTACGATCTCTACACTTTCATTTTTGCGCGATATTGCGCCCATGTTATATCCATTAATCCCTATCCTCTGAATATTCTTCGGGTTTACGTGGAATTATCTTTGCCCTTCGCCTGTATGGGGTGTATAACAATTATTATAAAATTACAAAAATTCCCCGTTTTGACGTTGAAAATAGTGTGTACGATCTCTACACTTTCATTTTTGCGCGATATTGCGCCCATGTTATATCCATTAATCCCTATCCTCTGAATATTCTTCGGGTTTACGTGGAATTACCTTTGCCCTTCGCCTGTATGGGGTGTATAACAATTATTCGAAAATTACAACAATTCCACGTTTTGACGTTGAAAATAGTGTGTACGATCTCTACACTTTCATTTTTGCGCGATATTTCGCCTTTGTTATATCCATTAATCCCTATCCTCTCAATATTCTTCGGGTTTAGGTGGAATTACGTTTGCCCTTTACGTGTATGTAGGTGTATAACAATTAATAGAAAATTACAACAAGTCCACGTTTTGACGTTGAAAATAGTGTGTACGATCTCTACACTTTCATTTTTGCGCGATATTTCGCCTTTGTTATATCCATTAATCCCTATCCTCTCAATATTCTTCGGGTTTAGGTGGAATTACGTTTGCCCTTTACGTGTATGTAGGTGTATAACAATTAATAGAAAATTACAACAATTCCACGTTTTGACGTTGAAAATAGTGTGTACGATCTCTACACTTTCATTTTTGCGCGATATTTAGCCCATGTTATATCCATTAATCCCTATCCACTGAATATTCTTCGGGTTTACGTGGAATTATCTTTGCCCTTCGCCTGTATGGGGTGTATAACAATTATTCTACAATTACAAAAATTCCACGTTTTGACGTTGAAAATAGTGTGTACGATCTCTACACTTTCATTTTTGCGCGATATTGCGCCCATGTTATATCCATTAATCCCTATCCTCTGAATATTCTTCGGGTTTACGTGGAATTACCTTTGTCTTCACCTGTATGGGGTGTATAACAATTAATAGACAATTACAACTGGTACACGTTTAGACGTTGAAAATAGTGTGTACGATCTCTACACTTTCATTTTTGCGTGATATTTCGCCCTTGTTATATCCATTAATCCCTATCCTCCGAATATTCTTCGGGTTTACGTGGAATTACCTTTCCCCTTCGCCTGTATGGGGTGTATAACAATTATTCGAAAATTACAACAATTCCACGTTTTGACGTTGAAAATAGTGTGTACGATCTCTACACTTTCATTTTTGCGCGATATTTCGCCCATGTTATATCCATTAATCCCTATCCTCTGAATATTCTTCGGGTTTACGTGGAATTACCTTTGCCCTTCACCTGTATGGGGTGTATAACAATTAATAGACAATTACAACTGGTACACGTTTAGACGTTGAAAATAGTGTGTACGATCTCTACACTTTCATTTTTGCGTGATATTTCGCCCTTGTTATATCCATTAATCCCTATCCTCCGAATATTCTTCGGGTTTACGTGGAATTACCTTTGCCCTTCGCCTGTATGGGGTGTATAACAATTATTCGAAAATTACAACAATTCCACGTTTTGACGTTGAAAATAGTGTGTACGATCTCTACACTTTCATTTTTGCGCGATATTGCGCCCATGTTATATCCATTAATCCCTATCCTCTGAATATTCTTCGGGTTTACGTGGAATTATCTTTGCCCTTCGCCTGTATGGGGTGTATAACAATTATTCTAAAATTACAACAATTCCACGTTTGACGTTGAAAATAGTGTGTACGATCTCTACACTTTCATTTTTGCGCGATATTGCGCCCATGTTATATCCATTAATCCCTATCCTCCGAATATTCTTCGGGTTTACGTGGAATTACCTTTGCCCTTCGCCTGTATGGGGTGTATAACAATTAATAGACAATTACAACTGGTACACGTTTAGACGTTGAAAATAGTGTGTACGATCTCTACACTTTAATTTTGCGTGATATTTCGCCCTTGTTATATCCATTAATCCCTATCCTCCGAATATTCTTCGGGTTTACGTGGAATTACCTTTGCCCTTCGCCTGTATGGGGTGTATAACAATTATTCGAAAATTACAACAATTCCACGTTTTGACGTTGAAAATAGTGTGTACGATCTCTACACTTTCATTTTTGCGCGATATTGCGCCCATGTTATATCCATTAATCCCTATCCTCTGAATATTCTTCGGGTTTACGTGGAATTATCTTTGCCCTTCGCCTGTATGGGGTGTATAACAATTATTATAAAATTACAAAAATTCCCCGTTTTGACGTTGAAAATAGTGTGTACGATCTCTACACTTTCATTTTTGCGCGATATTGCGCCCATGTTATATCCATTAATCCCTATCCTCTGAATATTCTTCGGGTTTACGTGGAATTACCTTTGCCCTTCGCCTGTATGGGGTGTATAACAATTATTCGAAAATTACAACAATTCCACGTTTTGACGTTGAAAATAGTGTGTACGATCTCTACACTTTCATTTTTGCGCGATATTTCGCCTTTGTTATATCCATTAATCCCTATCCTCTCAATATTCTTCGGGTTTAGGTGGAATTACGTTTGCCCTTTACGTGTATGTAGGTGTATAACAATTAATAGAAAATTACAACAAGTCCACGTTTTGACGTTGAAAATAGTGTGTACGATCTCTACACTTTCATTTTTGCGCGATATTTCGCCTTTGTTATATCCATTAATCCCTATCCTCTCAATATTCTTCGGGTTTAGGTGGAATTACGTTTGCCCTTTACGTGTATGTAGGTGTATAACAATTAATAGAAAATTACAACAATTCCACGTTTTGACGTTGAAAATAGTGTGTACGATCTCTACACTTTCATTTTTGCGCGATATTTAGCCCATGTTATATCCATTAATCCCTATCCACTGAATATTCTTCGGGTTTACGTGGAATTATCTTTGCCCTTCGCCTGTATGGGGTGTATAACAATTATTCTACAATTACAAAAATTCCACGTTTTGACGTTGAAAATAGTGTGTACGATCTCTACACTTTCATTTTTGTGCGATATTGCGCCCATGTTATATCCATTAATCCCTATCCTCTGAATATTCTTCGGGTTTACGTGGAATTACCTTTGTCTTCACCTGTATGGGGTGTATAACAATTAATAGACAATTACAACTGGTACACGTTTAGACGTTGAAAATAGTGTGTACGATCTCTACACTTTCATTTTTGCGTGATATTTCGCCCTTGTTATATCCATTAATCCCTATCCTCCGAATATTCTTCGGGTTTACGTGGAATTACCTTTGCCCTTCGCCTGTATGGGGTGTATAACAATTATTCGAAAATTACAACAATTCCACGTTTTGACGTTGAAAATAGTGTTTACGATCTCTACACTTTCATTTTTGCGCGATATTTAGCCCATGTTATATCCATTAATCCCTATCCTCTGAATATTCTTCGGGTTTACGTGGAATTATCTTTGCCCTTCGCCTGTATGGGGTGTATAACAATTATTCTAAAATTACAAAAATTCCACGTTTTGACGTTGAAAATAGTGTGTACGATCTCTACACTTTCATTTTTGCGCGATATTGCGCCCATGTTATATCCATTAATCCCTATCCTCCGAATATTCTTCGGGTTTACGTGGAATTACCTTTGCCCTTCGCCTGTATGGGGTGTATAACAATTATTCGAAAATTACAACAATTCCACGTTTTGACGTTGAAAATAGTGTGTACGATCTCTACACTTTCATTTTTGCGTGATATTTCGCCCTTGTTATATCCATTAATCCCTATCCTCCGAATATTCTTCGGGTTTACGTGGAATTACCTTTGCCCTTCAGCTGTATGGGGTGTATAACAATTATTCGAATATTACAACAATTCCACGTTTTGACGTTGAAAATAGTGTGTACGATCTCTACACTTTCATTTTTGCGCGATATTTCGCCCATGTTATATCCATTAATCCCTATCCTCTGAATATTCTTCGGGTTTACGTGGAATTACCTTTGCCCTTCACCTGTATGGGGTGTATAACAATTAATAGACAATTACAACTGGTACACGTTTAGACGTTGAAAATAGTTTGTACGATCTCTACATTTTCATTTTTGCGTGATATTTCGCCCTTGTTATATCCATTAATCCCTATCCTCCGAATATTCTTCGGGTTTACGTGGAATTACCTTTGCCCTTCGCCTGTATGGGGTGTATAACAATTAATAGACAATTACAACTGGTACACGTTTAGACGTTGAAAATAGTGTGTACGATCTCTACACTTTCATTTTTGCGTGATATTTCGCCCTTGTTATATCCATTAATCCCTATCCTCCGAATATTCTTCGGGTTTACGTGGAATTACCTTTGCCCTTCGCCTGTATGGGGTGTATAACAATTATTCAAAGTGGTATAACAAATTATTACAAGTCCAAGTTTGCAGTTCAACTTTATGGAGGTGTATAACAACTGAAAAATAACACATTTTTTTTAAAAACTCAAATTTGGATAACCAAATTCCAAAATTATGCCAAGTACCTTTCCGGTACAGTCCATTATGATGTGGTAGTCATTTTCAGGAAAGTATCATTTCTACCCTTCTGTCTTCACTAAAAAATTCAACTTCACTTAACTCACGAAAGACGAGGACTGGCCACAACTGACAATACAATCAGAGGCCAGATTTGATGCGACATTGATGAAAATAATATTTATAAAATAATATTATTATAATATTATATTATAATATTATATTATAATATTATAAAATGAGATGGAAAGAGACGAATGTTAAAACTATCGATAGTTTTTGGAAAAACCATCGATACTATCGGAAACAAAAATTATCGATAGGTCAATAGCAGTAGTCTCCAATGTGAAAAAACAGATGAAGATCGTCTAGGTGTAATTTCATTGGTGTTTTGGGACAGGCAAACAAAACCGCATCGCTGTTGGTCCCCTCACCTGATGAAATAAGACAAGTGCAATAACACAAATTTTTTCCGCCATTTCATTGGAAACCTCGGACATTGATTCTCATCCCTAATCAGAACAGTTCTGATTTACTTATCTTTTCATCCACTTTTACGGTTTCAACACTTGTTTCATTTGCGGATGGTTTGCTGATCCTGTTGTATGATTGTTCGTAGTTTTTAATAAGTTTTTAAAATAAAATGCAACAAGATTAACTAGAGCTGGCTATGTTGGTCTAGTGGTTAGAGCATCCGCCTACCATCAGGTCAACCAGGGTTCGATTCCCGGAGCCGGCTTCACAAAAAAGTATTCCTAATGACTCATCATATCTGTAAAGAATCAATTTAGGTTGATTCCTGTTCCCCAGATATTGCGTTGCAGCCAGTACGTTAATCTAGTGCGCAGATGGCATGGTTCCAGTGACCTTTGGGTCCCATACCCCCCTCAGATTATCTGAGAGATAGGGG
>OY986054.1:33710921-33841858 GCA_963920205.1 Stenodema calcarata
ATATGATGTTCCAAAGAGCTTGTTAGTATGAAAATGGACCTGTATTTCAACAGTTTGATTCATGATCGTGTTGTGAGGCACAATCTTTGAGCCGTCATTGTGAACGAACGGCTGGTCGTACAAAGCTGCGGATGGTCTTAAAAAATTCTACGGAACAAACTCTATCTAAATATGAAATAAAAAACATACCGTTTGATGGGAATTTTTCGAGATATGGAATTTTCAAAATTTCAAAATTCGTTTTGAACCCCTTCCCCTTGACCTAGGGTTATGAAAAGTTTCGTGGATCATTGTGGGGCTGGTCCAAACCCAGAAACCAAATTTCGTAATTTTAACTCAACGCTAACTGGGCAAAGTGCCGCGGACGGCGGACGGACGGATTTTTTGGTTTATTATCTTCGATAATGAACCATTGGAATCGCCCAAAGAAAAAAATTTTTTAACCCCCCCTCAAAATTTGTTGGTTTACGTTTCAAGACACGTAGATTCAGAAAATCGAATAAAAAAAAATCCGTCCGTCCGCCGTACGCCGTACACCGTACGCCGTACGCCGTACACCGTACGCCGTACGCCGTACGCCGTCCCCCGTCCGCCGTCCACGCCGTTTTGCCCAGTTAGCGTTGAGCTAAAATTACGAAATTTGGTTTCTGGGTTTGGACCAGCCCCACAATGATCCACGAAACTTTTCATAACCCTAGGTCAAGGGGAAGGGGTTCAAAACGAATTTTGAAATTTTGAAAATTCCATATCTCGAAAAATTCCCATCAAACGGTATGTTTTTTATTTCATATTTAGATAGAGTTTGTTCCGTAGAATTTTTTAAGACCATCTGCAGCTTTGTACGACCAGCCGTTCGTTCACAATGACGGCTCAAAGATTGTGCCTCACAATCCGATCGTGAATCAAACTGTTGAAATACAGGTCCATTTTCATACTAACAAGCTCTTTGGAACATCATATGGCTTAAGTGATGTCGAGTTTGTTGTTCTGAGGTGCGTTTCGTGCTACGGAAATGAAGGTAATTTCGAATGTTTGTTGGTAGGTACTTCTTTTATAGAAAAATTATTACCGACGTAGTATTAAAAACCCCAGAATTATATCGTATTAATTAATCATAATTAATAATAATTATTATTATTAATAAATACGAATTATTAATACCTAACAATAAATTATAATCATTTTCACTAGGTACTTGATAAAATTGTTAATAATTAGTGATAATTGATAATAATAATTAATCTAACATTTTGGATCTAGACATTTAGACCTAGTGATCTAGACAGAAGGGTGATCTGTACAAAGAAGATAATGAACCGTTGTGTCAAGAATTTGCAGAGTTTTTTTATTCGATTTTCTGAATCTACGTATCTTGAAACGTAAACCAACAAATTTTGAGGGGGGGTTAAAATTTTTTTTTCTTTGGGCGATTCCAATGGTTCATTATCGAAGATAATAAACCAAAAGGGGGGGGGGGGGGGGGGCATGGCGACGGGCCTGAGCATAACAATGGATGTGGGTGTAGCACTTTTCCGAGGCGTACTTGCCCCGGTTCACCTTATGTCCGTTTGATTGGATTCAAAATTGTGGTGATGGTTCAATTGCAGTACAATTATTTTGATTAGAGCACTTCCCAAATCTACGATCAGAGCACTTCTCAATTTTACTACTTATCACTGATAAATAACATCACCGACACCCGATGTATTTCAGGGAGCTCTCGTACGGCAGAGGGACAACTGCTGGACTCCGCGGCGGGAAGCTCCCTCAGGTTCAGGCTTCTCAACCCTGGGACGGCAAAGACGGGGAACTCCCTGCTGACGAAGATATTGACCTCAGTGATGTATCCCTCGACGATATCAAAGAAGAATTGTAATCGGTGTCGTTACGAATGTTTTCTCAGGGGTGTTTGGAGCGTCGAGCAGATTACTTGAAGAGTGGATTTTGCGGACTTTTTTCTATGGAATAAGACTGAGAAACATGATGTAAAATCTCTCGCTGTAATGTGCATCAATGCTTTCGTGTGATGGTAACTTACAACTCCCATACTTCTCCAATGGATTGATTAGAATAATTTTTCATAACTTAGTTCAAACAATGATAAAATTTGCATTTCACTCGAATGGAATTACTTTTTCTAAATGCCCTCAGGTCTGTCTCATCTGGTTGTATTTTGTATGTTTACAGCATGTGCTGGAAACCCCTTGATTTCTATGTTATTGATAGTTGTTCAAGTACCTGCAATAGAGTGGTTTCCTTAGCACTAGGTTCCGTTTCTCACACATTCCCAACGACTTCTGTAATAATTAAAATAAATACTAACTTTTCTTTTGAAAAATATTTTTTACACCCTACATTGTCTTAGAATAGGTAAGTGCATACCTATATGACTGTACTTATTTATTTAACAGATATACCATCAATTTTTTCTATGTTATGTACTTTTCTCTAGAATAAACTTTTACAGATTGAATTGTATACCTATTATTTAATTTTCTTTACATTAAACTTTTGGCCATCACCTAACTGGCCACGAAAAACTCACACATTTAACATGGATATGTTGTTGTGCCGGGGGTCAGTCTGAAATTCGCGACAACAACTACATCGAGTATGGTCGTAACGCGATGCTAATAAACAACGAGACCGTTTGCACGTAGCTTCAGTTTAAGGCAACTTATGAGTAGCCGGAAAAATCTTTTGGTTTATTATCTTCGATAATGAACCATTGGAATCGCCCAAAGAAAAAATTTTTTTAACCCCCCCTCAAAATTTGTTGGTTTACGTTTCAAGATACGTAGATTCAGAAAATCGAATAAAAAAAAAACTCTGCAAATTCTTGACACAACGGTTCATTCATTATCTTCTTTGTACAGATCACCCTTCTGTCTAGATCACTAGGTCTAAATGTCTAGATCCTAAATGTTAGATTAATTATTATTATCAATTATCGCTAATTATTAACAATTTTATCAAGTACCTAGTAAAAATTATTATAATTTATTGTTAGGTATTAATAATTCGTATTTACTATTAATAATAATTATTATTAATTATGATTAATTAATACGATATAATTCTGGGGTTTTTAATACTACGTCGGTAATAATTTTTCTATAAAAGAAGTACCTACCAACAAACATTCGAAATTACCTTCATTTCCGTAGCACGAAACGCACCTCAGAACAACAAACTCGACATCACTTAAGCCATATGATGTTCCAAAGAGCTTGTTAGTATGAAAATGGACCTGTATTTCAACAGTTTGATACACGATCGTGTTGTGAGGCACAATCTTTGAGCCCTCATTGTGAACGAACGGCTGGTCGTACAGAGCTGCGGATGGTCTTAAAAAATTCTACAGAACAAGCTCTATCTAAATATGAAATAAAAAACATACCGTTCTATATGAATTTTTCGAGATATGAGATTTTCCAATTTTCAAAATTCGTTTTGAACCCCTTCCCCTTGACCTAGGGTTATGAAAAGTCTCGAGGACCATTGTGGGGTTGGTCGAAACCCATAAAAAAAATTTCGTAATTTTAACTCAACGTTAACTGGGCAAAGTGGCGCGGACGGCGGACGGACGGATTTTGGTTTATTATCTTCGATAATGAACCATTGGAATCGCCCAAAGAAAAAAAAATTTTAACCCCCCCTCAAAATTTGTTGGTTTACGTTTCGAAACACGTAGATTCAGAAAATCGAATAAAAAAAAACTCTGCAAATTCTTGACACAACGGTTTATTATCTTCCTTGTGCAGATCACCCTTCTGTCTATACCAGACTGTATTGCAAATCGGCACCATACCATATTCTCACCGTACTCATACCATACCATACGAATTTCTTTCGTATCATACCATACTGTATTATACCAAATCATACATACAATAATATACCATACCATACTCATACCATGTCATACAAACCGAGTGAATATTGAAATGTCATCCATTTGTGACCTATATTTAAAATTTCAAGTATCTAGCTCATCACCAAAATTTAATTTGTTTAAACAAATAGGTATTATTTAAACAATTTTACAGACAAGAAACCGAGTGAATATTGCATTGTGATCCAGTTCTGACCTATTTTTAAAATTTCAAGTCCATAGCTCATCATCAAGATTTAATTTGTATTATTACAAAAAGGTATTATTTAAACAATTTTACAGATGAGAAACCGAGTGAATATTGCAATGTGGTCTATCCCCGACTCACGGTTAAAATTTCTAGACTGTAGTTGAAGGTTGATCACTGTTTTTGATTGAGACCTTCTATCATTTGACTTACCAATCCATAGATCAATCCATACTGATTATTGAATCACTTACACTGTTAATTGTCCAAAAGGCTGAGTCGTCTTTCTTGCACAAAGCACTACTGGGCAATACTCTTTTTGAATAAAAGGCTGGGTATAAAACTATCTCAAGTTATAATGGCGGAAGAGAACGAAAGGCAATTTTCACAGAACTGAACAATTCAGAACAGAATAAGCGAACATCGGAGAGATAGTTCACATCAAGAGAACCGAGTTGCAGATGGCGACACCTCCTGTGAGCATTCCCGTCTTTTTAGCGCTGGTAGCGATTCTAGCGGCATATCGGTTGGTTGCACATCACTTCGAGATGTGTTGGCGGTTATTTTAGAAACAGGGCGATAGAGGTCGGAAAGGTTCATTCCAACACTCCCTCCACCTTGACGACCTTCTGCAGGATACCTGATAGACATTGCCAATACTGCACTTGTCGGTTGTCACTCAACTCTGGTTACAGGCACTAGTGACTTCAATTCCACAGCTCCGCTTAAACAGGATCAAAACAAAAATGTGATGAGTTTAATAAAGCAAGATGAATATGATAGATTTAACTTTTTCGTTCTTCAGGTAAATAGCTAACAAGCAGAGACCTAAAGGTTTCAAACAGCTCCCCAGCTAATGGTTTTGTTAGCATGTCTGCAAGTTGGTCCTGCGAGCGTACACATTCGATAGAGACGTTTTCTAGCAGGAATTCATCCCGTACAAAGTGATAACAAAGTTTCACAATGTGTTTCAACGTCCTAGATTCATCTGTCTTTGAGATAGATATAGCGGGCTTACAATCTCCAAAGAGTGTAGGTACTATGTTCATATTGATCAAGTACTTACACATACTCCTAATACTTGTCAATTCCTTACAAGTTAAAGACATGGCCAGATATTCAGCCTCACACGAAGATTGAGCTACGTGTGACTGCTTCTTGGAGCGCCACATTACTAGATCTCCAAACACCTGTACAGTGTATCCAGTTGTGGAGCGACCATTTACTGCATTTAGCCCCAAAGAAGCATCTGAATACCCTACAATATCATCTGATGACCCAGTATATAGAAGACCCAAGTCAATTGTACCCTTTAGGTACCTAAGTACTTGTATTACACAATCCCAGTCATACTGGGTAAAGCCCACTTGCCTTCTACTCAGGAAATTGACTGCAAAAGCTATATCTGGGCGAGTCCCATTTTGCAGATAGAGCAAAGAACCAATCACCCTTCTATACTCAACATCAGGAGATTCACCTATGTTACTCAACTGTTGATTTAATGTGACTGTTTTAGGGCTCATTGGTACATCTGAGATAGACATATGTTCAGGCAGATATTTTTCCAAAATTTCTCTGATAAATGTCTTTTGATTTATGAAGATGTATCCCTGTTCCCGGTTTCTTTGAATTTCTAAACCCAAGAACTTGACTGGACTCCCTAAATTCTTCATTTCAAAGGATTCATTTAATTTATCAATGATTTTCAGGGCTTTAGTCCTAGATGTAGAGGCCAGCAAACAATCGTCTACATACACCAACAAAATCATTAGTACATTTTCATATTCCCACTTGAACAGACACTTTTGGTGAGGATAACGAACAAATTGGAGATTTTGGACGACTGAGTTAAGTTTCTTATACCAAAGTTTCGGAGAAACTTTCAAACCGTACAGTGATTTCACAAGCTTACACACATGTGTTCTTTTAAAATCTTTAGGAAACTCACTCAACTCAACCACTCCATCAGGCACTTCCATGTACACAGTTTTCTCTAACTCACCATTTAGAAAGGCTGTCTTGACATCCAACTGAAATAGATGGAGGTCTTTCTTGTTAGCAATAGCTAGGACAAGTCTCACATCCACTAGCCTTGCTACAGGAGCAAAAATCTCACTTTCATCATAATCATTTGTATCAGCAAACCCTTTGGCCACAAGCCGACTTTTATACCTGTGCGATCCGTCAGCTTCATTTTTCCTCTTGTGCACCCACCTGGCTTTTATAATTTTAGTTTTGGGAGGCAACGAGTTTCTCTCCACATATTCCCAGGTACCTTTGTCGTTGAGGGACTCTAACTCATCTCTAATGGCTTGTTCCCAAAACTCTGATTCATCTGAGTTCATTGCATCGTCATATGTATTTGGCTCAACAAACATGACAACGTTTGATGATTCCTCATGAATGGGCTGTACACCAGAGTATTCTATCTCTTGTTCAGGCTCAATACTCTTATTTTCACTCTCCTGGTCACACCATCTCAACGTTTCTTTAAGAACGTCTGGCAATTCCTTCACACGATCTCCATACACTTGAGACTCAATGCATCTCACATCGGGCGATCTGACAACTGTTTTTGTAAGTTCGTCCAACAACCAAATTTCAGTGTCCCCACAGTGAAGGAAATAGGCTCGTTTACCATTAGGGGCGAATTTTATTTTTCTAGATTTGTCAACATACACAGCCAAACACCCAAAACGTTTTAGAAATTTCAAACTAGGTGGGGTACCATGTACCTTTTCAAATGGACTTATAAACCCATTGGATTTGTTAGGCATTCTATTATGAACATAAGTTACATGTTCCAGGGCATACCCCCAAAAAGAATGTGGCATTTTTGCAGACAACAGATTGACTCTAACTTTTTGAATTACCTCAAGGTTAAATCGTTCTGCACACCCATTTAGTTGTGGCGTGTTTGGTGGCGATGTGACAAGTTGGACATTATGTTTAGACAATAACCGTTTCATCTCTACTGTTTTATATTCTAACCCTCCATCAGTTCGGATTAATAAAACATTAGGCTCCTTTTTAGTAATACGCGTTATTTCATCTAAACATTTACTGAAGGCCAAGTGAACCTGTCTTTTGTTTGAAATTTGATAAGCAAAAGAGTATCTAGAGTAGTCACATATAAAAGACAATATGTACTTAGCACCCGTGCGAAAACTGGCAGGGCTAATAGGACCCATAAGATCTGAATGTAACAAAGCAAATGGTACATCTGTCCTAACTCTAGTTTGAGTGTGAGATTTCTTAACCACATTAGCCTCTGCACACTCTTCACAATCCATAATTTCGTTTCCAACTTTCACACCTTTCATTTCGGGAATAAATTTACTGGCTACCTCTAAATATGATTTAGAGGCATGAGTCAATCTCAGATGCCATAATGCGGCTTTGTTATCTCGCAGGCTTGGCTTGAAATTAGAGGTGATAGCACTATTGTCAAATTCTCTTAGTGCATCAATCGCTTGGTCTGATTCCTCTAAAATTTCATTCACTGAAACATTCTCTCGGCTTTCAGTTGACTCACACTCCATTACTGAACTTGAAGTAGAATTTAAACAGTTACTCCCTCCTACTTCATTATTCCCAGAGTTTGAGTCTACAGTACCGGCATAACTTTTAAACCTTTTATAAGCTGGCTCGGGTTTCTCAGTAGTGAAATCATCTAACTCAAAATCAACCCACCATAGGTTGTTCCTGAAATAGCCCTGTTTCACTACTTTGCCAGTTTGGGAGTCAATGAAGTCAACTCCATCTTTCTTAAGTAAGACGTGCATACCTTTTTCTGTAACTCGTCTCACACTAAACAAATTGGCACTTAACCCGGGCGAGTACAGAACATTATGCAATACTGCTGATGATGAGCTAGTTTTGATCCTTATATTTCCTTGTTGACTTACTACTAAGTCTGCACCTTCATCATCATTAGCGCACTTGAAGGTTCTAGGGTTGCGCAAATTAGTTACATCTACTAGATATTCAAGCCTATTTGCTAAATGTTCTGTGGCTCCAGAGTCAATAATTGCAGAATAATATTGAGGGCGAATACCTTCTCGTGTGACAAGCGCTGTTGAGCCCTTATCCAGGAGGAGCCTGGCAATATCTGGATAAGTTTGCTCACGTTTTCCAATTGTCACCCATACCTCCCCCTCATCAGGACCGTTCCGAGCTCCACAGATGGCAAACAGGGCGTCGGGATCCTTTGACAAGCGACTCTCAATTAGCTTGGCATGGCCTCTTGTCATTCTCAATGTTTGCGGTTTCTCAACCGCCTTCTTGGCGTTTCGCTTTGACTCCGAGTGAGCAACTCTCATTTCAACTGTCTTTTTCTTCCCTTCTAATTCAGCCGACCTGGGTTTAGGACAGGTTGCCACTACGTGGCCAAAGCCATCACAGTTGTAGCAGCGCTTATTTTTTTTAAAACACTGCTTCTCAAAATGGCCAGTCTTCTTGCAGAAGTTACAGCGTTTTCTTGAACTTCTGCATTTACTTGTACCCGCATCTCTTGCCGGCTGATTTTTAGAAGAAGATCTGTGTGGTTGGTGGCGAGTATCCAATCTATTCTGTGCCGGAGTATAGAAAGTTCTCAAACTAGATGAACCACTAGCTGTTCTGCCTCTGGAGGCCGACCTGGCAAATAAAGCACTCTGTCTTCCTGCAACAGAGACAGAATTGAGCTGCTCATCACCAACTTCGTCATCCATCAGCATGTCCTGAAGTTGGGAGAGTGTAAGTGAGATGGTGTTCGTGCTAGTTTATCTTTATCCGATCCCAGGTAGGCGTGTCACGAATTGCAACTAAGAATGTGGATTTGATATATTCCTCAGAGAGCATGTCTGAGTTGCAACCCCGGATGTCCGCAACGGTATCCCGGAAACGTGACACAAACTCATAAGCCTTTTCAGCTTTGGGATCAAAATAGATCGAATTTAATTTCTCTACAAGTGTGGTAATATGCTGTAAGGTAGTTGGCTCCCGAAGTTTTGCCAACTTGCTCATTATGTCTTTTGGGTTGTTCAAGTCCTTTACAAGGTTCTCATAGTACGGGTCAAGGCTGGACTCTATGAAGTACTTAACCTTCTTTGTGACCAGTTCTGCTTCGTTAGAAGTGAAGCAGTCTGGTCGAGGAATACTTGAATCCAGAACAAAAGAGCACTCTTCCTGATCAATGGACCTCTCTAAGCTTCTCCTCCAAGACTTGAACGAAGTGTCCAAGCTCAACTTGGTATCAAGAGTCCTGAACTTGATGTGGTTGACCTTCCTCGAGTTAAAAGCAATTTGCTTCACATATTCGTCAGAAAGCGACCTTTCAGAAGCAAATTTCGGACGACCAATAGTTGCCGGCATATTCTCGGCTTCGTCTGCTGGCTTGTTCTCAGCAGACCTACGCTCGAGGACAGATCTTAAATCAAAGGTTTCAGTTCCCTAGCTGTAAGCATTCCAAAAATTAACAGCCAAGCTCCAGTTCCAAATACTAACAAGGAGCTACTCTTCCTCCCTTCATTTTTGGAAAAGGCGGCGTTCCAACCAACTTTGGCGGAGGGACGAAAACGACCTGAGAGCCGATAGACTGCTCCCTCCTACTCAAATATTCTTCCACGCCACTATCCCAGTCAATGCCCATAATGTATTTTCCGACTTTTTGACTCAATGGACGTTCAAAAATAACTATTACCTAACAGTGTAACAATACGTTGTTCGCATTAGAAACCTCTCATCCGGCATGCGCATTGAGGCAATCTGTACAACCCCCTCACTGTCAACTATAGCTTGCGCTGATTTCCCCTTATTGTAGGTTTGATACCCACAAACAAAGCTTGCAGAAATCGCGCAACAAGTTCCTAGGGCAAGTTTACCAAAAATAACCTGAAAACTAGAGGAGTCCGCATCTCTATTTTTCGGTTCAATTTTTTTTTTTTTTTTTTTTTTTTTACTGGTTCCACCAACAATTTGCACAACTATCAATTTTAGAATTTATATATTAAAATTATTCCGAACGGTATCGGGTAGTGTTGTACAAATAATGTCATGACTAGGAAACTTAATAAACCAACAGGTAAATAAACAAATTGTGTGGATCGATATATCAAAATTTAGCAGTCATTCTAAGCCCAGAACACATCCTATGCACATAAACTACATGCCGTGTTTAGGCTTATAGACTGTCAGCGAGCTCCGTCGATCTCCAGCTCATTGAGGCCGGAGGTACCACGTTTATGAACCCGGACAGGCGTCAGCTTCCACACCAATCAAGTTTATCTACCAGGTCTTACACCCGTAGTGAGGCAAGTTGACAATGAGGTACCCCAAAAAGATCTACTTCAGTAGGACTCCACAATATTCATTGGTATCACAAAGCAGTGAAAAACCCTGCATGCCCCGGGGTTTTTCGGTGGAGATGGCTCGGATCAATTATCGAACACTACGATATATCGATACGAGTACCCGCTGTGTCAATTGCGTTCAACTTTGCGAACAACACGGTTACAAAAAAAAGTATTACCAACTGAAACGCATCGTTTCAACTATGTACATAGATTTTTTTCAATTGACGGGGGCGCATACCCCCTCTTGGAGTATGTCGCATCTCCTGGGGCACGTACTGTTAGGGGCTTAACAGTCTAACGTGCCAGTCCATTCCGACATTGTGCGTAATATCTCAACATGGTTGTTAAACAACACATCTTCGTTCCATAAACGCACAAACCAATGAAATAGGGTCTATTCACAACTGTACTGCATAATTGGGAACCTTGATTGGCTCCGTTGCAGCCCAGTTGGGTCAACCTCAAACCAATAAACTATGAACCCACAAACATACAGGAAAGCGACAGGAGTTTTCCAAAGCGAAAAACTTCGCTATCATACTGCGAAATTTTCGTTTGGGTGACGACAAACCCTCAGCCTAACCCTACCTAGGTGAGCTCAAATATTTTCTAGGCTTACAACGAGAAGTTCAAGTTCATCTCACTCATACAATCACAATCATACAATCACAACTAGTACATAGTTTATTTTACGTTCCTTGAAATCCCACTGAAGCAATCCAAAGGTTGTACTTTGTTAGTGATCATACAATCCGCCTCAATCAAAAGGATCGCCTTGCAACGCGGCGCCGTGAAGGTTGATCACTGTTTTTGATTGAGACCTTCTATCATTTGACTTACCAATCCATAGATCAATCCATACTGATTATTGAATCACTTACACTGTTAATTGTCCAAAAGGCTGAGTCGTCTTTCTTGCACAAAGCACTACTGGGCAATACTCTTTTTGAATAAAAGGCTGGGTATAAAACTATCTCAAGTTATAATGGCGGAAGAGAACGAAAGGCAATTTTCACAGAACTGAACAATTCAGAACAGAATAAGCGAACATCGGAGAGATAGTTCACATCAAGAGAACCGAGTTGCAGATGGCGACACCTCCTGTGAGCATTCCCGTCTTTTTAGCGCTGGTAGCGATTCTAGCGGCATATCGGTTGGTTGCACATCACTTCGAGATGTGTTGGCGGTTATTTTAGAAACAGGGCGATAGAGGTCGGAAAGGTTCATTCCAACAGTAGTTTACCGGGAAGATGTAAAAAGGTAGTTTTATTCTGGGCGTCTGGGGGTTGGGTCACATAACGGCCGTTTTCGACGCGAAAGTTTAGTGTTTTTCCTAAAACTTTGCGCGGTCACTGTGAACGAACGGCTGGTTGCACAAAAATCCAAAAGACCTCGTCGAAATTTTAAATTTCGTTTTGAACCCCTTCCCCTTGACCTAGGGTTATGAAAAGTTTCGAGGATCATTGTGGGGCTGGTCCAAACCCAGAAACCAAATTTCGTAATTTTAGCTCAACGCTAACTGGGCAAAGTGGCGCGGACGGCGTACGGCGTACGGCGGACGGACGGATTTTTGGTTTATTATCTTCGATAATGAACCATTGGAATCGCCCAAAGAAAAAAATTTTTTAACCCCCCCTCAAAATTTGTTGGTTTACGTTTCAAGATACGTAGATTCAGAAAATCGAATTAAAAAAAATCCGTCCGTCCGCCGTACGCCGTCCGCGCCACTTTGCCCAGTTAGCGTTGAGTTAAAATTACGAAATTTTTTTTATGGGTTTCGACCAACCCCACAATGGTCCTCGAAACGTTTCATAACCCTAGGTCAAGGGGAAGGGGTTCAAAACGAATTTTGAAATTTTGAAAATTTCATATCTCGAAAAATTCATATAGAACGGTATGTTTTTTATTTCATATTTAGATAGAGTTTGTTCCGTAGAATTTTTTAAGACCATCCGCAGCTTTGTACGACCAGCCGTTCGTTCACAATGACGGCTCAAAGATTGTGCCTCACTACAGGATCGTGAATCAAACTGTTGAAATACAGGTCCATTTTCATACTAACAAGCTCTTTGGAACATCATATGGCTTAAGTGATGTCGAGTTTGTTGTTCTGAGGTGCGTTTCGTGCTACGGAAATGAAGGTAATTTCGAATGTTTGTTGGTAGGTACTTCTTTTATAGAAAAATTATTACCGACGTAGTATTAAAAACCCCAGAATTATATCGTATTAATTAATCATAATTAATAATAATTATTATTAATAATACATACAAATTATTAATACCTAACAATAAATTATAATAATTTTCACTAGATATTTGATAAAATTGTTAATAATTAGTGATAATTGATAATAATAATTATTCTAACATTTAGGATCTAGACATTTAGACCTAGTGATCTAGACAGAAGGGTGATATGTACAAAGAAGATAATGAACCGTTGTGTCAAGAATTTGCAGAGTTTTTGGTTTATTATCTTCGATAATGAACCATTGGAATCGCCCAAAGAAAAAAAAATTTTAACCCCCCCTCAAAATTTGTTGGTTTACGTTTCAAGATACGTAGATTCAGAAAATCGAATAAAAAAAAATCCGTCCGTCCGCCGTACGCCGTACGCCGTCCGCCGTCCGCGCCACTTTGCCCAGTTAGCGTTGAGTTAAAATTACTAAATTTTTTTTATGGGTTTCGACCAACCCCACAATGGTCCTCGAAACTTTTCATAACCCTAGGTCAAGGGGAAGGGGTTCAAAACGAATTTTGAAAATTTGAAAATCTCATATCTCGAAAAATTCATATAGAACGGTATGTTTTTTATTTCATATTTAGATAGAGTTTGTTCCGTAGAATTTTTTAAGACCATCCGCAGCTCTGTACGACCAGCCGTTCGTTCACAATGACGGCTCAAAGATTCTGCCTCACAACACGATCGTGACTCAAACTGTTGAAATACAGGTCCATTTTCATACTAACAAGCTCTTTGGAACATCATATGGCTTAAGTGATGTCGAGTTTGTTGTTCTGAGGTGCGTTTCGTGCGACTGAAATGAAGGTAATTTCGAATGTTTGTTGGTAGGTACTTCTTTTATAGGAAAATTATTACCGACGTAGTATTAAAAACCCCAGAATTATATCGTATTAATTAATCATAATTAATAATAAATACGAATGATTAATACCTAACAATAAATTATAATAATTTTCAGTAGGTACTTGATAAAATTGTTAATAATTAGTGATAATTCATAATAATAATTAATCTAACATTTAGGATCTAGACATTTAGACCTAGTGATCTAGACAGAAGGGTGATCTGTACAAAGAAGATAATGAACCGTTGTGTCAAGAATTTGCAGAGTTTTTTTATTCGATTTTCTGAATCTACGTATCTTGAAACGTAAACCAACAAATTTTGAGGGGGGGTTAAAATTTTTTTTTCTTTGGGCGATTCCAATGGTTCATTATCGAAGATAATAAACCAAAATCCCTCCGTCCGCCGTCCGCGCCACTTTGCCCAGTTAACGTTGAGCTAAAATTACGAAATTTGGTTTCTGGGTTTGGACCAGCCCCACAATGATCCTCGAAACTTTTCATAACCCTAGGTCAAGGGGAAGGGGTTCAAAACGAATTTTGAAATTTTGAAAATTTCATATCTCGAAAAATTTATATAGAACGGTATGTTTTTTATTTCATATTTAGATAGTTTGTTCCGTAGAATTTTTTAAGACCATCCGCAGCTTAGTACGACCAGCCGTTTGTTCACAATGACGGCTCAAAGATTGTGCCTCACAACACGATCATGAATCAAACTTTTGAAATACAGGTCCATTTTCATACTAACAAGCTCTTTGGAACATCATATGGCTTAAGTGATGTCGAGTTTGTTGTTCTGAGGTGCGATTCGTGCTACGGAAATGAAGGTAATTTCGAATGTTTGTTGGTAGGTACTTCTTTTATAGAAAAATTATTACCGACGTAGTATTAAAAACCCCAGAATTATATCGTATTAATTAATCATAATTAATAATAAGTAATTATTATTAATAATAAATACAAAATATTAATACCTAACAATAAATTATAATAATTTTCACTAGGTACTTGATAAAATTGTTAATAATTAGTGATAATTGATAATAATAATTAATCTAACATTTAGGATCTAGACATTTAGACCTAGTGATCTAGACACAAGGGTGATCTGTACAAAGAAGATAATGAACCGTTGTGTCAAGAATTTTACTTGGAACACAAAACACATATTTTACAGGGAGAAAATGTTTTACTTGAGATACGAAACACATATTTTACAGGGAGAAAATGAGACATATCCATGTACCAATGTGTCTGCATGTAGTGTAGATACTCAACATCGGTTTACTGGTGTTTCCACTTTCTACGAGGTTTTTCTTATGAGTTTCGCGTACAACCAAGCCGTTGGTAGGGAAATGGAACTTCCGCAAATTTCATCGTCCAAAAATCACTCTCATTTTACTGAAGCTAGTAACTTAACATTGCACTTCAACGGAAACGGAGTTATGAGCATTAGGTACATCATTTCATGGTGTACATAAATAATATAAATGATAAATAATTATATAATATACATCATACTGGATGAATATTTTAACAGGAGGAGAAAATAGAAGTGTGTACACACGCCATTTCTTCTTTGGCTGAGGACGCTGTAACGCGAAAATTACCGCAAGATTTACAATTGTTTAATTTAAGTGTTCCTCTCCTTCTGTTTTCTCCTCCTCTTAAAATATTCATCCAGTATATCACCGCGAGTGCTTTCGTTTCCACAACCGGACATAATATACATCATAGTATGATTTAAATAAATATAATATATTGTATTATATTTATCTATACCTATATAATTATATATTATAAAATTTATAATATATTCAATATATCTATTTTTTATAATTTTAGAGACAACCCAGCGGGCGGTGCCGCTCGCGAAACGCTTAGTTTTCAAATTGTTTCTCACAAAATCCATTTCGAAATTTATTTGAAGCTATTTATTAAACAATATAATTAGACTTAGCTACAGAAATATAGAAAGACAGCATAAGTGTATTCATGGTACAAAAACTACTTCAGTACAAAAAGTATTCTGGCTACGCCCTTGTGGGGAACTCTCGCAAAATCATGGAAAGGCCACATAGTACCAACAAACATGAAGTATCATTGTCCCTATTAGGAGGTTCATGAACTAAAACGATTGGGTACTACAAGAGCTACATCGAAAAACAATGACCATAGGTACTAATCTTTCAACGTGGGCTGGAACCAGTTGAAAGTGTCTTGGATGAGCACTCAAAAGTATGGTTCCCATAGGGTTGCCAATCGAATTGAAAATAATACTTTACTCAAAAGGATGGAGGTAACCAAAGGTAAATACAGCAAAAATTAGGTGTCCAGGCCCCCGATCTTCTGAGAGTTCTTCCTTCCCGAAGCACCTGTCGAGATGCTGCAAATATTTGACGAAGTAGCCAATGCCTTCGTAGGTACTGACCACGTATAGGCATACTTTGAAATCCGTTTCCACCAAATTTGTTGCTGTATTTTGGTTTATTATCTTCGATAATGAACCATTGGAATCGCCCAAAGAAAAAATTTTTTTAACCCCCCCTCAAAATTTGTTGGTTTACGTTTCAAGATACGTAGATTCAGAAAAACGAATAAAAAAAAATCCGTCCGTCCGCCGTACGCCGTACGCCGTCCGCCGTCCGCGCCACTTTGCCCAGTTAGCGTTGAGTTAAAATTACGAAATTTTTTTTATGGGTTTCGACCAACCCCACAATGGTCCTCGAAACTTTTCATAACCCTAGGTCAAGGGGAAGGGGTTCAAAACGAATTTTGAAATTTTGAAAATTTCATATCTCGAAAAATTCACATGAAACGGTATGTTTTTTATTTCATATTTAGATAGAGTTTGTTCCGTAGAATTTTTTAAGACCATCCGCAGCTTTGTACGACCAGCCGTTCGTTCACAATGACGGCTCAAAGATTGTGCCTCACAACACGATCGTGAGTCAAACTGTTGAAATACAGGTCCATTTTCATACTAACAAGCTCTTTGGAACATCATATGGCTTAATTGATGTCGAGTTTGTTTTTCTGTGGTGCGTTTCGTGCTACGGAAATGATGTTAATTTCGAATGTTTGTTGGTAGGTACTTCTTTTATAGAAAAATTATTACCGACGTAGTATTAAAAACCCCAGAATTATATCGTATTAATTAATCATAATTAATAATAATTATTATTAATAATAAATACGAATTATTAATACCTAACAATAAATTATAATAATTTTCACTAGGTACTTGATACAATTGTTAATAATTAGTGATAATTGATAATAATAATTAATCTAACATTTAGGATCTAGACATTTAGACCTAGTGATCTAGACAGAAGGGTGATCTGTACAAAGAAGATAATGAACCGTTGTGTCAAGAATTTGCAGAGTTTTTTTCTTTTAATTCTGTAATTTTATGTAATAATTACATAAAACTACAGAATTAAAAGAAAAAAATACAGCAACAAATTTGGTTATTCTTAACTCTGTAATTTATGTAATTCTTAAAGGCCATGATTTTATTTATTTTGTAATTTTTTTGTATTTACAACCTTAAGGGCCCCTAGAGGCCTATTGTAAATGTATATATGCCAATAAAGGTCTATTCTATACTAGCTGCGAGCTTGTCACTAATGCAATCCACGTTAGAATATCAGAATTACCTCTCATCGAAGAACTACGAACATTCAGGTTGGTTGAGTTTTATATCCCTAAAAACTTGCTCTGATGTGTTGAAAATAATTACCTACACATCGTGTAACTAAACTTTTTAGCTCTTAAAAGAGTAGGAACCAGCCTAATTTCCGAATACGTCAGATTACTACTTTATAAATACTTTATACCTTGTATCATTATATTTGTATATATCCTGTACTGGAGATGGTGGTTATCATAGTCTGTCAGGACACCAACTGATCTAGTAGAGGACCCAGGTTAAGTTTCTTAGGATAGTCCTTCGTCTGGCCATTGTATATTTCCCTCGTTTTTGCCTCTTACTGATAGCAGGTTCGGCATCGATTGCAGTTGTAGATTGGAATAGATCTCACATACGGAGCGTGAGCACTTACTCCTTGTAGGCATTGTAGCCTTGTAGGTAAGAAGTGTTTAATTTAGAATTTTTCGAAGCCACCCGCAGCTTTGTACGACCAGACGTTCGTTCACAATGAGGGCTCAAAGTTGGAGCAGATCAAAAGTCGTCAACATGAGGGTGACTCGTAAGGCAGCCTGTCGTTCAATGTTCATACTGGACCAGCTGATTCGAGGTACTTTTTGTGCTAAGGAAAGAAGGTAATTTCAAATGTTTGTTGGTAGGTACTTCTTTTATAGAATAATTATTGCCGACGCAGGTAGGTGGAATTAGAAATCCCAGAATTATATCGGTACATTTTATTTGTAATTAATTCAGAGATGATCTATAATTTAGTTTTTGCACAAAGAAATGTAGTTGGAGTTTATTTATTAGAATTTTTGAAGACCATCTGCAGCTTTGTACGACCAGCCGTTCGTTCAACAAAAAAAGTATCGATATGTATCGATAATTTCCTCAAGATGTATCGATATTTCGACAGTAACGTCAGTAAACCATGTAAGTCTTTTTTGCCAAATTTTACAGGAGGCACAAAAAACTGATTTATTAAGTTCGTGGCGAATTTTAAAGGATACCTATTGTCGATTCCAACTTTATACAGTAGGCCAATAATAACCGGTTTGACGTAAGTTTTCGTCAATGTCAAGATGCATTAGGTTTGAGATCGAAAAATAGACTTACGAGGTTTTACTGATGAAATTACGAGTTTTTCCAGTTTGTGTTAAATAGAATGAAGGGAGGAAGAATTAAATCAAAATTCGACGTTTTGAGCGTTTTTATTGAATAAACAAATAATTATTATTATAGTTAAGTACACCTTCTTAATAAAATAGTGGTAGAAAATATTGTCAGCCGAGATCAGCCAGAAAAGATACTCAATGAATCATCTACTCAATGAATTCTCTAGGTAAAAATTCTGATTTATCACCTTTAATAATTATTTATACGTAAAGATACGACAATCAACCTTTGATCCTTGGAATAAACAAAACTAGACAAAATCACAGAATATCATAAATCACAGGATTTCATTATTTTAAGTGCTACTAAGGAGATCATCAAATAAATTGAAGAGGAGCTAGAAATTAGTAGAACGAGGCAACAAAAGTAATAAAATCGATACTTAATCAAAATGGTAATTTAAAGTTAAGTTCAAATGGTCAGTGACGAAGCTGATCATAAAATAAGTGATAGTCACTCGCTATCACTCCTTTCAACTGCTGAAGGTGTTTAAATTTGTCAGGTTTTATTTTGGGTGGGGCTGAGAAGAGTGGTGGTAGCTCTCCCAAGGAAATTCGAGAAGGTTGTCTTCTTCTTCTTCTGGGTAAAGGTGTCCAATCATCGTTGAAGTTGATTTTGTACAGGACTTCACCAGTTGGGCAGTATTTCACACCTCGTAATTCGATGACAGTTGGATCGCCCTTTGACGACCCAGGCCGAATCGAAGGAAGAGCTGGCATTTTCGAATAGTCTCGGAAAAATCTGTGACCGACGTAGTGGACTTCGTATGGGCAAGGAGTCATTCGGGCGCTGGCAATCACATCGACGTAACCAGCAGGAACATAAATTTGCTTGTTCTTCAGCTTCCTTTCTATAGCTGCATGAATTGAGTCACACTTAAAGTGTTAAGAAGAAGTGTGTTTGGCGAACCAACATTGTCTTGAGACTCTTGAAAAGAAATTAATAACATTCTTTTTTCCTCTTCTGTAAGTAGTTGTTGTTCTTGTACTTCGAAGATTTCTCTTCTTTCAGAAGTTGTATTAGGATCTGAAGATATCAATATTTTTCCTTCTTCAATCAACACTTCTTGAGCATAGTCACTATCGATTTCAAGCTGGCTTTCATTTTTTTCTTCAAGGACATTCCTCTTCTCACTCTTCTCCAGAAGCTTCATGATTTTAGACGCTCTCGATTCCTGTGCAAAGTAAGAAACTCGTGAATAATGATGCAAAAAGTTGAAATATAATTCCAAACACCATCCAAATCCAGACACATCTCTGTGAGAATATCAGATGGAATTCCATGTAAGTCTTGATTTTGGATATACCCCACGTAAGTAAAAACATGTATGTCTTTGGAAGACAAACGTGCTTGAAACCACGCGAAATTCGGATGAAATTCATTGGTGGAATTAATTGATGTATTGGCAGCCCTGTTCTTTCCTCATCACTGCCCTCCCCCCTTTTTCCTGTCATTCCCGGCCCTCTCCGTAGTCATTCACGACGCTCCGCAATTTTTCCCAAACAAAAATCTCCCTTGCCTTCGATCGGCGCTCCTTTTGGTTTATTATCTTCGATAATGAACCATTGGAATCGCCCAAAGGAAAAAATTTTTTAACCCCCCCTCAAAATTTGTTGGTTTACGTTTCAAGATACGTAGATTCAGAAAATCGAATAAAAAAAAATCCGTCCGTCCGCCGTACGCCGTCCGCCGTCCCCCGTCCGCCGTCCCCCGCCCGCCGTCCGTGGCACTTTGCCCAGTTAGCGTTGAGCTAAAATTACGAAATTTGGTTTCTGGGTTAGGACCAGCCCCACAATGATCCTCGAAACTTTTCATAACCCTAGGTCAAGGGGAAGGGGTTCAAAACGAAATTTAAAATTTCGACGATGTCATATCTCAAAATATTCAACTGAACCGTGTAATTTTTAGTTCACTTTTGAATGACCTGAAACATTACGAATCTTTTAAGACCAATTGGATTTTTGTGCGACCAGCCGTTCGTTCACAGTGAGCGCGCAAAGGTTTAGGAAAAACACTAAACTTTCGCGTCGAAAACGGCCGTTATGTGACCCAACCTCCAGACGCCCAGAATAAAACTACGTTTTTCATCTTCCCGGTAAACTACAGTCTAGAAATTTTAACCGTGAGTCGGGGATAGACCACATTGCAATATTCACTCGGTTTCTCATCTGTAAAATTGTTTAAATAATACCTTTTTGTAATAATACAAATTTAATTTTGATGATGAGCTGTTGACTTGAAATTTTAAAAATAGTTCAGAACTGGATCACAATGCAATATTCACTCGTTTTCTTGTCTGTAAAAATTGTTTAAATAATACCTATTTGTTTAAACAAATTAAATTTTGATGATGAGCTAGATACTTGAAATTTTAAATATAGGTCAGAAATGGACGACATTTCAATATTCACTCGGTTTGTATGACATGGTATGAGTATGGTATGGTATATTATTGTATGTATGATTTGGTATAGTACAGTATGGTATGATAGGAAAGAAATTCGTATGGTATGGTATCAGTACGGTGAGAATATGGTATGGTGCCGATTTGCAACACAGTCTGGTGTAGACAGAAGGGTGATCTGCACAAGGAAGATAATAAACCGTTGTGTCAAGAATTTGCAGAGTTTTTGGTTTATTATCTTCGATAATGAACCATTGGAATCGCCCAAAGAAAAAATTTTTTTAACCCCCCCTCAAAATTTGTTGGTTTACGTTTCAAGATACGTAGATTCAGAAAATCGAATAAAAAAACTCTGCAAATTCTTGACACAACGGTTCATTATCTTCTTTGTACAGATCACCCTTCTGTCTAGATCACTAGGTCTAAATGTCTAGATCCTAAATGTTAGATTAATTATTATTATCAATTATCACTAATTATTAACAATTTTATCAAGTACCTAGTGGAAATTATTATAATTTATTGTTAGGTATTAATAATTTGTATTTATTATTAATAATAATAATTATTAATTATGATTAATTAATACGATATAATTCTGGGTTTTTTATACTACGTCGGTAATAATTTTTTCTATAAAAGAAGTACCTACCAACAAACATTCGAAATTACCTTCAATTCCGTGGCACGAAAACGCACCTCAGAACAACAAACTCGACATCACTTAAGCCATATGATGTTCCAAAGAGCTTGTTAGTATGAAAAATGGACCTGTATTTCAACAGTTTGATTCACGATCGGGTTGTGAGGCACAATCTTTGAGCCGTCATTGTGAACGAACGGCTGGTCGTACAAAGCTGCGGAGGTCTTAAAAAATTCTACGGAACAAACTCTATCTAAATATGAAATAAAAAACATACCGTTCTATATGAATTGTTCGAGATATGAGATTTTCAAATTTTCAAAATTCGTTTTGAACCCCTTCCCCTTGACCTAGGGTTATGAAAAGTTTCGAGGACCATTGTGGGGTTGGTCGAAACCCATAAAAAAAATTTCGTAATTTTAACTCAACGCTAACTGGGCAAAGTGGCGCGGCGTACGGCGGACGGCGGACGGACGGATTTTTTTTTATTCGATTTTCTGAATCTACGTATCTTGAAACGTAAACCAACAAATTTTGAGGGGGGGTTAAAAAAATTTTTTCTTTGGGCGATTCCAATGGTTCATTATCGAAGATAATAAACCAAAACTCTGCAAATTCTTGACACAACGGTTCATTATCTTCTTTGTACAGATCACCCTTCTGTCTAGATCACTAGGTCTAAATGTCTAGATCCTAAATGTTAGATTAATTATTACCTATTATCAATTATCACTAATTATTAACAATTTTATCAAGTACCTACTGAAAATTATTATAATTTATTGTTAGGTATTAATAATTCGTATTTATTATTAATAATAATTATTATTAATTATGATTAATTAATACGATATAATTCTGGGGTTTTTAATACTACGTCGGTAATAATTTTTCTATAAAAGAAGTACCTACCAACAAACATTCGAAATTACCTTCATTTCCGTAGCACGAAACGCACCTCAGAACAAAAAAGTCGACATCACTTAAACCATATGATGTTCCAAAGAGCTTGTTAGTATGAAAATGGACCTGTATTTCAACAGTTTGATTCACGATCCTGTTGTGAGGCACAATTTTTGAGCCGTCATTGTGAACGAACGGCTGGTCGTACAAAGCTGCAGATGGTCTTAAAAAATTCTACGGAACAAACTCTATTTAAATATGAAATAAAAAACATACCGTTTGATGGGAATTTTTCGAGATATGGAATTTTCAACATTTCAAAATTCGTTTTGAACCCCTTCCCCTTGACCTAGGGTTATGAAAAGTTTCGTGGATCATTGTGGGGCTGGTCCAAACCCAGAAACCAAATTTCGTAATTTTAACTCAACGCTAACTGGGCAAAGTGCCTCGGACGGCGGACGGCGGACGGCGTACGGCGGACGGCGTACGGCGGACGGCGGACGGCGTACGGCGGACGGACGGATTTTTGGTTTATTGTCTTTTTATTCGATTTTCTGAATCTACGTATCTTGAAACGTAAACCAACAAATTTTGAGGGGGGGTTAAAATTTTTTTTTCTTTGGGCGATTCCAATGGTTCATTATCGAAGATAATAAACCAAAAATCCCTCCGTCCGCCGTACGCCGTCCGCCGTCCGCGCCACTTTGCCCAGTTAGCGTTGAGTTAAAATTACGAAAAATTTTTTATGGGTTTCGACCAACCCCACAATGGTCCTCGAAACTTTTCATAACCCAAGGTCAAGGGGAAGGGGTTCAAAACGAATTTTGAAATTTTGAAAATTTCATATCTCGAAAAATTCATATGGAACGGTATGTTTTTTATTTCATATTTAGATAGAATTTGTTCCGTAGAATTTTTTAAGACCATCTGCAGCTCTGTACGACCAGCCGTTCGTTCACAATGACGGATCAAAGATCGTGAATCAAACTGTTGAAATACAGGTCCATTTTCATACTTACAAGATCTTTGGAACATCATATGGCTTAAGTGATGTCGAGTTTGTTGTTCTGAGGTGCGTTTCGCGCTACGGAAATGAAGGTAATTTCGAATGTTTGTTGGTAGGTACTTCTTTTATAGAAAACTATTACCGACGTAGTATTAAAAACCTCAGAATTATATGGTATTAATTAATCATAATTATTAATATTAATTATTAATAATAAATACACATGATTAATACCTAACAATAAATTATAATAATTTTCACTAGGTACTTGATAAAGTTATTAATAATTAGTGATAATTCATAATAATAATTAATCTAACATTTAGGATCTAGACATTTAGACCTAGTGATCTAGACAGAAGGGTGATCTGTACAAAGAAGATAATGAACCGTTGTGTCAAGAATTTGCAGAGTTTTTTTTATATTCGATTTTCTGAATCTACGTATCTTGAAACGAAAACCAACAAATTTTGAGGGGGGGTTAAAAAAATTTTTTCTTTGGGCGATTCCAATGGTTCATTATCGAAGATAATAAACCAAAATCCGTCCGTACGCCGTACGCCGTCCGCGCCACTTTGGCCAGTTAGCGTTGAGTTAAAATTAAGAAATTTTTTTTATGGGTTTCGACCAGCCCCACAATGGTCCTCGAAACTTTTCATAACCCTAGGTCAAGGGGAAGGGGTTCTAAACGAATTTTGAAAATTTGAAAATCTCATATCAAACGGTTGAAATACAGGTCGACTCGATTTTCATACTAACTAGCTGTTTAGAACATCATATGGTTTTAGTGATGTCGAGTTTGTTGTTCTGAGGTACGTTTCGTGCTACGGAAATGAAGGTAATTTCGAATGTTTGTTGGTAGGTACTTCTTTTATAGAAAAATTAAAAAGTATTAAAAACCCTAGAATTATATCGTATTAATTAAATACAAATTATTAATATTTAACAATAAATTATAATAATTTTTACTAGGTATCTACTTGATAAACTTATTAATAATTAGTGATAATTCATAATAATAATTAATCTAACATTTAGGATTTGCAAATTCTTGACACAACGGTTCATTATCTTCTTTGCACAGATCACCCTTCTGTCTAGATCACTAGGTCTAAATGTCTAGATCCTTAATGTTAGATTAATTATTATTATCAACTATTTCTCATTGCAAACCTGTTCATTGTGTACCCAAGATCCTTCCCTAAAAGACCTGGCAGCGGGAAATATTATTCAACGTGGTTTGAAAAGGGAAAAACAAGTTTTGTAAAAAATCCCAATGCTCTAGGTAGTAGTCGATACCAGTGACCAACATTTTCTTCAGTAGTCGACATGGTTTTGCACTAGTAGTCGACCTACATTGTTAGAAGTCGACAGTATCACTTGAGTCAGTAGTCGACAGGTTTCGTCATTCCATCGTTTTCGAATTTTACGACATCTAAATAAAATACATTCAACTGTGAATCGGAACTTGAAAATAGATTAATAAGATGTAATAAAGTAGTTATCAGACTTTTGACATTTCATGTCTTTGCTATGGCACACAACCAAATTTTCGTTATGTCACGTTACGTAACGAAATATGCTCAATGATTATTATGATTCGTAGAAGTGAGGTAGGTAGGTACCTATATGATTATAGCTGAAATTTGGCTATATGATTATTATGATTTGGCTGGTAGCCTCCTTAGGACGTGAACAATAAGGTGCACAGGGTTTTGATCAGCTGAGTGGCTCCTGAAGCTAACTTCTTTCCTATCAACCGTAGGAAGCTGAAATTTGGCTGGTAGCCTCCTTAGGACGTGAACAATATGGTGCACAGGGTTTTGATCAGCTGAGTGGCTCCTGAAGCTAACTTCTTTCCTATCAACCGTAGGAAGCTGAAATTTGGCTGGTAGCCTCCTTAGGACGTGAACAATATGGTGCACAGGGTTTTGATCAGCTGAGTGGCTCTTGAAGCTAACTTCTTTCCTATCAACTGTAGGAAGCTGATATTTGGCTGATAGCCTCCTTAGGACGTGAACAATAAGTTGCACAGGGTTTTGATCAGCTGAGTGGCTCATGAAGCTAACTTCTTTCCTATCAACTGTAGGAAGCTGAAATTTGGCTGATAGCCTCCTTAGGACATGAACAATAAGGTGCACAGGGTCTTGATCAGCTGAGTGGCTCATGAAGCTAACTTCTTTCCTATCAACCATAGGAAACTGAAATTTGGCTGGTAGCCTCCTTAGGACGTGAACAATAAGGTGCAGAGGGTTTTGATCAGCTGAGTGGCTCCTGAAGAAACATGTCCGTCTCGAATGTTTCTGTGTTTGGAGTCGGTTTACCAGTTTCGGCGGAACCAGGAGGGTGAGACATCCAAATCTCGTTTTAAAGTTTTTTTTTGGTTATCTTTTTCGTAGCCATTGTGGAACACCGAAATCTTGAAGTATATGGAAGTATTCACTCATGCATCCAAATTTGAAAACAGTTGAGTGTTACCTACGTAATCAATGCTACCCAAGCATCAAAATATGAAAATAGTTTATTGTTGTCTACGCAATCAATGGTTAGTGGGGTTAATGTACTGTCATGTAGAACATATAACATAATATTTTATAACATACCGTTCTTTTACTACCCACGACGATATATGTATGGATGTAAATAATAAATAAAAATATGAGTTTAATTTTTGTTTTCTTTATATTGAAAAAAATGTAATTCACAGAGGAAGAAAAGATTGCTAGAAGATGGAAGGGAAGAAGGAGGGAGGGGAAAGATATGAAATGTCCTAATGCGTTGCAGACTTGTATGCAAGCGTTTTCTTTTATCTTCGATAATGAACCATTGGAATCGCCCATTATTTTTCCTTTGAATTTTGTTGCAATAGTCTCAAATTGTCTACTAATTGCATCATTTTCGTGCTGACAATACCACGTATCAGAATCAGTTTTGGTTTCGAATACCACGTATGAGAGTGTTCATGAGCATAAATCCATTTAAGAAATTTTTTCTCTACTCCCCTTATTGGAGAAGGTTATGAAGGCATAACACGATTTTTTTTAAATCAGAAAGACAACTTTAACTAGGAACTAAACGTTTTTTTGCTCTCCTGAAAATTTGGAAATTTTTTGATACGTGGTTTTAGAATGAGGGTATCGATGTAAGATAGGTTTTCTCTTCTATCTCTCAAAAAGGAACTCGTTAGATGCAGCTTTAAAACTGTAATTCCAAATAAATAACAAAATTACAAAAAATAAAATAACATCATACTTCATCACAAAATAATATAAATTAACATAAAAGTGCTCACCTGAATCGAAAACGAAAGTCCTTTTCTGATGAGTTAGGAAATATCGAACTTATAAAATTATGGGAGCACGACGTGAAACCTTAGGCGTCTAGATTACAACTGAACTTCTCCTTATTTACAAACGTTATCTTATCTTAGACTAACAATAAGATGAATGGGGGTACAATGAATCTTACATCCCCCCTCCTCCAAGAAAAATAAAAATAATTTTCTTTAAAATTTTTTTTTTTTTTTTTTTTTTTTTGCAGCTTTATAAACATAAATGTATATTCCGATTTCACATTTGATAGGGTATCATCTTGCTAACATGATATAAACGGCGATCGGCTTTCGTAAGCCCTACATCGACAATGAAAACGGAATCTGAGAGTTTTTCAACTATCGGGAAAGGACCAATTCGAACTTCATCCAATTTGTCCCTATTCAATTTATTACCGTTTTCGATATACACCCGTTCCCCTATTTGGAAAGCATAATTTTTTCGTGTGCTATCTATCCTATTCTTATTTATTTTATGAGACCTTAAGGAGTTATCATAAGCCTTAATCTTGTCTTCTTTGATATCGCGAATGTCGCTAAGTTCGTGAGGAACTATATCTATAGTTATCCCATTCATTAGGTAATTCGGAGCAAATTTGGTTGCACTGTGTACCGTGTTATTATATTCATTCACGCACTGGCGTGCCACCGTTGTCCAAGCTATTTTCCGAGGATTTTCATTCATCCTGCACCGAATTCTGTTAACCAAGGTCTGGTTCAGCTGTTATCGGTATGAACTCATTCCAATTAATGTCTATTCCACTTTGACAGGTCGGTTGATTACTCCTATTTATTTCAGGTGCTTGAGAAATGTGAAGGTTCTCATCCTGACACAATCTATAATCTCTAATGCAGTCGAGACCTATCAAAATGTCGTACTTAAATTCTTTATTGTCTGTCACAAAGAATCTCATTTTCTTCTCCATGTTATAAATTTTTAATCGTAAGTACACTAAACCTTTGACTTTGTCCTCTCCGCTCATTGTCCTGAAAGTGTAGGGTTTTGTAATTTGTATATTTTTGTTCAACTTATTCAAAAATTGGTATTGAATCATCGTAATATTTGCTCCGGGATCATACAACCCCCTACCTGGAAAATCTTCTACTACCACATTCAGTTCAATGAGCGAAGGCAGATCTAGTTTTTTTGATCGTGAATCTTATCATTTAAGGCATCCTCTAATGCTGTGTGATTAGCCAACTTAATATAGCCATTGGATGATTTCTTGTTTCTACAAAATTGTTCTAGGTGGTAACGATTCGGGTATCCCAATTTACCGCAAATGGCGCAAGGAGATCTCCCTTGTTCCTGATGTTTATTAGAGATCGATTTGTTAATATTAATGTTGTTGGAATTCTCAGAATATTTAGAGCGGGATGTTTTGTTAGCAAGCGATTCTAATTGATTAAGTTCAATCATCAATTTGCTTTGAGTTACAATATCTCGTTTACTTAGCTTCTCGCGAATAAACGGGGGTAAGCCCACTACGATATGCATGACTCTAGATTTTTCAGTTAGATCGGGATCTGCATCGACTAGTAAATTCAATTTTTTAACAGCGTATTCCGTTATTGATCCTTTTATAAACCTAAAATTATACGCGAACGCAATTTCAGACCAACCTTTATCTCCGTACGTGTCCAAAAATGACTGACGCCAATCTTCCCAAGTTTTGTTCTCACCGTCGAAAATTTTCCGAGTGGCCGAGTACCAGTCCGTTGGGGAACCTTCCAAAAATATGCGAAGAGCTTCGATGCGCTGGTTTTCCGTAATCTCCTTCCTTTGACATTCCGATAAGAAAGTGTTGAGCCACGACTGCGCGTTCTGGTTTCTTCCGGTGAACTTGTCGATTACTATGTCTTGTGTCAGCGACGATAAACTTCTGGTTGTTTGTGATACGCCTTGATCTTTGGATGTTGAGGGCATCGTTACTACCAATTCGTCCAAGTAGTTGCCATTGAAACAAACGTTATCTTCCTGATCGAGGTATATGGATCTAAGTTCGCTTCCCAGAGTGACAACAAGGTTCCGAACCTGTCCACGTTTCTTCATAGATTTGATCCCTCCTTGTATGATAGTGTTCTTAATCAATTCGGCGTGGCATGTTGTTGATCGGGAGTCCGCAGGGAACAAATAAACCTCTTGTTGTTCACACAATTGGATCGTCTTGATTTGGTGAATCGTCGTTTTCGAATCTGACGGCGATGCTTCCGCCGTCAGCCGGAATCTTGCTCGAATCGGCATCGTCTGTTGTGGCATCGTTTTCGATTTGTAAGATAGGTTTTCTCTTCTATCTCTCAAAAAGGAACTCGTTAGATGCAGCTTTAAAACTGTAATTCCAAATAAATAACAAAATTACAAAAAATAAAATAACATCATACTTCATCACAAAATAATATAAATTAACATAAAAGTGCTCACCTGAATCGAAAACGAAAGTCCTTTTCTGATGAGTTAGGAAATATCGAACTTATAAAATTATGGGAGCACGACGTGAAACCTTAGGCGTCTAGATTACAACTGAACTTCTCCTTATTTACAAACGTTATCTTATCTTAGACTAACAATAAGATGAATGGGGGTACAATGAATCTTACATCGATATGTGTGACAAGGTCTTTAAACCTAAAAATTACAAAGTTTACTACTTTAGTAAGTAATAAACCCCGCTTACTGCTAATACGGTCCGTATGTACGCAGGCATCTGTTGCAACCACAACGTTTTCAACAGATCCTCGCTTACCTGATTTCCTTCATCTCTCGTAACAAGTGTGTTGGACGTTTATCACCGAGTACAGCCTCTTTGAGAAGGCGTTGAAGCTGTTTTTCTTCAGAGTCTACGAATGCGTCAATGAGGCGAGCCTTGAGAGCTCCGTACTTGTCTGTAACAGGTGGGATCGCTTACGTGCGTTAAAGCTGACTTATCCAACGAATTCACGACGATATCGTAACGATCGTTGTCGTCCATAATCCCCTTCACACGAAAACTTAACTCCAAACGATGAAACCAGATTGGAACGGCACACAGTGGTCTGAAAAGGCCAAAAATGGGAAAAAACCTAATAACTAATTAAGATATTGTGTCAGCGGCATGAAATCTCTCGTGTCTATGTTTTTTGAGGTACTTAATCGAATGAAATCAAAATCAGCGCAATGAGGCCCAAGAAAAAACAGATTTATTAATATTACAATTGTTTTTGTCACATAGATAAGTAGGTACTGTCTATATTCAAAAGTAAATTAGAAACTTCATTTGTCAACTCCCGTTTCTTTTTGTATTTATACACCGGCCGAAGGTGAGTGATAAATGGGTCACTAGTAACTAGGATAAGGTGAAATACATCTTCATTTGTAGCAACGCGAGACATCTTCCTAGAAGTTCTTCTGTTCCTCAGTATGTGAGGATACCGCATTTATTAAATCTTGAGGGTAACAATCTTGAAGTTCTCGTATCTTATACTGTTTAGCCTTCTTCCCACACTCACCAAAGCTTTTCATAGGCCTACCACCACGGTCAACTTCCATAGGAGTTGTTGGCTGAGGTTCTGAAAAATTAACATGAAACTCCCTTTGTAACCAATCGCTATTTTTTTTTAAAAAACGTGCCTTATTGTGGGTTACCTCTCTCATCTTCTTATCAATGTTAGATTGGAATCTTCTTCGCAGTTCATCATTAAGTTGTGTCAACTTCTCCCCATGTAACTCTGGAAACCGGGTTTGTAACCACTGAGACCGTTCATTGGAAGGAAGTACATTTCGCACAACACACGATATGGAATCGCTAAACTATTCATTTTTTCTCACGTTTCTGAGTGGCTGTTAACAGTGAACTAAGATAGGAATGAACGCGCGATCGGCCAGGATAATGAAATCATGTTTGAACAAACCCTCTGTTTACCTTTCTCCTATACCTCAGTCTGACCTGCCATCAACCTCCGCACTCTTGATCTTCTAAATACCAGATCCGGCCGTTTCCGGCGATGAAATTTATACCACAGTGTCTTTACCTTCTACACTTCAATATAAACCCCTTGCGGACGTAACGCATCATAACGCTTCTTTTTTACAGACCAACAAATGTACAGAAACTATGGTTTTTGGGGCATAGTTTTCGAAATTCATTTTCTTCCTTAATTATTGATGAAATGGAAATACTTTTACTTCTTAAACTCACACATACACATAAAACATATCTAAGGTCTGAAAAATTTTTTTACTGTTAATTTACACCAAGTAGAAATATTTTTTTAGGCTGGTGAGAACACGCTACTTTCCGCAATCTTTTGGAAACTACTACTTTAATGGTATGCAATAATTAAAATTGTGATTTTGTGAAAAAATACATTCCGTTCCGTTGTTCCACAAGTATCTGAATATTCAAAAACAAAGAAAAAATTAGGTTTGGGTAACTTTCATTTTCGGGGTTTTTTCCCTGTTTGGACCACTGTGCGGCAGTACTCCAAAACGGTGGAGGTTGGAAATGAGCAATCGTCATTCTGTTATTAATAGTCCGATTCTCTTCCGAAGGTCTTTGCATAGCGTCACCAGCACTTGGAGGATTATTGCTCGTGTTCATAGTCGGGTGTCACCAATTTATAGCGAGAGAAATAACACTTGTTGAGAACTCGGGAAATCGTATAATAGTATTTTGTGAAATTAAATCATATGTGGTCGGGAAAGGCAACAGGTGAAAATTTTGAATTTGTAAGAAATAATAAAATTATAACAAAACGGAGTGTCCACCACATTCCGTATCTTGTATAAAATTTGCTAAGAGATTATAAGCTCCCTTATCCAGATCTCTGAATGATGAGTAGTTGGTTCTTTCGGTTGCTTTTTTGTAAATTTCAATTGTTGACATTTTATTATAAAAGTTATTCTTTTAACTAACCCCTCATTTTTTCTTATTTTCAGAAAACCAACAGGTTTTTTGTTTTATCAGAGATTTAAGTCGCTAAACCGAAAAAGTCACTGGTTCTGATGTTTTGTGTTAAAAAAATGTGTTCTGATGTTTTGTGTTAAAAAATGTGTTCTGATGTTTTGTGTTAAAAAGTTTTATCAAGGATTCAAGTGAAAATAAAAACATCAGAAATCCAAGTGAAAATAAAAACATCAGGGATCTAAGTCATGGTCCAGGATTGGTATACCCCTACTACTCCTATCTTGAAACGAATTCTTCTTCATCCTTGATTGGTGCAGTCTTCTTCTTTCCAGAAGCAAAGCCAAAGCCAATCCACACTTGTGGTTTTTGCTTAAACAAGGTGCCATTCAGAACTTTGACAGGATCCTAGAATAGTGTGTGAAGAGCGCGTTTTGACGTAGGAGAGCGAAGAGGGGGACTTCGTTGCACTCCCCACTTCCTGCAGCAGGATCGTGAGTGGGCCGCCTATCTGTGTTCTTATCATCTTCAACCTCGAACCTCCAATTCGTTGTCTTTTCTAGTTTTCTTTTCTCACGGTTCCTCTTTCCTGTACTTTCTATTTGCGCTCTTTACGTTCTTTCCAAAATGCCTCCAAAAAGTGACATTTGGCTCTACTTTGAGAGGATAAAAGAACTAAACTTGGCGAGGTGCCGCCACTGTGGGAATAATAATTATTCCAAGTTCAAATTATTTGAAGACAAGTGGAAACACGACCAACTTGCGGTGCCACATAGAGCACAGAGAAACTGGCGTCAAAATTGTTATTTTTGCATGAAGCTGAAGACCGTTTCTGGAATATTTGATGATTTACTAATTCTTGAATAATGTTATAAGTTTAACCTATATTTTCTATATTATTAAGTACCTATATTATTATTTTAAGTCTTTAATGTCTATATTAACTCTATAAGTATAATATACTTATAATATAATATAGGTACTCAATATATTATATTGAGTCCGATGTTCTACAATAATTCACTTGCCGATTCACTTGCCATAATTTGTTCTACAATGGAAATATATTCTACAATGAAAATATATTATCCCCCTCCTATAAAAACATCGATGTTTTTTCTCCGATGTTTTTTGGACATCGATGTATTTGGAAGAAAAAACATCGATGTTTTGTTCATCGATACCCATCCCTAGATTACAGAGGTTTTTGTCTTGGGACACGTCATGTTGACAGCAAGATCAAGCAGATGTTTTACGTTGTAGGAGCTTCCTTCTTCCATGGATCGACCCGAAACATCTCAGTCATGGAAGAAGAACGTTCCATGCACCTCAGTAGAGTCGCTACTCGCTAACATTGAGCCAAGAAATGAAGCAACACTGCAACCGATTAACTGTTTATCTTGAATTTGTTTTTCAGAAAATTTTATCATTTAATCGCGTCGTGGGCTGCCGATCTGGAATCATTCGTCTTCTTTGAAAGGTACAAAGAATGGTGGTGATCTCCAACGCCGCTGTAGCAGTTGGCGTTGCATCATTATGCTACTTTCTATTTGACGCGTTCATGAAACGCCGCAAAGAGTTTGACGACTGGAAGACTGAACTGGTGAAATCACTGAGAATCGATCGGCTCAAATTGAACAAAAGTCTGACGTTCGGGACTCAAACCAGAAGATGCGGCATGCACGTTGCTGGAGCTGTCAAATGCCATGATCTCGAATGTAGTTACGGTCCTCTGAGGTGCGAATTGATTTGTTTGTGAATTATGCATTATTAGGTAAAAGTGTGGTATACTTAGCCCCTATTTTGTTTTACTATTTTAGTATGTTACTATTACGACCTTAAGTATAGCAGAACAACCTAATGCCTGCAAAGACCTAGACAAAGACATATAATCTGAGACTGCATCCCCATTAAGGGGTGGAGCGATAGGTGCGGCAGTAGACAGGTCTATATTGTGGTACTAATCTGTCGTGATCTATATGTCCAACTAATCTATAATGTAGATTTGTTGGACACAGATCAAATGGTATGGTAGGGGGTTGCGGAATAAAATCATCCACCAATCAATTGGTTAGCACCATATAGCTTAGTTGGACTGATGAACAATCTAGGTATATGCCCATATATTATAATATATGGACATATACCTAGATATACATATATGTTTGCATGATAAGGGGTTTTGTGTAATTTACCCAATTATTTTTGTTTTTCAGTTGTATGCTGAACGTGATGAACAATGCGAAAAAATCCGTCGATGTTTCTATATACATCATTACAGCTCAGGTATTTGCTGATGCAATCTTAGATGCTCACAAACGGTGTCTAAGAGTAAGAATCATCGCTGATTCTGACATGTCGTTTTCTGCTCAGTCATCTATCAATCAGTTCCGCCAACTAGGTAGGTGCGTACTAAGACTTCAATGTTTACAATGGTCCAGTGTTATGCAAAAGTTTTCGTTTGGGCAATGTGTGATCGATGAACATAATAATAATATAATTATGTCCAAACGGTATTATGTTCATCTATAAAAGTTTGAAAAATTGGGATTGTATGAATTAGCAAGGAAAGATATTTCGCATGGGGAGGACAACAGTGACGTAAGTCGATACCCCTGCGTATTCAATAGTGACGTAAGTGCAAAACCTTGTTTTGAGATATTAGTGAAGTTTTGCTACATTTCAAAAGCACATTACGCCTTTGGTAATTGGGCTAGCTTGTTGGTTCTTGTTTTTTCATCATACCAATTTGGCGTACTTTCCCGAACAGCGTTTGCTACTATGGAATTATTTGTCATGTGAGTAGGTTGAAAAAGGACTTCAGTTCCACGGAACAAAGATTGTGGAACTGAAGTCCTTTTTCAACCTACTCACATGATAATGGAGTTCCACAAACTCAGCGCTTCCACCATAAAAACTATTGAATTATTTGTATTTTTAAGTTATGTTTCAGTTACGTCAGTGTTGCATAAATAAAATATTCAAACTTAGTGCAATAGTGACGGAAACAGTTATGAGTTCACTGATGCTGAAGGATGTCACGAGTAGTGCATTACAGACGTAAACTTACGTCTGTAATGCACTACTCGTGACTTCCTTCAGCATTAGTGAACTCATAACTTAGTGAGGTGAACGTACGCAGTGTCATCAGATCAGCGACCGAAGTTAGTTCATGTCACTTTTTCATGTAAGTACCTGCATACCGACCCGCTTCTTTAACGCAAGTTCCGTCACTGTTGCACTCAGATAGTGGTGCCAAACAAAGAGAAAAGTAGAAGTTGAAGAAGCTGAAGTACACTTTTGTTCGGCACCACTATCTGAGTGCAACAGTGACGGAACTAGACTTGCCTTAAATAAGTGGGTCGGTATTTACTTACATGAAAAAGTGACATGAACTTACTTCTGTCACTGATGTGATGACACTGCGTACGTTCACCTCACTAAGTTCTAACTTAAACCGACTTGCGTCAGTACTACTCCGGAAAGAATAGCATCCCACTCAGGTCAATAGAGACGTCTGCTGCTCTCTACTGGCCTAGGATTAAATGACACTCCTGGGGACTTTGCACGTTCAATCTTGATGATTTCTATGGATTAAACTAAAAATTGACATAACTCAACATGTTGTATACGTCACTATTGATCTCACAAGTTCTGGACTTACGGCGCTATTGAACTCGTGCGATTTTACCACTATGTGGTTACTGTAAGTAGAGACATCAGGTCATGTCGATCTGATGTCTCTACTTACAGATAATCTATATCAGGTATAGATTCTATATAATCGAATGCATGTATGTATGTCTTTCTATCCCCTACAGACAGCCAGAGCGCTGAACCGATTTTGATAGGGATTGCTCCATTGTGATGTGCAAGTTCCAGGGATGGTTATCAGTTTAGTGGCTCCTAAAGCTAACTTCCTTGTTGTTCATTCTATGAAGCTGTAATTTGGTATTCAACCTCCTTAGGACTTTAACTTGACGCTTCCCAGGTCCCGGATCAGCTGTGCGGCTTGGTGTAATTTGGTATGTATCCGTTGGTTGCAGAATACTGTGCCTGGCAAACCTGGCCCCACATCAGCCGAATGACCTCTACAGTTAATTTCTATGATATTCACTCTATCAAGCTGTAGTTGGGTATATTGCCCCCTTAGGGCTTACACTTTTAGCAGAATATGCCCAGGATCAGCTTAGTGGCCCCTAAAGCTAATTTCCATGTTATTTGCACTATGAAGCCGTAATTTGGTATGTAGCGTCCTTAGGACTTCAACTTGACGGTGCCCAGGCCCCGGTTCAGCTGAGTGGCTCCTGATGGCAATTTCTTTGCTATTGACTCTATGAAGCTGTAACTGTAGCTGTCCACTATTCTGATCCGGGGTCTGGACAGCGTCAACTTGAAGTCCTAAGGAGGCTACATTCCAAATTACAGCATCATCGACTGAATAGCATGGAAATAAGCTATAGGAGCCACTCAGCTGATGGGCCTGGGCTACGTCAAGTCCTAAGGGAGCCACATACCAAATTACAGCTTGATAGAGTGAATAGCATCGAATTAGCTTTATGAGCCCTTTGGCTGCTCCTGGGCCTATTCTGCTCAAAGTGCTAGTCCTAAGGAGGCTACATGCCAACTTACAGCTTTGTAGAGTGAATCGCGTAGAATTTGGCTTTAGAAGCCACTAAGCTGATCCATAAGGCTGTGAGCTTAGGACCGGGATCAGTTGAGTGGCTCCAAAAGCTAATATCCATGATATTCACACAATGAAGCTGTTATTTGGTATGTAGCGTCCTTAGGACTTTAACTTGATGCTGTCGAGGCCCCGGATCAGTTGTATGGCTTGTAAACGTAATCCGCCCCAAAAAACACTCCGTGTAAAAATCGCCTCGCAAATATCATTCTACAGAGGCCGGAAAAAGTTATGGTATGGTAATATTCCTCATTAAGGAGCTAAGTATAATGAAAAGCTTAACCACTTCACAAGCAAATCTCCCCTTTGAAATCTCCCCTTGGCGCTATTGTGAGACGTTTTTATCACTTCCACAAGCAACTAATACTTGTATACAAAGTTTGTATTTGTAGTATTTTTATTACTTTCACTACAAACCTGATCCTCCTTCCCCTAACCACCACCACCAATGTTTTCCTGGTCCCTGTCTTCTTCCCACACCCCACTATCACCCTCATTCCCCCTCGGTTTCACCGAATATGTTTCCTCTGTTGCTCTAGCAGGGAACTTTTCGCTTCTTTCAATGCTGTTGGCGGGAGCTTTTTGCCAGCTGAACAAGCCTATATTGGAGTTCACTGTAGTTGTACCACCACTGATAACTCGTGACCACCAGTAATACTTATACAATTCTTAGAGCTTTGCTTTTGCGATGTCAGTCAGCCTGAAATGGCTCATTACTTTACTGTTGTACCAGCACTAAGTAGATACTCATCACCACCACTACTACATGTATAATCTAACTGTCAGAAGCATTGCAAAAAGCTCCCGCCAACAGCATTGAAAGAAGCGAAAAGCCCCCTGCCGGTGCAACAGAGGAAACATAATATTATTCGGTGAAACCGAGGGGGAATGAGGGTGAAAGTGAGGTGTGGGAAGAAGACAGGGAACAGGAAAACATTGGTGGTGGTGGTTAGGGGGAGGAGGATCAGGTTTGTAGTGAAAGTAATACAAATACTACAAATACAAACTTTTTATACAAGTATTAGTTGCTTGTGGAAGTACATAATAAAAACGTCTCGCAATAGCGCCAAAGGGAGATTTCGAAAGGGCTACGGTGCTTGTGAAGTGGTTAAGCTTTTCATTATACTTAGCTTCTTAATGAGGAAAAGGGCGGGCAGGGAAAGTGGCTACCATAACTTTTTCCGGCCTCTGTAGAATGATATTTGCGAGGCGGGATGATTTTTACAAGGAGTGTTTTTTGGGGGGGATATCACATCTTTTTGTTGTTGAAGTTGAAAAGACCTGTAGAGGCAATATAAACAAGTTTACTGTGGGTCATGTTATAAAGAAGGGCTATGCAAAATTTCAAGTTGCCAAAATTAGCCTAAATTTCAGTGTTTTTTTTCCTAAAGGTTTTTTGGGTTGGGATAATGGGTTAAACCTTTCAAAAGGCACTGGCTGATATTGAAACGAAGCTCTGTGCAAAATTTCAAGTCAATCCGTGAAGGTGGAAAGGTCTAATTGATTAAGAAGAACAGGTAAGGGTGAAAAACCGGGTTTTGGTTTATTATCTTCGATAATGAACCATTGGAATCGCCCAAAGAAAAAAAAATTTTAACCCCCCCTCAAAATTTGTTGGTTTACGTTTCAAGATACGTAGATTCAGAAAATCGAATAAAAAAAAATCCGTCCGTCCGCCGTACGCCGTCCGCCGTCCGAGGCACTTTGCCCAGTTAGCGTTGAGTTAAAATTACGAAATTTGGTTTCTGGGTTTGGACCAGCCCCACAATGATCCACGAAACTTTTCATAACCCTAGGTCAAGGGGAAGGGGTTCAAAACGAATTTTGAAATTTTGAAAATTCCATATCTCGAAAAATTCCCATCAAACGGTATGTTTTTTATTTCATATTTGGATAGAGTTTGTTCCGTAGAATTTTTTAAGACCATCCGCAGCTTTGTACGACCAGCCGTTCGTTCACAATGACGGCTCAAAGATTGTGCCTCACAACCCGATCGTGAATCAAACTGTTGAAATACAGGTCCATTTTCATACTAACAAGCTCTTTGGAACATCATATGGCTTAAGTGATGTCGAGTTTGTTGTTCTGAGGTGCGTTTCGTGCTACGGAAATGAAGGTAATTTCGAATGTTTGTTGGTAGGTACTTCTTTTATAGAAAAATTATTACCGACGTAGTATTAAAAACCCCAGAATTATATCGTATTAATTAATCATAATTAATAATAATTATTATTAATAATAAATACGAATTATCAATACCTAACAATAAATTATAATAATTTTCAGTAGGTACTTGATAAAATTGTTAATAATTAGTGATAATTGACAATAATAATTAAACTAACATTTAGGATCTAGACATTTAGACCTAGTGATCTAGACAGAAGGGTGATCTGTACAAAGAAGATAATGAACCGTTGTGTCAAGAATTTGCAGAGTTTTTGAAGTTATATTGACTTGAATCTTTTCAAAAGGCACTTGCTACACTTGAAACGAAGCTTTGTGCAAAATTTCAAGTCAATCGGCGAAAGTGGAGAGGCTGTAGCCTTGACCGACTGAAAAAAGGTGAAAAACATGGTAATTGGTTTTTGAAGTTCTATAACTCGGCTCCCTTTAGACCTAGTGACTTGAAACTTACAGGGCTTTCTATTGTCCACACCAAGAATATCCACGCCAAATTTAAAGTTGATCGGTCAAATAGGAGCCGAGATATGGATACCTCGAAAACGCGTTTCGTGACGTCCGGTAAACATACACTCGGTACCGCTCGTTTTCTCAACTTCTTTGCTTGGCGGGGCGGAACGCTACCGCGTTCCTAGATTTCTATGTTATTCACTCTATGAACCAGTAATTGGACGTGTGGCCTCCTTAGGACTTACACTTTAAGCAACGCAGAGCCGTGATCAGCTGAGTGTCTCCTCAAGGTAATTTCGTACGTAGGAAAGGGCGTACTATTTGGTTTATCAGTTGTCATGGTCATTTATTCATATTTACGGTTCTGGGTGATCTGGCTAGTTATATAATATATTATATTATCTCTATTATATTATTATATAGATCACCCAGAACCGTAAATATGAATATATTATTCTGGAGTAAGAGTTATTGCCAACATTATTTCTGGAGTAAGAGTTACCTATAATATTATAGGTAACTCTTTCTCCAGAAATAATGTTGGCCTCGTTCTACGTGTGAATTTCTTTGCCATATTCTGCTTATATGGGATTTCTATTTCCAGAAATACCTGTCCGGCAGAGGATGTCTCCTTATATAATGCACCACAAGTTTATCGTGGTGGACGATGAAATAGTAATGAATGGCTCACTGAACTTCACTATGACGGGAGCTCTTGGTAACTGGGAAAACGTTGTTGTTTCTTCGCATCCGGAAATCGTTCAACCTTTCCTTGAAGAATTCCAAACCCTTTGGGAAGAATTCGCTCCAGAAAAACCCATTTCTGAATCGGAAATATCCAGACATACCAGGAAAACGAAAATTCATGACATGTAAACGAAATGTCCGGTGTACACACTATTTTTAAGGATAGTGTAAATTACTTTTGATAATGTGAATTACTTTGTAATTAATTTACTTTTAATGTTAATTACTGTTATTACTTTTGAGTCGAAATCAAGATTCGATCTTCAAATACACCATTGATTTATTGATGCCGTCCTGAACTTAAATTGTGTTCAAGTCAGGAGGCCATTTTTATTCATCCCATTCCAAGAATTCAACATTTTTTCCTCACACAAGTATGTATTTAAGAATATAGTATGACGATATCTAGCCATGAAAATATCGCCATCATGTTTGTAGTTATTATTTTGTGGTATCACAAAAATGTCACTAGTTTAATATCGTTATGGCATATTGAGTGTATAACTCGTACGACCGTGCAAATTGGTACTTTGGGTGCCTCAATATGTTGATGGTGTTCTAAAACTTGAATGTATCGGCATTTATCAAGAGTCTTCACTCATTAGGATCTGCATACCATACAAATACGCTTTACAAAGAGGACGTGTTTGGTATGGATTGTTATGGTAGGTAATTTGAATATTGTATCGATTTTTGAACTCCATAACAAACACGGTAGGGGTCATAAGGGAGGACATTAGGGAAAATCTACTAGCCGCTTACGTCATCAGGTGAGCTCTCAGTCCCACGGTAGGTTATTTCAATTTGCTAGCCGTTTTTCCAATGAGAAATGGTTGGGTATGCTATTGTTGGCTGCAATAATTATACAATATGTGCAGGAAATAGTCAGAGGACCTCATAATAATGTACAATTTATGGTAATTCGTAGCATGGTTGGTAAATGGATGCAACCAATATATTTCAATTTTGACATCAATGTCACTAAGGAGCTTTTTCTGGAATCAATTGTGATTGTTGAGAGAATTGGGATCAGGACCAGGGCTTTTGTAAGCGATATGGGCCGCAAGAATCTTCACTCGTGTTAAATCTCCTGTTTTATCATAAACGAGTATAAACTTCACTGTTCCTGCAAAAAATTAATTTCTTGACTGACTTGGTGACCATTAATCTTCTTGAAGTGAGTAATGTATGATTAGTTGTATGAATATACTAGGTGGTACTTCTATTATTAAAATTAGGTTAAAATTAGTGACAATAAATTAGGTTACCTGGAAAATTTGCTCACTAGGTCATGCTGCATGAATGTGGCTTGTTTTAGATGTAGGTACTGAAGGACGTTAAGGCTTCCGATATAACCAGATAAATTAGATATCGTCGCATAAGAACAATAATGGCCTATCTCAACAAAATGGGTTTTCATTTATTTCACTCATGTTTTTCCAATGGTTAGTTCAGATGGGCATAATAGCACAATGTTTTTCTAAACAGATAGGGCATAATAATTCAATAATGGCCTATCTCACCACGCAATCTAATATTATTAAGGCCTAACTCTACGATTTTTCTACAGCAACTCTTTAGTGAAATTTATGAATGAGGACATAATGTGGAGAAGTCAATTTTGTTGGCCATCCCTGAAAAACAGTGACAAATAGAGGGGGAAACTTGTTTTTTGTTGTTCCTGAAAAGTGGTGGTTTTTGACAGACCATTACTGTTGTTAAACGACGATTTGGTACATGGAGAAAGAAGATAACTTTATTGATCCTCAAAGCCAATTACGGGAAATGATGGGGTAACGTCTGTACAAGGACAGAGATTACCATGTTGTCAAGACACAGTCACTTCTTCAAGGGACACTTACATAGAGCAAACAGATTTTGATCAATGGAGAGCTGAATCTAGAAAAGCTAAGCAGCAGCACCGATTCTTGAAGCCTTTCGCAACAGGTAGCGAGCCAGAGCGGCATCGAACAGCGGGCCGACTGTCCTCTTCTTCCATATGTCCACCAGAGGTTCCACTGGCTCATCCTTTTTCTTGGTCTCATCTACACTCTTCACTTCCTTCTTGGGCACCGTCTTCTCTTCTGCCTTGGGGGGTGAAATAGGGGTTTCCCCTGCAGGATTATTATATTTCTTCAGCCGAATCCGTTTGGGATCTTCAGTGTCTGAATGGCTACTCTTCCCTCCACTACCGTCAGATTCTTTAGATGACGACTCGCTTGAAGAAGAAGAACCGAAATTTGAATCCGCATCTTTATCGTCAGCCGAACTGTTTGAATCCTTCCGTTTTCTATATTGCCTCGCCGCTCCTTTCTTTTGTCTATCCTCTAAATGTTGTTCCTCTTTTATGTCGTTTTCTTTCTCCACGCCACCATCTTCCTCTTCAACTACCGTCGTCTGATACAGATGCCTGTAGAATCCACTTATGTCCTGCTGCTTTGTAACGTCACCGATATCCTCCAACATGTCTTGCCTCTTTTGTTCTTCATCCAGCTTGGCGAATTCCTCCAATTTCTTCTTATACGCAGAAGTCACAAAAGTCTCTTTATCTTTGAATTCATCACCTTCAGCTTCCCTTTCCTTCTGAACTAGTCTCTCGTAACGCCGCTCGTTCTCAATTTTTCGTTTTTCCGCAGCTACCAACAATTTTTCAACGTACTTGGGTTTCCTATCTTTGTCCTTCTTTGATGAACTCTTTTTTTGCAGATCCATCTCATCGTAAATTTCGTCGTACTGGAACACTGTCGCATCTTCTTTCAAGGCTTTCTCGATTTCCAGCTTCGTCTGTCTTTTGGCAATGGACGTTGAAAAGTCAGTCTTGGCAGCTTTTTTCATCCAGTCCCCCCCATCAGACTTATCCGAATCAGTATCCTCGCCGAACACGGGGTGTTTGATTGAAGGTTGAGCGGATTTCTTCGGAATTTGAAGTCCATATTGCTTTTTTCCTGATGCCATTCTTCTAAACCTAGAAGAGGAACATGTAAGTAGGTCAGAGGAGATCGAATTTTGGCTCTGGATATTTTTTCCGATAGTAAACTATTATTAATTGCAAGAATTGATCACATAATATAATTGGCAACTTGAAATAGCACTCACTTAGGGTATTATTTCACTAATAGGGTTATAGAAGTCGACAGCGAAAGATTCTGATAACAATGAAGTGAATAATAATGGGTTATAGCAGACAAATCACTGAAGCTAAAGGAAAAACTCCGACTTTTATGAGGCTGCTTCCCAATCACTACATAGAACGCGTACAAAAGTTTTATTTACATTTAATGTACTGATTAGTTATCAGTGATTACAGTGTTGCCATAAGGGTGGCGCTAGGAAACTCGGTATGTTTCCCGGTGCGTTTTAAAAGGTATTCCTGACCAAACCCATTAATTTTCTCGATGAATTCACTTGAAACCGAAGGACCCGAGCAGCACAAAAACTTGGGTTTCACTGATTTCGGGATTGCTCTAAAAAAAGAGAGAGAAAAATATACTTATCGTTTTTTAGAACATCGATGGTGGATACTATCGAAACATCGATGGTTTCACATCGATGGTTGCCTTCCAATACTATCGATCCATCGATGGTGAGTTCTTCGATAATGGGTTCAGTAGCATAAAATACCTACTGAACCCATTCCACCTTTACTTGTTGATGGTGTGCCTGCACCCTACTTATCCCGAGTTAAAAATCTTGGAGTTTACGTTGACAGCACTTTATCCTGGGAACATCACGTGACTCATGTATGCAGTCGTATTTACGGAGGGCTGCATGTCTCAGGCGCCTGTCTCGGTTCACTCCCCATTCCCTCAAAAAAAGACTTGCCACATCCCTAGTTCTCCCTCATCTACGAGGGGGGTTCCAAAAGTAAGCTCCGATATTTTTTAAAATCGGCGGGAAAGGTCGTAGGGGAAAAATTCCAACGGGGATATTTTGTGTTGGACCTCAGGACAACACTGAAATTTTTTTTTTTTTGCGTTATCTGGTTGCTAGGCGCCGCAGTTGATAACAGAAGATGGACTAATGTTCAGTGCCCAAATGTTCAGTGCGATCCGTGATACAGTTTCTCGTTGCCGAAAATGTTTCTGTGCCGGAAATTCACCGTAGACTGGTCAATGTTGATGGTGAAGGGGTTATCAGTGACGGACAGGTTCGGAAATGGAAGAGAGAGTTTACTAAGGGCCGAACAAATGTGCACGATGAAGAGCGTTCTGGCCGGCCCTCAACTTCCCGGCTCACTTTGAGCGATATTGTGCTGAAAGTGCATCCAAAACACGAGTTGACTCGGTCCTCGGTATACCGAATCATTACTGAGGATCTCAATTGTTCAAAAGTTTGTGCAACGTAGTATAGTAGGGTTTTCTGTAGGGATGAGCATCGATGGTCGATGTTTTCAAAACATCGATGTTTTCATGTCGATGTTCGATGTTTTTGACATCGATGGTAATGTATCGATGTTTCTCGTACATCGATGTTAACCAGCGTGGTTTCGTACATCGATGTTTTATAAACGCGAAATTGCTAATTTTATTTTCAACACGAAAGCTTTTAGGAACCATTTTCTAAAAACTTGGTTAATGTGTAATAAATATTAATTAAATAAAGAGTTTTGGTTTTTAGGTGCCCCCGCTGAAAAAATCCAGCAAATACCCCTTCTATTTTGGAAGCAAATGGCCAGCACTTACCCACTACTGTCTGAATTGGCTAAAACATACCTCATCATAATGGCAACATCAGTTCCATCTGAACAATTGTTTTCCAAAGTTGGGCAAACAGTAACGAAAAACCGAAACCGACTACAAGGAAAAATGATATCCAAAGTGGTTTTCCTCCATTCCATTGATGAGACGCTTTGGAGCTGGGGATAATAAAAAAAACTGTAAAAAATACGTAGTTTAGTTGTTGCAATTTAATGAATTGTACACCCAATTTTAATATGAAATTAGTTGAGTAATTCATTGTATTTTTTAAGTATAAAATTATTTGTGTATTGCATTGTATTTCTTTCAATTAAAATTAGTTGAGTGTTTCATTTTATTTAGTACCTATATCCCTAAAATTACCTTTTTAAAATGTTTTTTAAAAACATCGATCCTAAAACATCGATGTTTTGCTCCAAAATACATCGATGTTTAAAGATCGATATTTTCCACACATCGATGTATATGTTCGATGTTAACATCGATGGTCAACATCGATGCTCATCCCTAGTTTTCTGTGAGCTCCATCTTCTGTTATCAACTGCGGCGCCTAGCAACCAGATAACGCTAGAGGTGAGACGATATTTCAGTAACCGATATTTTGTAACCGTTACTAGCCATCCAGATATGTAACCGATACTGAAAACCAAAAATATCGGTTACAAAGTATTAGTTAAGGTATCTGTTAGCAGTATCACAGAGAGACTCTTAACAGATACCTTAACTAATACTTTGTAACCGATATTTGAAAGTCTCTGTATCAGAAGTAACGGATACTCACAAGTATTCGTTAAGCACACCTCTAGATAACGCAAAAAAAAAATCAGTGTTGTCCTGAGGTCCAACACAAAATATCCCCGTTGGAATTTTTCCCCTACGACCTTTCCCGCCGATTTTAAAAAATATCGGAGCTTACTGTAATAAACTAAAAGTTGCATATAATGCTTGTATCCGCTATGTACATGACATTAAGCCTCGCCATTCAGTTCGTGGATATTCCATTCTTTGTTTGCCTCTTGACGATTATTTTAATTTAAGAATCCTCAAATCAAATGTTTTTATTTTTGAAAGGTTCCACTCCTCCATACTTGCGTTCATTATTCTGCAGGTCCTCCTCTGAGCGATCTGTAGGCTACCTAATTCCGTCACACGAGGGACTTTATTATAGCAAGTCATTGCAGGTGTATGGGGCTAAGATCTGGAACGCCCTTCCAACTTCTTTACGCTCGTTGCCCACCCTCGGACGTTTCCAGTTGGCACACATTGACCATTTCAGAACTGAGAGATGAAATCTTGGATATACATGCATCCCTCCCCCCTCTCCTTTTCATTCCCTTTACATGGTGTATATAGTATATATGTATGATGTATAATATGTAATTTGTATAATTACGCACCATATGTAATATGTATAATATATAATATGTTGTAATATGTATTATAATTAGCCCTTAACTTTATTTTTGTTTGTATAGCCTCATAATTATATTTTAATCTGTCCTTAATTCATAATTTACTGCCGTCATTATTTGTTCTTAATTCAAAATTTAATGTAATTCATGTCTGCACTATGTATTGTACCTTGTACCCAGCAGAATAAAGGCGTTATTATCATTATTATTATATCGAAACATCGGTAAGAGTCTATCGATCTTCGATCTTTCGCTGCGAAAGTTTCGCATTTTTTTTTTTTCATGAACCTTGCAGCTTTAGTTGGTGGTATGTTGGTACATTTACTTTTTATTCCTCGTGTCCCTTTTAGGTATTAAATACACGAGGAAACAAATTTTGTTTGTATCCTGGATCGACAGGACAGTAGTATCACCAAAATCGAAAACAAAACAACACCCTCTGTCCACCACAATTGGTAAAACTTTAAAAAAAGGGTGTTCTCGGCAGCGGGCTTCTAACTCAAGAGAGAAACCGTTTGAAGGGCGATATCAAAATTACTTTTCCTCCAAAGCTGCAAAGAGGAATATTTTTTCTAAAAAAAAAAAAAAAAAAAAACTCTGCAAATTCTTGACACAACGGTTCATTATCTTCTTTGTACAGATCACCCTTCTGTCTAGATCACTAGGTCTAAATGTCTAGATCCTAAATGTTAGATTAATTATTATTATCAATTATCACTAATTATTAACAATTTTATCAAGTACCTAGTGAAAATTATTATAATTTATTGTTAGGTATTAATAATTCGTATTTATTATTAATAATGATTATTATTTAGTAGTTTATTACTTTCTACTTCTACCTATTTGATGATTGTTCTCCAAAACATGATGACATGCAAAGAACCGTAAACAGAAAAATTTAACCAAAGATATTATCATCTACTTTTGTTAATACTATTTTGGAGCCTTTTTTGCAAGTCCCGTTCATTAGAGCCAATCTCCTTGCTAATTTAAAACAAACTATCTTCAAATGTGTCGACAAAGTTTTCGTTTTTCCTATCAGTTGAAAAAGAAAGTTATTCGTTTTCTTTGTAACTACATTTCTAACAACATATTAGAACACCCGTTTTTCGTTGAGAAGAAAAGACACTAGTTTTGGTTTATTATCTTCGATAATGAACCATTGGAATCGCCCAAAGAAAAAAATTTTTTAACCCCCCCTCAAAATTTGTTGGTTTACGTTTCAAGATACGTAGATTCAGAAAATCGAATAAAAAAAACTCTGCAAATTCTTGACACAACGGTTTATTATCTTCCTTGTGCAGATCACCCTTCTGTCTATACCAGACTGTATTGCAAATCGGCACCATACCATATTCTCACCGTACTCATACCATACCATACGAATTTCTTTCCTATCATACCATACTGTATTATACCAAATCATACATACAATAATATACCATACCATACTCATACCATGTCATACAAACTGAGTGAATAATGAAATGTCATCCATTTCAGACCTATATTTAAAATTTCAAGTATCTAGCTCATCATCAACATTTAATTTGGTTAAACAAATAGGTATTATTTAAACAATTTTACAGACAAGAAACCGAGTGAATATTGCATTGTGATCCAGTTCTGACCTACATTTAAAATTTCAAGTCAATAGCTCATCATCGAAATTTAATTTGTATTATTACAAAAAGGTATTATTTAAACAATTTTACAGATGAGAAACCGAGTAAATATTGCAATGTGGTCTATCCCCGACTCACGGTTAAAATTTCTAGACTGTAGTTTACCGGGAAGATGTAAAAAGGTAGTTTTATTCTGGGCGTCTGGGGGCTGGGTCACATAACGGCCGTTTTCGACGCGAAAGTTTAGTGTTTTTCCTAAAACTTTGCGCGGTCACTGTGAACGAACGGCTGGTCGCACAAAAATCCAATTGGTCTTAAAAGATTTGTAATTTTTCGGGTCATTCAAAAGTGGACTAAAATTTACACGGTTCAGTTAAATATTTGGAGATAAGACATCGTCGAAATTTTAAATTTCGTTTTGAACCCCTTCCCCTTGACCTAGGGTTATGAAAAGTTTCGAGGATCATTGTGGGGCTGGTCCAAACCCAGAAACCAAATTTCGTAATTTTAGCTCAACGCTAACTGGGCAAAGTGGCACGGACGGCGGACGGCGTACGGCGTACGGCGTACGGTGGACGGCGTACGGCGGACGGACGGATTTTTGGTTTATTATCTTCGATAATGAACCATTGGAATCGCCCAAAGAAAAATTTTTTTTAACCCCCCCTCAAAATTTGTTGGTTTACGTTTCAAGATACGTAGATTCAGAAAATCGAATAAAAAAAAATCCGTCCGTCCGCCGTACGCCGTCCCCCGTACGCCGTCCGCCGTCCACGCCGTTTTGCCCAGTTAGCGTTGAGCTAAAATTACAAAATTTGGTTTCTGGGTTTGGACCAGCCCCACAATGATCCTCGAAACTTTTCATAACCCTAGGTCAAGGGGAAGGGATTCAAAACGAAATTTAAAATTTCGACGATGTCTTATCTCCAAATATTTAACTGAACCGTGTAAATTTTAGTTCACCTTCGAATGACCTGAAAAATTACGAATCTTTTAAGACCAATTGGATTTTTGTGCGACCAGCCGTTCGTTCACAGTGACCGCGCAAAGTTTTAGGAAAAACACTAAACTTTCGCGTCGAAAACGGCCGTTATGTGACCCAACCACCAGACGCCCAGAATAAAACTACCTTTTTACATCTTCCCGGTAAACTACAGTCTAGAAATTTTAACCGTGAGTCGGGGATAGACCACATTGCAATATTCACTCGGTTTCTCATCTGTAAAATTGTTTAAATAATACCTTTTTGTAATAATACAAATTAAATTTTGATGATGAGCTATGGACTTGAAATTTTAAAAATAGGTCAGAACTGGATCACAATGCAATATTCACTCGGTTTCTTGTCTGTAAAATTGTTTAAATAATACCTATTTGTTTAAACAAATTAAATTTCGATGATGAGCTAGATACTTGAAATTTTAAATATAGGTCAGAAATGGATGACATTTCAATATTCACTCGGTTTGTATGACATGGTATGAGTATGGTATGGTATATTATTGTATGTATGATTTGGTATAATACAGTATGGTATGATAGGAAAGAAATTCGTATGGTATGGTATGAGTACGGTGAGAATATGGTATGGTGCCGATTTGCAATACAGTCTGGTATAGACAGAAGGGTGATCTGCACAAGGAAGATAATAAACCGTTGTGTCAAGAATTTGCAGAGTTTTTTTTATTCGATTTTCTGAATCTACGTATCTTGAAACGTAAACCAACAAATTTTGAGGGGGGGTTAAAAAAATTTTTTCTTTGGGCGATTCCAATGGTTCATTATTGAAGATAATAAACCAAAATCCGTCCGTCACCCGTACGCCGTTCGCCGTCCCCCGTACGCCGTACGCCGTCCGCCGTCCGTGCCACTTTGCCCAGTTAGCGTTGAGCTAAAATTACGAAATTCGGTTTCTGGGTTTGGACCAGCCCCACAATGATCCTCGAAACTTTTCATAACCCTAGGTCAAGGGGAAGGGGTTCAAAACGAAATTTAAAATTTCGACAATGTCATATCTCAAAATATTTAACTGAATCGTGAAATGTTTAGTTCACTTTTGAATGACCTGAAAAATTACCAATCTTTTAAGACCAATTGGATTTTTTTGCGACCAGCCGTTCGTTCACAGTGACCGCGCAAAGGTTTAGGAAAAACACTAAACTTTCGCGTCGAAAACGGCCGTTATGTGACCAAACCCCCAGACGCCCAGAATAAAACTACCTTTTTTCATCTTCCGGTAAACTACAGTCTAGAAATTTTAACCGTGAGTCGGGGATAGACCACATGGCAATATTCACTCGGTTTCTCATCTGTAAAATTGTTTAAATAATACCTTTTTGTAATAATACAAATTAAATTTTGATGATGAGCTATTGACTTGAAATTTTAAAAATAGGTCAGAACTGGATCACAATGCAATATTCACTCGGTTTCTTGTCTGTAAAATTGTTTAAATAATACCTATTTGTTTAAACAAATTAAATTTTGGTGATGAGCTAGATACTTGAAATTTTAAATATAGGTCAGAAATGGATGACATTTCAATATTCACTCGGTTTGTAGGACATGGTATGAGTATGGTATGGTATATTATTGTATGTATGATTTGGTATAATACAGTATGGTATGATAGGAAAGAAATTCGTATGGTATGGTATGAGTACGGTGAGAATATGGTATGGTGCCGATTTGCAATACAGTTTGGTATAGACAGAAGGGTGATCTGCACAAGGAAGATAATAAACCGTTGTGTCAAGAATTTGCAGAGTTTTTGGTTTATTATCTTCGATAATGAACCATTGGAATCGCCCAAAGAAAAAAATTTTTTAACCCCCCCTCAAAATTTGTTGGTTTACGTTTCAAGATACGTAGATTCAGAAAATCGAATAAAAACAACGGTTCATTATCTTCTTTGTACAGATCACCCTTCTGTCTAGATCACTAGGTCTAAATGTCTAGATCCTAAATGTTAGATTAATTATTGTTATCAATTATCACTAATTATTAACAATTTTATCAAGTACCTAGTGAAAATTATTATGATTTATTGTTAGGTATTAATAATTCGTATTTATTATTAATAACAATTATTATTAATTATGATTAATTAATACGATATAATTCTGGGGTTTTTAATACTACGTCGGTAATAATTTTTCTATAAAAGAAGTACCTACCTACCAACAAACATTCGAAATTACCTTCATTTCCGTAGCACGAAACGCACCTCAGAACAACAAACTCGACATCACTTAAGCCATATGATGTTCCAAAGAGCTTGTTAGTATGAAAATGGACCTGTATTTCAACAGTTTGAGTCACGATCGTGTTGTGAGGCACAATCTTTCAGCCGTCATTGTGAACGAACGGCTGGTCGTACAAAGCTGCGGATGGTCTTAAAAAATTCTACGGAACAAACTCTATCTAAATATGAAATAAAAAACATACCGTTCTATATGAATTTTTCGAGATATGAAATTTTCAAAATTTCAAAATTCGTTTTGAACCCCTTCCCCTTGACCTAGGGTTATGAAAAGTTTCGAGGACCATTGTGGGGTTGGTCGAAACCCATAAAAAAAATTTCGTAATTTTAACTCAACGCTAACTGGGCAAAGTGGCGCGGACGGCGTACGGCGGACGGACGGATTTTTTTTTATTCGATTTTCTGAATCTACGTATCTTGAAACGTAAACCAACAAATTTTGAGGGGGGGTTAAAAAAATTTTTTCTTTGGGCGATTCCAATGGTTCATTATCGAAGATAATAAACCAAAATCCGTCCGTCCGCCGTACGCCGTCCGCGCCACTTTGCCCAGTTAACGTTGAGCTAAAATTACGAAATTTGGTTTCTGGGTTTGGACTAGCCCCACAATGATCCTCGAAACTTTTCATAACCCTAGGTCAAGGAGAAGGGGTTCAAAACGAATTTTGAAAATTTGAAAATTCCATATCTCGAAAAATTCACATAGAACGGTATGTTTTTTATTTCATATTTAGATAGAGTTTGTTCCGTAGAATTTTTTAAGACCATCCGCAGCTTTGTACGACCAGCCGTTCGTTCACAATGACGGCTCAAAGATTGTGCCTCACAACCCGATCGTGAATCAAACTGTTGAAATACAGGTCCATTTTCATACTAACTAGCTCTTTGGAACATCATATGGCTTAAGTGATGTCGAGTTTATTGTTCTGAGGTGCGTTTCGTGCTACGGAAATGAAGGTAATTTCGAATGTTTGTTGGTAGGTACTTCTTTTATAAAAAAATTATTACCGACGTAGTATTAAAAACCCCAGAATTATATCGTATTAATTAATCATAATTAATAATAATTATTATTAATAATAAATACGAATTATTAATACTGTAAAGATCAATTTAGTAATAATGTAATTTTCTCGGATTTATTTTTTTAACGCAAGCACAACCACAACAAAAACTCAACAACAACATTTTTTGATCTTACACACCGGTAACTACCCACAAAACACATGTACATTCTATGGGTTCACCACACTACCCCCCTCCCCTTCTTTGAATAGCCCGCCCACGGGCTTGACGTCGGCTCGTGCCAGTCTATTGGCATGGAGAAGGCGACGTTTTCTCCCCAGCTGCACCTGGAACAGTACGTCGTTTCTCTTCTTCGTTACCACCCAAGGTCCAGTCCATTGCGGCTGAAGCTTTGGGCACCGACCCCTTACTCGTTTCGGGTCGTGGACCCACACCCAATCCCCAACAGCAAAGGGAGGTACTTTTGCTCGTCGATCGTAGTTTTCTTTTTGGGCTCTCATCTTAATCCCCGCATTTCCTTGGGCAAACTCCCGAACCCTCTCCAAGTGGCCTCGGAGCTTGAGTCCGTAGGATGTAGTTAATAAGGATGGTTCTGTAGCCGGAGGACGCACTAGAGTGTCAGGAAGGTGCAAGTCCCTACCAAATAAGAGCTGTGCGGGTGAGAATCCAGTCGTAGAGTGGGGCGCTGAGCGGTAGGCTAATAAAAACAGTGGCAGCTTTTCGTCCCAGTCGGTCTGCTCCTCCTTGACGAACATTGCCAGGAACTTAGTGATCGATCGATTCATCCGTTCAACTAGTCCATTCGACTGAGGGTGCAGTGGTGTCGCCCTTGTCTTCCGGGCTCCCATGATAGTGGTGACCTCATCCATCAGTTTCGCTTCAAAGTTCCTGCCTTGGTCCGTATGTAATTCCCAAGGCACCCCATTGCGACTGAAGATGTGTTCAACTAAGGCCGTTGCCACCGTCTGAGCCTCCTGATTTGGAATTGCTAAAGCTTCGGGCCATTTAGTGAAATAATCCACAGCGACCAAGACAAAACGATTGCCCCTCTCTGATAGTGGGAATGGGCCCAAAATGTCTAAACCCATCCTGTCAAATGGACCCCCCACAAAAGACTGTTGAAGCGGTGCTGGCTGGCGCTTGCTTGGCCCTTTCACTTTGTGACAGTCAATGCAAGAGTTACACCAAACTTTAACATCGTGTGCCATACCAGACCAAAAATAGGACAATCTAATTTTTGCAAGGGTTTTCCAGTACCCAAAATGCCCTCCGGTAGGGCTAGTATGGCACTGTATCAACACTTTTTCAACATCTGTTTCGGGCACAACCCATTGCAAATGGTGCCCTCCTCTGGCGTCTTCCCACTTGTGGAATAATTGGTCTCCTTGTACTATGAGTGAGTCCCACCTAGCAATTAATTTGCGAATACTTGGGCTTAGGGCTGTTGTCAGCTCTGGCTTCTCCTTGGCATTCAGCTTGGCGATTACCCACTGTATTCCCGCATCCTTTGCTTGTAACGGCTCCGCATTTGGGGGGCAGAACTGTAGTATGTTAACTTCATCTGCCTGCTCCCGTTTTTCGCAGTACCTGCAATGTCCAGAGCATGGGCACCTTGACAATCCATCTGCATTGCCGTGCTGCTTTCCCGCTCTGTGAATGATTGTAAAATCGTAGGTCTGCAGAGATTCCAACCACCTAGCTAATTGTCCTTCTGGCTTTCGAATGGATGTCAGCCAAGTAAGTGCAGCGTGATCCGTCCTCAGGGTGAAGTGGGATCCATAGAGGTACTGGTGAAAATGTTCTACACTTCGAACAATAGCTAGTAGCTCCCGCCTCGTTGCGCAATAGTTTTGCTCAGCCTTACTCAATACTCTGCTGAAATAGGCTACCGCTTGCTCATGACCGTCAACTTCCTGAGAGAGAACAGCACCGATGGTATGAGCACTTGCGTCACAATCCAGTACAAAAGGCTTGTTGAGGTCAGGGTAGATGAGAATGGGTGCGGTTACCATGGCTGTCTTCAACTGTGCAAAGCTACTTTCACAGGCGCTTGACCAAACGAATGGGGTGTAAGCCTCGGTTAATTGATGGAGAGGTCGCGCAATACTTGAGAAGCCCTTCACAAACCGTCGATAGTAGGAACACATTCCCAGGAATGCCCGTACTTGCCTCTTGTTCCCAGGGGTTGGCCATTGCTCCACTGCTTCGGTTTTCTTTGGGTCTGTTTGAATCCCTGCTGCTGAAATTATATGACCCAAATAGCTGGTTTTGCGGGAGAAGAACTTACACTTCTTTGGGTTCAGCTGGAGCCCAGCTTTGCGTAGACATTCAAATACACCTTCAAGTTTGTGAAAGACACTCTGAAAGTCTTTTCCATAAACGATGAGGTCATCCAAGTATGTCATGGCCAGATTACTGGGGATTACAGCCTCCATTAGCCTCTGAAACGTCGCTGGTGCGTTACATAATCCGAAGGGCATTACTTTGAACTGCCACAGTCCCTTCCTGTAAAGAGAAAACGCCGTCTTTTCTTTATCCTTTTCTCTTAACCCCACCTGCCAGTACCCAGATCGAAGGTCTAACGTACAGAACCACTGTGACCCGCCCAACGTGTCCAGTAAATCTTGTATACAAGGTAGCGCATAGGAATCTTTTCTCGTCACCTTGTTGAGGACTCTATAATCAACACAAAAACGTGTGGTTCCATCATTTTTTGGGACTAGAACCACTGGTGATGCCCAGGGGCTTGTTGATGGCTCAATCACACCTTGTGCAATCATGTCTTTGAGGAGGTCATCTATATGGGCTTCTTGGGAAAAAGGTATTCGTCGAGGGGCTTGTTTAATTGGGCGTGTGTCTCCCGTGTCTATTTTGTGCTGCACAACAGAGGTACGCCCCAAGGGTGTTTGGCTTCCAGCAAAAATTACTTTAAACTTCTTGAAAAGGTTAACAACCTCGCCGTAGTGCGCAGAACCCATTTGGAGGTCAGTTCCTTCCAAAGCCTGACGAATCCAACCGTCATCCTCTGACCCTACAATGGTAACGTTTTTTGACGGTTTGGGCTCATGCTTTATGTTAACCGACTGTAGTACATGTACAGCACACTGCCATCTACGGTGTAGAGGAACCTTCAGCAATCCGTCATCCAGGAACAAAGAGAAACGTGCTACGTTGATGCATGCCCTAAATTTAGACAATAAGTCTAAGCCCATGATGGCCTTATCCCTAATACGGGCAATCTGGAAACGGTGATTCATGCTTTTTCCATTTATTTCTACAGACAGCATCACTTCCCCCACCACGCCCATGTGATCTCCTGATGCTGTTTGAAGTCCCGCATACTGTGAGGGCTTTGGTGCAATATCCATGGTCTTGACTAAGTCAGGACGAAGGATTGAGACTGTAGCACCAGTATCCACCAGGAGGAAACATTGCTGTCGTCCTAACTTTGCTTTTACAAACAGAGCTCCCTTTTCACCTCGGGTTGTCTTTACAAATGCGTAGGGCTTTGTATCAGCAGGAGCCTGGGTGTGCCCCTTGACCCGGGCTCTTTTTAGTTTTCCTGCTGCGTGCTGTTTACCCCCACATTCTTACCTTGAGGACATTTGGCCCGAAAATGACCATTACTGCCACACGTCCAACAACAATCTGGTCCTTGACCAGCACCTGGCACTCGAGATTGGTTCTCCATCAACTGTGCCCTAGTCAACGCCTCCCAGATTGTACATGGCGCAGTTCCTGCAACAAATCTACTAATGTCCCTATCACGGAGCGCTCGAAGGAACGCTTGGAGCCCCAAATGGTTCCGATATTTTTCAGGCCAGTCTGGCATTGCTAATTGTACAATACGTTCTATATCGGTAGCCAACTCACTGATTGATTCTCCGTGGCGTTGTCTCCTGGCCTCTAATTCCGTCTGCCATCTTAGCGCCAAATGTTTTTGGCCAAACCTCTGTCCCAAAGCCGTGGTCAATTGGTCATAATCCACCATGTGCTCTCGTGGCAATGCATTCAGAACTCCTAACGCCGTACCACGGAGAGCGCCAGCTAACTTTTGTGCTGTTTTTGGTTCTGTCCAATTATTGGCCAAGGCAATAACCTGAAGGTGTCCAAGATACTCTTCCCAGGATGTCTTTCCGTCATAATTCATCAAGGAACTTTCATAGGAGACTAACTGTGGGGTTGGCGTTTGCATTGGAATGATATCCCTAAGGCGTCTATTCTCGTCTTCCAATTGAGTGATTCGATCAGAATAGTCCGTGAGTCGTTGATGCAGTACATCCAACGATTGGTTCATTGCTAATATTGTTGCTTCAGGTGGCAAAGAAATCGTTGGAACAACCTGTCGAGGCTCTTGGCTGATTTCTTCTTGCGGACTGCAACTAGTTGAGGATTGTAACGGAGTCACCTCTGGATCTGCTGCCCGTGTTCTAGTGGACACGGTCCGCCTTGTGGTCGATGCAACTCGACGAGGAGCCATCCTCTCCCCCTCAAGAAAAAAAGCTTCGGACGGGCCCCCAAATGTAAAGATCAATTTAGTAATAATGTAATTTTCTCGGATTTATTTTTTTAACGCAAGCACAACCACAACAAAAACTCAACAACAACATTTTTTGATCTTACACACCGGTAACTACCCACAAAACACATGTACATTCTATGGGTTCACCACAATACCTAACAATAAATTATAATAATTTTCACTAGGTACTTGATAAAATTGATAATAATAATTAATCTAACATTTAGGATCTAGACATTTAGACCTAGTGATCTAGACAGAAAAGTGATCTGTACAAAGAAGATAATGAACCGTTGTGTCAAGAATTTGTAGAGTTTTTTGTATCTAGTTTTTTCGACAGTTATTTTAATATAACGAACGTAATTTTACGTTTCTCGAAAATAACCGTTATGCCCATCCTTAGTTGTGAGGGCGTCGAGAGATGTGATTCGCACTCGAGAAGAGAACGAATGCGCCGGCGCGAGATTGTGGGTGCGGCTTGAACCTCGTCCACACGCTCAAACTTCACTCATGCCAAGCTCCAACCTCAAGCCGATTTTCTGTTCGAGACTGACTTTGCTCAAGCCAAATTTTCTGGCTTGCGCAAGCCCAATGGCTTGCACAAACTGCGTCCACACGCAACGATATAACTGTACAAACTGGCTTGTGCAAGCCAGTTTGCGCAAATGGCTTAAGCGTGTAGACCCACCTGGCAAGTCTGGCAAGAGATATATTCATTTATAAATTTAAGTAATATCGTACTTTGAGTAGTATTTGTATTCGGTGAGATGCTCCTACCAGGAAGTGGAATTATTATGTTTTGTTTTTATTGATTATATATAGTTTTTTTTTTCTTTTCTCCATGTAAGTTGTAAATAGAATTTAACATTGTAACATGGCTGAATGTTATGTAAAACAATGCCAATAAAACATATGAAAGAAAAAAAAAAAAAAGATGAAGAAACGTGGTTGTTACTTGAGATGTTCTTAATGGACATCATGAAGACCATTTACATAAAACCAATTATTCCTTCAAAAATTCGCTCTTATTAAAATTTCGTCTTGTCTATTTCCGCCTTTAAAACCACCACGTTATTACGAGTAGCTTTAGGAATAAAAGACGAAGTCAGGAGAAATATATGTAATACAACATTTATGGCAACTAACGGAAATTATCAACCATGATATCCGTAATTTCCGTAGTGGAGGAAATTATCAACCATGATATCCGTAATTTCCGTAGTATCCTCCTTTGCCGTAGTTGAACGCGTATTCTTCTTTGTCATTCCTCTTCTTCCCTTTGCCTTTGTGGTCGCTCTCCTTTTTCTTGCCTTTCCCGTACCCGTGGTCTTCATGCACATCATACTTACTATAATGTTTCTTTTCTTCTTTCTTCTTCTTGCCGTCTCCCTTACCCTTGCCTTTTTTATGGTTATCTTCCTTCTTCTTTCCTTTATTATGATACTCTTCTTCATGGCCCTTCTTCTTCTTGTCGGTCCCATTTTTCTTATCATGCCCTTTCCCTTTACCTTTCCCATGTCCGTAATGGTCATCATCATCATGATCGTTATCGTGGTCATCATACTTCTTTCCCTTCTTTTTGTTATCTTTCTTTTTATGGTCGTCTTTGCCTTTACCCTTTCCTTTTCCATATCCATAATGGTCGTGGTGATCATCGTCGTCGTCGTCGTCGTCATGATAATCGTACTTCTTGTGATTCTTCTTTTTGGTTTCTTTCTTTTTATAGTCATCCTTTCCCTTAGACTTCTTCTTATCGTAATTTTCCTTTTTGTCGTCCTCTTTGCCTTTGCTCTTTTTTTTCCCATATCCATAGTGATGATAGTCGTCATGATCGTCTTCTTCATGATCATCATCATCGTGATCGTCGTCATCGTGGTCATCATCGTCGTCCCCCCAGTGGTGTCTATTGTAGTAGTAATAATTTCGCTTCAGTACGCCAAGTCTGTCTCTATTACCTTTCAAAGTTGAAAGTGGAGATTTTTGTACTTGTGAGTTGATAGATGACGAATCATGTAGCTTCGAAATAGCTGAAGAAAGTGGAGATTTATGGAGGTGTAAATTGATTGATATAGAGTGTGGTAATCCAGAATTGACTGATGAAAGCGAATATTTTTGTTGCTGTGAATTCACCGACGATTGTTCATATGTGGAATCGACCGATGTAGATTCACGGAGCTTTGAATTGAGTAATGTGGATTCATGTAGCCTCGAGTCGACGGACGTATGTTCACGTAGCTTTGAATTGAGCGGTATGGATCCATGTAGCCTTGAATCGACCGATGTAGGTTCACGTAGCTTTGAATCGAGTGATATGGATTTATGTAGCCTTGAATCGATCGATGTAGGTTCACGTAGCTTTGAATTGAGTGATATGGATTCATGTAGCCTTGAATCGATCGATGTAGGTTCATTTAGCTTTGAATTGAGTGATACGGATTCATGCAGCCTTGAGTCGACGGACGTAGGTTCACGTAGATTTGAATTGAGTGATACGGATTCGTGTAGCATTGAATCGACTGATTTAGGTTCACGTAGCTTTGAATTGAGTGAGATGGATTCATGTAGCTTTGAATCGACCGATGTAGGTTCACGTAGCTTTGAATTGAGTGATAATGATTCGTGCAGTTTTGAATCATCTGACGAATATGAAGACTCTCGCAAGTAAGCGTTGAGTGAAGGACGCGACGATTTTTGTACCTCAGCATGTTCTGAAGAAGATTTTTGTTGGTTCGAATTGCCTGATGTAAGTGAAGTTTTATGGAGCTGTAAATTGACTGATAAAGAGTGTGCTAGTCCAGAATGGGCCGATGACCGAGAAGATTCTTCTACCTTCGTGTTCTGTACTGTAGTATTATCTGATACTCCGAAAAGTCCATTTAGAAAAGATCCCACTCTTTCTCCAGCTTTCGATATTTGTTCTGACGTTTCATCTGGGGAACAAAAATAGACAAATTAGGCGTTGATATTTCACATAACCATAAAACTGCAGTAGTTTGCAAGAACAAGTAAACTTTGGCAATAGGTAAACTTTGGCTTGCATAATATCGGGGAGTCACTTGTTCCACCACACTGGTCTTTACAGTGAATATATTTATGTATCCCAGTATGTAGCGATATACGTCGATAACCAAGGACTAAATTCCAATGGAGGTTGCAGTATTCATTGATTCAATCTCTCCAAGTCTCTTCGGTGAATTGAGAGGTCCTAAATTATTTGTTCTCCATTCTCCTTTCTATTGCTTACAGAGTGTGGTATTGGACAATGGGAGCTTGAATGTGTATGAATAATCTGATGAATATCTTTTTCTACAACTTAGAACTTCAAAGCTCCTTTAATCGTGAGATTAGTACGAGTATAAACCTAAAGTTGGAAGTAGGTATTCATCTCCAAAATATCAAATATGTGAGGCGATACTGATACTACGATTAAACAGTAGTGTGTACAGTATAGTATAATAGGTTTGTAAAGCGTGATAATGAAAAACGAAAAATACGGATTCTGAATGGCGGCTTGATTTGACTTTGATATTTTGATTTGAACTTAATAATAATAATTATAATTATTATTAAGTTCAAATCAAAATATCAAAGTCAAATCAAGCCGCCATTAGGAAATTATTTCATCAAGCCGCCATTAATGTTTTTCAACAGTTGAAATTCTACTCACCGTTTTCCTCGTGCGATGAGGCGGGTGAAATGTCCGCGATGGGTTTACCAGCTGTCACAGCTTTCGAGTGGCCGCTCAGAGAAAACACCAATTGTGTCGCTACTGGCCCAGCGCCAACACCAACGGTCATAACAGCTAAGGAAATGCAGAGACTGAATATTTTGGCCGTCAAGGCCTTTTTCCTACGGCACAACATAGCGCTGCAGGTCACTTTAGCCAAGTGAGTGTCCGCAGATGAAGATTCAACTGTTGAGTCTGCTGTTTGAGGGGGAGGGGGTTTTATTGGAATAGTACTCGGTTTGCACAAATGACAGGTGTTGTGATTATTCCGAGCTAACTGTATCCTAGGTAAACAGTTTGCTCGAAGAACAAAGCAGAAGTTTATTCATGAATGACGTCATTCTGAGCGCGCATTTTCGTCTGATTTCCATACCAAATTTACTAGTTGATTCTTTTCGCATCGATCCACAGTTTACTTAACAAACACTTGTATGTTGCTAGATGGGTATTCAGTGTGAGAGCGGAAATGCTGAACAAGGATGCAAAAACCTTATTCAATAAACCAGGTGGAACTTTGCTCAATGTGCATTTGCTCAATGTGCGACCAAATTTAACAAATTAGGACCGTTCATCTCCGCAATGGCTGGTTTCGGGAAAGAGGAACTCGGCCAAGTGCAAGGGAAGTGCCATAAAGTCGTCCTCTCCTGCAATTGCGGATTTATGACACTTCCCTTGCACTTGGCCGAGTTCCTCTTTCCCGAAATCAAGCCATTGAGGAGATGAACGGTCCTAATTTGTTAAATTTGGTCGCTTATTGCAGACAAGCGTGGCGCTACAAACTGGCACTGTTACATTTATTTAATTTATTAAATACCTAGTTATTCTTTAAACAATTTTACAGTCACCGAGTGAATATTCCATTGTCATCCATATGCAACCCATGCTTAAAATTTCAATTCTCTAGCTCAACATCAAAATCTAATTTGTTTAAACAAATAGGTACCTATTGTTTAAACAATTTTAATGACAAGAAATCGAGTGCATGCTGCATTGTCATCCATCTGCGACCCATGTTTAAAATTTTAAGTCTCTAGCTCAAAATCCATATCTAATTTGTTTAAACAAATAGGTAGATATTGTTTTTAAAAATGTTAATGTCAAGAAATCGAGTGAATATTGCATTTTCATCCAGTTCTGACTTATATTGAAATTTCATTATCAAGTACTTATAAGTTATTATAATAGATTAGGGAGCGGAGAAGCTGGGGAGCTATAAAAGCCTTTTGCCGAGTGCCTGCCGAGATGTCTCGGCCGGAGCCGGACCCACCCACCCTGACCTTTCCCCAGTCAGTATGGGGAAAGTTCGTCATCTTGGGGATGTGACTAAACTTGGGTTTGGTCCAATCTGGGAGTTCGTCGCTCGGTAGAACACGGCTGTCCCACCTCAGTCCTGCAGACCACGAGTGGAGCATTGACCAACAGTACGCTCATCGGGAACCTGGGTTTTTTGAAAAGCTCAAAGGAGAAATTTTCTCCCAAGTAGGGAACAGTCCTGCTTGTATTATCCCAACTCGGATTAATCAAAATTTTGAAGTGAATGTTTTTCAAAATTCCCAACTTTTCGCTGCTTTTGGGTTTATCTTCGAAATTACCCCCCCCCCCCCTATAAATTTGAGAGTTTACGTTTCAAGATACATAGATTCCTATAATCGAATTAAAAAAACTCTGCAAATTCTTGGCACAACTGTTTATTATCTTCTTTGTGCAGATCACCCCTCTGATCACTGAATGATAGATTAATTATTATTATGAATTATAATTAATTCGAAATTTGAAAACCAAGTGATGTTCGAATCAGCTGAGCCAGGATGAAAATTGACCCGACAAGCTGCCTCACGATTCACTCCCATGTTGACTGCTTTCGATCTGCCCCAACTTTGAGCCCTCATTGTGACAAACCCGCAATATTCGTAACCCCCCCCCCCGCCAAGGCAGACCTGCAATACACATACCCACCTCGTATGGGTGGTGGGGGTGGGGTGATTATTTACAGTATGTAATACTCCAAATTAGCATACCTTTAATTATTTAAAGTACGCCATACTGCACTTCCTGTTTATTCACAGACCCGCAATACACAGACCTTGCCGGGGCTGACCTGCAATATACTCATACCTCACAGGGGTGGTGGCCACCACTGGTGAGGGTGGGTTGATTATTTACAGTATGTCATACTGCACATTAGCCGACCTATCATTATTCACAGACCCCCAATTTACATACTTGATTTTGTGATGTTTTTTTTTTTTGACATAAGGGTACCTATATACAATGATTATAATCATACCTAATTATTTACTGTAAATAATTATTTACAGTGTCTCAAGATATATAAGTCTGAACAATATTGGCCTGCAGGCCTTAAATGTCTTTTGGTAATTTATGTAGTGTCTAAACTTAGGGGGTGGAAGAGTGAATTTTGTAAGAGAAAAGGGAAACTATGTAGCGTGAGGGTGGGTTCTTAAAACTAGGGCTATTAGATGTTTACAGATTTAGTATTCTAAAGCATAGGTTCCCAACCTGGGGTACGCAACGACGTGCTGGGGGTACGCCGAAAATATTTGGTAATGGCGGACTCCATGTTTTTGCGCCTGGGTGAGCATTAGGGATGAATATGGACCCTTAACCACAAAAGCCCTTCTGGTTTTAGTTCCTTTTACACACACAGAACTAGTTGAGAGATCGTTCTCTTCCTATGCTTTCATTAAGAATAAGTATAGGAATAAGCTAAATGCAAGTCCTGATTTAAGAGTGTATTTATCAACCTTTGATATTGATTTCAAAATATTATGTGCAACAAAACAGGCCCAAAGGTCACACTAAAACAGTTTTGACTTGTTTTAAGAATAATTTTGATTTCTTATCTTGAAACTTATTTGTATTTATTATTAATATTCTATTTACTTTGTTATTATTTTTTTACAGTTATTGGTATTTAGAATTTACTAAGTTTACTAGAAACACAATATATCATATAGGCCTAATTTTGGAGCAATAACTTTATTGTCAAATAAAAGATTTAAAAAAAACTGAATGAATGAATGAATAACATGTTTATTGTTTCGAAGCATAAACAATACAGTTTCTAATAACTATTTACAAACAGGTATGTACATAATGAACATAATAACTAAACATGGAGTGCTTTGAGCCTTCAAGGCTCGTCAGCAGGAGTCCCGTTAATAAATATTTAACCTGATCCATAATATGAACAACAAAGGTTGAGGAAGGAACCTGGCAAGTTTCTAAACATTTCATTTGTTTAATTTCTCTTTAAATTCAAGGTATTTTTCATTTTACGATATTTATTGGTTGTTATTATTTTTCAATTATCCACTTTAACTATAATTAAATTCCGACACAAGGTACTCCCTGTACCGCCACGCATTTCTGACGTATCTGCAGAGCGCAGACCAGTCCGGACCATTCAGAGCGTCCAAGAATTCCTGTCTTGATAGGGTGACTCGCCCGAAGCACGCCAACCTAGCGTATGCCAGAATCGGACACACCGCCACGAAATGTTCCACCGTTTCATTCACTGCCAGGTTGCATAGTGAACACAGATAACTACTGCGGCTTCGCAACCATGGCTGCCAGTTCACATTCAGCAGCTCGCCCCGGCACCTAGCTATGATCGTGGAGTCGTAAGGGCATTTGTTCTCTAGATAGCTCACGCTCCAGTCGAGCTGCTTGCAAAGCAGGTGGTACTGGGCGTTCTCCGCTCTTTCCCTGAGAGATTGTAGGAAGACGGCCCTTTGTCTGTCCAAGACGCTCGCCATCAATTTTCCAAAGTGCGTCGGGTCGAAGAAAGCAGCAGTTGGTAGTAACGGCGATGTCTCCAAGATCATAGCACTCCAAACTTTCGCCCAGCCTATATTCCGCCTAATCACTTCCAGTGCTGTCGCTCGGGTATAGCGGCCATCCGGCTGCTGTAGAACCTTCCGTATGTACCTAGTTTCCATTCATCTGTAAGGTATAAAGAAAAACAGGCTCAAAAAAAAAAAAAAAAAAAAAAAACTGTTGCGTAGGTACCTAAATATTTACTTTCCGTGATTAATGTTCTTGCAACTTTTTTTCTTGGGGGTACAATTTGAAATAAATTTATCTCAAGGGGTACGGCAGTGAAAAAAGGTTGGGAACCGCTGTTCTAAAGGCTATTTATATATTTACAGATTACGGATTATTTACAAAGATATATACAGAGTTTGCTTGGGGGTTGGCATGTATGAGGTGACTCAAATCCGCATCCGTGTGTTTTGTCCCCATCAGGGTTTGTGAGTTATGTTTATGTGGTGGAGCAGGGTGTTTGGGTGTGTACTTAGTTTGTCTCTGAATTTGTTTCTCTGTTTGGTGATGAAGGTGTCAAGTGTTTCTATTCCAAAGTTCTTGTGTAATGTTTCGATGTTTGTGCGGTGATGTGTGGGTGGCGAGGTGAATGCATTAAATTTTGTTTTGTGTGATTTGTAACTTGTGTAATGAGGTGGGTGCTGTTGTGTGCCAAATTTGGGAAGCGAATGTGATTTCACGTCTACATGTCACACATGAATAGTGCTTTGTTCCATTGCCGAAACGTCGTGAGAAAATAAACACTGAAAACAAGACTAGCTTGGTCATTTGAATACAACCTACTTCTCAACACTAGTCAATCCCATCAACACTATATATTTATGTATGTGTCATTCCAGACGATAACTCTCGTTATCTGTGTTGGCAATCGACAGGCTAAGTTCGTAATTAGGCAGAATCGGACCACTCTATGGGGGGGGGGGGGTTTGGGGAGTTTTAGGGGGGGGGGGAATTCCTCATAAATTCCCAAAATGGAACATTTTGACAAGTGACACCTCATTTTAAAGACTTTGTTTATGCTGAACACGATGGTGAAATCAGAATTGCGATATCTCATTCCGTTCCCAAACTGGAGCACTTTGAAGATGAAGAAACGTGGTTGTTACTTGATATGATCTTCATGGTTATTCGGCTCTAATCTGATGACGAAATGCGATTCGTGTTTAGAGTTGAAATATCGAAAAGCTGAAGGGGGTTCACTCACAAAATGAATGTCTGACAAGTGACACCTCATTTTAAAGGTTTTTACCGAGTGTTTTACCGGGCACAAGAATAAATCGCACGATTTTGATGCAAGACTAATTTATTCATCACAAGAATAACAGAATGAACGGAGCAAGAGTGTGGCCAGAATCAAGAGAACGAGTAACCTCTATTTTTACAATGTGCTCGGAAGGTTTCCTTTTTGCCGCGCAGGGCTTACAACACACTCGTTGAAACACACAAAACACACACATTAAAAGTTTCCCTTCGAAAAAACCCCTCGCTGCTCGGATATGGAAAAAGGTCAGAATGGGCCTGAATATCGTACTTTATTGAGTAATAGATTAGTAATTAAATTATCAAGAATTATTAAAATAGGAAAGGGGCGACATGGATAGAGGTGGATAGCATGGATAGCATGGATCGAGGTTGATGACGTCATGAGAAAAGTGAAGAGTAGGTGTCTTCCACAGAAAACCCTACTATACTACGTCTTCTGTCTTCTGTGCGGCAGAACATCCTCCCCCCCCCCCCCCCCCCCCCAGTGACAGAAGTCACTCTTCTAATGGAAGGGGGCAAAGTTTAACCAACAAGCGAGTTTTCTCACCAGTGCTGGTACAAAGCTTGGCCACCCGAGAGACTCCATCCGAGCCAGGATAGAGTTGGGTGATGCGCCCCATGGGCCAGGATAGAGGAGGGGCATTGTCTTCAGCTATGAGAACAATGTCTCCCACACGAGCAGGTCTATGAGTAGTGTTCCATTTGGAACAGCGTTGAAGATCTAAAATGTATTCAGATTTCCACCTTTTCCAGAAATTTTGAACTAATTGATTAACAAAGCGCCATTTGGGAACAAGGCGTGAACCTTGGCAAGAATTTATGTTGTTAGGGTCAGGCAAGGCCAATAAGGGTCGATGAATTAAGAAATGGGCTGGAGTTAGAGCAAGAATGTCATCTGGAGAGTTAGACTGGAATACTAGGGGCCTACTATTAAGGACCGCCTCAATTCTAGCAAGAATAGTATCAAAGGTTTGAAGGGTAATAGTGTGATCACGTAGATTGACCTTCAGGAGGCGCTTGGCTGATTTTACAGCTGCCTCCCAAAGTCCTCCAAAATTTGGACCTCGCGGAGGAATGAATTTCCATTCCACCCCTCGGTTAGCCAGATTATTCACAAATGAGTTGGAGCTTGAATTCAGACTTGATTGAGCTTGGATTTCTTTGAGTAAGTTTGACCCCCCAAAAACAACTCCGTTGTAAAAACTGGCCCGCCAAAAAACCTCAGCCGCAAAAAGGAATGATATCCATTTTGCCCGCCAGCCACATATATAGGATGCTCAGTGCTTCGCACCTCGCTGTTGAGTGTGCATATAGAAACCTGATCCTCCTACCCCTAACCTCCAGCGTCAAAGTTTTCCTGTTCCCTGTCTCCTTCCCACAACCCCCTCTCACCCTTAGTCACCCTCGGTTTCACCTAATATGTTTCCTCTGTTACACCAGCAGGGAGCTTTACGCTTCTTTCAATGCTGTTGGCGGGAGCTTTTTGCCAGATGAACAAGCCTGAATTGAAGCATTACTTCATTACAGTTGTACCACCGCTGATTACTCGTGACCACCAGTAATACTTATGTTAGCTTGTTCATCTGGCAAAAAGCTCCCGCCAACAGCATTGAAAGAAGCGTAAAGCTCCCTGCTGGTGTAACAGAGGAAACATATTAGGTGAAACCGAGGGTGACTAAGGGTGAGAGGGGGTTGTGGGAAGGAGACAGGGAACAGGAAAACTTTGACGGTGGAGGTTAGGGGTAGGAGGATCAGGTTTCTATATGCACACTCAACAGCGAGGTGCGAAGCACTGAGCATCCTATATATGTGGCTGGCGGGCAAAATGGATATCATTCCTTTTTGCGGCTGAGGTTTTTTGGCGGGCCAGTTTTTACAACGGAGTTGTTTTTGGGGGGATATCACATCTTTTTGCATGGCTAGTTTTCGAGTGGTACTTATACAATACGGTTCAACAACTTATACAATACAAAAGTAGGTACCTACGAGGTAACTAGTTAATGTTTTCCTAAATGAAGTTTTATCCTAGTCAAAATTTAGTAAAACTCGGCGCTTCGCGCCTCGCCAGGGGGGCAAGCCCCCCTGGACCCCCCGGATCTTTTCTCTTCTATACTTTGTATAGAACGAGGTATTTGCTATGCAAAACATGAATAATGTTTTTGCGTCCCGTTTCCCCTTTTCCTTATCCCTTTTCTTTGTCTGTATGGAAAATATTAAGAAATGTGCGGAAAATTTATTAGTTTTTTTATTTACTCAGGGCTGTATCTCAGCTTCTTCGATATTTACAGTGGTTTTGGCAGTATATAATTTATGCATAAATTAAAGGCTTTCCAACGAATGGAGAACGATTTTTGTCCGTTGAAAACTAAAGAAGTTTCATTTCCCTAGAAACGGCTCGGTTGTACGTGAAAATCATTAAAAATCTTCGTGACATAATTTCGTGACTTAAACTTCGTTACGCTTTTCAACTCTGGTAGGCCACCGCAAAAACATTATTCATGTTAAAATTAGTACGCCTACTAATTTGCCTTTTTGTTTCTTGTTTTTGTGACAAGAATAATTATTTTTTGGAAATTATTGTTTGTTATCTGAAATGTGTTTGAAAAATAAGTAGTTTTAAAATTTTTGCGAATTGGTTAAATATTAGTTTTAAAATTTTCGATTAATTAAAACAATCAACAATTTAAAAACAATTATTAAAATTTAGTACAATTATTCTTATTATTAAATTTAAAAAAATAGAAAGAATTAGAAATTTGAATAAATTTGAATTAGAAATTTTTTGAAAATTGGTTGCATTTTTTCTTGGGGATTGTGCAAATTTTTGTTGTTGAGAATCATTACAATAATTGTAATTATTGGTGTCGAGGAGAAAGAGGAAAGAGAAAGTTTGCAACTGGTAAAACGCACGTTTTTATACCAAAAATCGCGAATAACTCGAGAACCGTTGGGAAAAGTGCCAAAGTGCGCTACCCTCATTCGAAAGCCCATTAAATTTCCTATCGATCCTTAAACAGGCGCCACTCTACGACAATTTTTCTGACCACCGTTCAACTTTGATGTTTTCGGAAATTAGCCAAATCAGTAGATGTGGAATTTATTCACGTATTTTTGGCTGTGGATTAGTCAAATCGATTGAGATTTAGTTCAAAATTATTGAGCATATTCTAGACAACCTAGCGGACATTTTAAGACCAACCGCACCAATTTTCATCAATATTTGCGGCAGTTGTTGTTGAAAATAGAAAAATCACCATAACTCCTTTATTTTCCCCCTTAGGATGCATTTTTTGATCTCAAATTAAACAGTTTAAAAAGCTGAACACAACTAAAAAAGAAAATCCGAAAAAGCTTCAATTTTGAAGGAGTTATAACCATTTGAAATTCCTAAAAAACACTATTTCCCCCCTAATTGGGGGGGAAATGGGGGGAGGGAGAAAAAATGGTCAAAAGGCACTCCCTTGGAGCATAACAAACGTGTGTGCAAAATTTCAGCTCGATCCGATTTGTCTGCTGGGCTGTAGCCCCGTCAATGAACAACAACAACAACGAGAAGAAGAAGAAGAAGAAGAAGAAGAAGAAGAACACGAAAAACGTGAAAAATAGTGGTTTTAAAATTGTTATACCCCCGACACCTGATGTTCCCAAGAGCTGAAATTTGTTTTACGTCCTCACGTGCCCCTGGAGAGTTGGTGTACAAAAAATCAACTCTCGAGACACTCAGGGGACCGAGCTATGGTAGGGTGAAAACACCAACTTGTTCCGTCGCGTAATCAGTGTCTCAGTCGCTTCGGTTTTTAGGGCTTCGGTTTTCTTGGCGGGCGGGACGCTCCCGCGTCCCTAGATGCACCAAGGAAATTTCGCCCATTGTCGGACCAGATTGTACTGGGAATACCCCGTCTTCCCATGAAACGCTCAAGGCATTGCATGAAGCCATCTGTGCTGAGATCCATGACCTTCTCAAGATGCACAGCCTTTGTGGTAAAGCACACAAAAACTGCCATATATACCTCAACTCTCCGAGCGCCCCGCAAGCCAGCTACAGATACAGTGAAGGGGCCAGCAAAGTCCACTCCAACCTGCTCAAATACAAAGGATTGCTCGACTCTAGCAGATGGGAGCTGCCCCATTGTAGGCTGGAACGGGCGAGGCTTGACTGAAAAGCATCGTCTGCATTTGGCTAGAAGCTTGGTTACAAAGTTGCGACCATCCACAAGCCAAAATCTATTGCGCAAGTGAGCAAGTGTAGCGCGAGGACCTACATGAAGGCAAGTCTCATGCGCATGCCGGACTAAAAGTGGAGCAAGAACATCATTGTGTGGAATGAGGGCAGGATGCTGAGATTCAAAGGGCAGTGAGCTATTAGCCAATCGGCCACCAACCCGAATTATGTTTTGTGAATCCCTGAATACTCCTAATTGTTTCATGAACTTTGTGGGTCGCCCATTGGGATTCAAGGCTGCGTGAATATCAGAAAGGCCCCTTTGTTGTGACCGACGCACAAGTGTGAGATCAGCATCACGAAGCTCTACCGTGGATAAAGGGCCAGAATGAGACCGAGAGCTGAGACAGTTGACTTTGAAGCGAAGAATCCAACCTACAATTCGACGTAAATGGCTGTAAGAACTATAGAGCTCTTCTATGAGAGGAGCAGTGTTGCAGTCAGTAAGGGCATTAACTTGTTTAGCTCGAATTTCTTGCGCTACAGATTCTTGGTTTAGATCTGGGCGAACACGAAGTTGTTGAAGCAACCTCTTCAGACTAATGGATGCCTACTCTATTATGTTATCGAAGAGCTTCATTGAACATCTGATATTATTTCCATCGTTGTGTATGACAACCTAGCTCGCCTTTTTATACAGTTCGTAAAAGTTAATACACCTTATTATTCGTTCGATTATTTCCTTGTCCAATTTCTCTATTATACTCAAAAGGTTATGGCGCCCAGATCACGTGAACTGTGTATGTTGAGTATGATCGGTGTATGAGTGATTCATGCTGTAGTGATATCAGCGATTCCTAAATTGGTTTAACTGAAAATACGATGGATGCGCGATCGATGGATTTCAAGGCTCAAGTAGAGAAGCTGGATGGTTCGAATAATTGGAGCAGATGGAAGAGACAAATTAATTTGATCTTGAAACATCAAAAGGTATTGGAAGTAGTTTCAGGTGAGTTGACATCTCTTGCAGATGGTTCTAATAAAGATTTATTTGACTCGAAAGACTCCCTTGCTCAGCTAATTTTGATAACTTCATTGAATGCAGTGAACGAAGAACTCACATCTTCATGTAGTTCTGCCAAAGATATTTGGGACAAGTTAGTGTCTACGTATGAGCAAAGTTCATGTCAAAGAGTAGATCGGCTGTTGGAATCTTTCTTTTCTCATGAGATGATGGGTTCGGATAGTGTTGTGAACCATGTAGCGCGTCTTCAGCGTGAATTCAATGAATTAAATGTTGAATTAAAGACTTTATCGAAGTCTGAACTCCCTGAATTGATTTTAATGGGTCGAATCATGTCAACTCTACCCCCTCCGTACTTTGAATTTAAAAGTGTATGGGAAAGTGTCCCCATTGCAGAACGGACTGTCAATAGTTTGACTGAGAGGCTAAGATTGATTGAAATGAGACTTCCCGGAAAGGAATCTAAGGATGATCATGCGTTGATCGTGAAACAATCGAGCAAGAAGAGTGTGTGTAGTAGGAAACAACTTACGTCCCCTACTTCTGAGATCAATGAACGGCCCTCATTCGTTTGTTTCAAATGCAAAGGAAAGAACCATATTGTCAGGAACTGTCCAAATAAGGCCAAGAAGAAGAACCACGAGGAAGATACTTCTCATGGCACCAAAGGGCATGCTTTCATATGCCGTGATAGTTTTGGCGCTGATAGTGGTTTGTGGGTGGCTGACACAGGTGCTACGCAGCATATGACGAACTCAAAAGATTATTTTATTTCCTACAAATGTTTTCGTTCGCCTATGTTCATACAAGTAGGAAATAATGAGGTCATAAAAGCTCATGGACAGGGTGACATTTTGGTTAATATAAATGTTAGCGGTAAATGGAACGTTAATCACCTAAAGGATGTCTGGTTTGTTCCTGAGGTAAGCCGAAATTTGTTCTCTGTTAGTCGAGCTCTAGACAGAGGTTACAAATTCTTTGCTGATAAACTTGGTTGCAAGCTGACTAAGGAACAGCGCACACATTTGACTGGCCAAAGATTGTCAAATGGCTTATATGTTTTGAATATGAAATTTCGCGTTCCAAATAAGGCTGCTGAGGTAATGTTGGCTATGCCTTGTAATTCATTACAGCTTTGGCATGGGCGGCTTTGTCACCAAAATAAGCGCCATGTGAAATTTATTATGAAGCGTAATGGAGTAAATTTGCCAGATGATGAGAATCAGTGTGAAGGCTGTGTTTATGGAAAACACCACCGTAGTCCCTTTCATAATCGCCGTGATCGCCCAACAAAATGTGCTGAATGGATACATGCAGATTTATGTGGTCCTTTTCAGGAAGATTCCATTGGCGGCTCTCGATATTTCCTTTGTTTAAAGGATGACTATTCAAAATATAGACGAGTATTTTTCTTGCGGAGGAAGCTTGAGGTTACTGGTTAGGGATGGGATATCGATATCCGATAGTATCGAAATATCGATATCTAGCGTCCGATATCCGATATTCTGATATCGATATCAGCACTGGCGATAATATCGATATATCGATATTCTGACAACCGATATCGGGTCGATATCACAAACTGTGATTCACTGTCATCTTTCACTGGCGAACCGCGAAGTTCTTCTTGTGGGCATCATTCCGTTTCCGTGCTGTTGTTGGCTAAAAAGTATCCGCGTTTTTGTGTTGTGTTGAGCCCCTGTTGAAATTGAAACTTAAATTGACCATGAAGTCAGCCTCAACCTCAGTACCATACGTAGTATAGTAGTGTTTTCTGTGAACATCAGAGAGGCTATTTTCAAGGGCGGGGAATATTCTCACCTCGGACCGGAACAGGCTGAAGGGGGAAACTCTCTCCAAGTTACTTTTCCTGGAGAGCCTCGATGAGCGCTTCTTTTTTTGAATCCCGAAATTTACCTGTAATTCTTTTATGATTTTGCCGTTCTTGTATTCTGTCCAATTTTTGTTTAGAAACATATTGAAATAAAAATTCCGTATTACATATTCATGTGTATAATTTAACTTTCCTATCAAGGCGGGAACAAAAAATAAATGAATAAATAAATAAAAATAAAGATCTGACTGAAAAATAATCAGAAGAATTTTTTTTTTTAGAAAGGAATTTTGAACCAATAGGCTGTAGGTAGGTATCAACACTAGATGTCACTACTTTGAACCACTTCGTATTTCCAAGTCCTTCGTATTTATTCTACCATGGAATCACCTACTTTGTCCACGGTAAATTATTGACCAGTTGGTATCTTAGGTAGGAACTGCAAGTGCAAAAATGTTCGGAGAAAAGGAAATAAAATTAAAATAAGTAGGTGAAATTAAAAAAAAACGAAGTAGGAGTTTTTATAACCGATATCGATATATATCGGTTGATATCGATATTATGAAGCCGATATCTACCTGGTATCGATACCACTCTTCCGATGTCAATATCGATACCGATATCGATATCGAGCCCTCGATATCCCATCCCTATTACTGGTTGTCTTTCAACTTTCATTAATGAAACCAAAACAGCTGGGCATACCATCAAGGAACTTTTTTGTGATGGTGGAGGCGAGTTCATTAATGCAGGTGTTCAAAAATTGGTTGAGGAGAATGGGATCTCACTTCGTAAGGCTACCCCTTACTCCCCACAGCAAAACGGTGCTGCAGAGCGTGAGAACAGGACGCTTGTGGAGGCTGCTCGCTCTATGATACATGCAAAGAATCTACCTGTCAAGTTATGGGCTGAAGCTGTTAGCACAGCTTCGTTTGTTCTGAACAGAACTGGACCTACTGGTCAAGAAAAGTCTCCGATTGAACTGTGGACCAAGTGTCCTCCCCCAAATATTAATTATTTCAGAATTTTTGGAACAAAATGCTATGCTCACGTGCCAAAATGTAAGAGGCAGAAGATGGACAAAAAGAGTGTACCATGTCTTTTTGTTGGATATACAGGAGATCACAACGGCTATCGTTTGTGGAATTTGAACAAAAATTCCATTGAGCTATCTCGGGATGTTGTCTTTGAGAGAGAGTCTCCTGTATTGAACTTGGTAAAATCTTCTGGATCGGAACTTTTGGAGGAAGATGAACAAAGGATTGGTCAAGACTGCAGGGAAGAAGTTGCAAAGCATTGTACATCATCGGATGGTTTATCGACTGGTGGACCTTCGATTACCTTCGAACTTGGTGGAAAAACTCCAGAGGACATCATTCGTGGTGCTGATTCTCCTGAAATTTGCAACCTGAGACGAGGTGGTCGTGAGAGACGATTGCCCTCCTTTTTGGCCAACAACTATATCCTTCTTGCTGAACAGGACTTAACTGTTTCTGAGGCTCTTGGATCGGAGGAGAGTGAGTTGTGGAAAGAAGCCATGCAAGATGAGCTGAACTCACTTGCAAAGAATGATACCTGGGAGCTCGTGGACCTTCCTAGTGGTAAGAAATTGATTGACAACCGCTGGGTCTTGAAGGTGAAACGTAAACCAAGTGGAGATGTTGACAGATTCAAGGCTCGCCTGGTAGCTAAGGGCTACACCCAAGAAGCAGGAATTGATTTTGAGCAGACTTTTAGTCCTGTGGCCCGGTTTGAGACTGTAAGGGCTCTTTTAAATCTTGCTGCTGCTGATAAGTATGATGTTGGACAATTCGATGTACATACGGCATTCTTGTATGGGGAATTAACTGAAGAGGTGTTCATGCGCCAACCTGTTGGCTTTGAAGATGGAAGCGGAAGAGTTTGCAAACTCAAGCGTAGCCTCTATGGTTTGAAACAGTCCCCAAGGTGCTGGAATCAGCGTTTCTTCAAATTCATGAAATCACGTGGATTTGAACCAAGCAGAGCTGATCCTTGTCTTTTCATTAAGCAATATGGAGATGGGCAAATTCTTCTGGTTGCCATATATGTGGACGATGGAATCCTGGTTGGAAAAAAGCATATGATTGACAAACTCCTCTCAGATTTGAAGAAGGAATTTGAGATCAAGATTGGCAAATTGGATACCTTCCTTGGTATGCAGATAGAAAGGAAGGAAGATGGATCTTTTTTTGTGCATCAAGAGGACCTTTTGCCCGCTACCGTGAATCCCTTGGCGTCTTGAGTTTGGGAGGAAGTGTTGAAGCAACCTCTTCAGACTAATGGATGCCTACTCTATTATGTTATCGAAGAGCTTCATTGAACATCTGATATTATTTCCATCGTTGTGTATGACAACCTAGCTCGCCTTTTTATACAGTTCGTAAAAGTTAATACACCTTATTATTCGTTCGATTATTTCCTTGTCCAATTTCTCTATTATACTCAAAAGAAGTATGGGCCAATCAGAACGAGCAAGAATCAACCACTCTGGGCCTTGCCACCAGAGCTGGTTGTGTACAAGTTTGTCTGGAAAGGCTCCTCTAGAAGCAATGTCTGCAGGATTGTCCGATGAACGAACATGGTACCAGAGTGACTGAGGGAGATTTCTAAGTGTTTTAGTTACTCTATTACCCACAAATACCTTCCAAGTTGGAGCTGGATCGGCTGTGAGCTAGGATAGTACTATAGTGCTATCTGAGCAAGCTACAATGTGATTTTCTAGAATGTGAGGGAAAAGAAGCCTGACTTTGTTCATGGTTTTGCCTAATAACTCAGCAGCAAAGAAGCTCGATCAAGTTCCAATCAACCTTAGAATGACACACCTCACGTTGTATGAATCGAGCTTGAACTGAGATTGGCATGACCCAACCAACTGGATCATAAATGCGGCCAATCTGGCTAGCTAGATCCCGTTTCGTGTGCACAATTGGGGTAGTTGGGACCTTAAAAAGGAACGAGTCGGAGCTAGGGTTCCATGCTATACCCAGCATTTTAAGGGATTTGTCTTCCTCAGAACTGATGTTCACACAATCGGCGTGTGACAAACAATGCTCAGTTGGAATACCTTGAAGCAAGGATGAATCATTGGATGCCCATTTTCTGAGTTCTAATTGAGCAGATGCAAGTAATGAAATGAGCTGATTGCGGCAATCGATTGCTTCTCCCACTGTCTGTCCGCCACCATGGACATCATCCACATAGGTGCCCTGACGCAGGATTTGAGAGCCAAGAGGAAAGTCTTGTTCACGCTGATCAGCCAGATGTTGAAGCACCTGATTGGCCAAAAACGGGGCAGAGGCTGTACCATATGTCACGGTGCAGAGGGCATAGTCTTGAACGGGCTCTGAAGGAGACCCACGCCAAACCAGGCGAAGCATGTCCTGATCCTCAGGAGGATGATTTATTTTACGGAACATTTGACGAATGTCAGCAATGAACACAAGCTTGAATGATCTGAATTTGGTTATCATTTCACTGATATCAGATTGAAGCTTGGGTCCTACAAGCAGGATTTCATTCAGCGATCTCCCATTGGAGGTACGCTGAGATGCGTTGAAAACAACCCGAATTTTCTCAGGGGGATCATCAGGGCGGTGGACAGCATGATGAGGTAAATAATAATGAGGAGCGTTAGCGCTAGGTTTAGATACAGGGCGCATATGTCCTAGAGTTAGATACTCGTGCATGAATAAGGAGTAAGATTGAGCAAGACCAGGATTTTTAGAGAACTTGGATTCCAGACGGTATAACTGCCTGAGGGCAATGTGGCGTGATTCACCTAATGAGCGACGATCTTCGGCAAATGGGAGTGGGACTACATAACGGCCTGTTGAGTCCTGTTTAACTTGATCAAGAAACAGATTTTCTGCTAAGATTTCAAGAGGGTTCCAAGGTTGAGCCTCCTCAACCGACTCTATCTCATACAGGCGACGTAGAAGCCTTTCAATAGAATCCACACTTGAATCGTTGGATTTCAGTGGCAAGGTGTGAGAGGAAGTGGATTGAATGGAATCATTGAATTGGACTCTCATTGGTTTGACAGGGTCCCCGTCAGGAGTGTAAGACTTTGATGCTAGACTAAACAGATTGACCTGAGTTGACTGATCTTGAATGGGGGGAACTATGGAATAAAGATTGCGCACTAGAGTGCGCCTAGTATTTTTCTTACGGTGAAGCTGGAGGAAATTACGACCTTCTTGGCAGTTCAACGGTACAACCTGTACAGGGGTCAGAGGAGTGCTAGAGTTCTGAATCACATGAGCCCAGGCCTCCACAATGGTTTTTATGGTCCAAGACCAATAAGCAGGATGACGAGGCATGACTGGAACAGAAGCTGATTCAGGAGTGGCACATGAGTTAGAATTCAGTTGGACTAGATGATTAAGATGGCAGGAATTATCAAATTCAAGAACTCGAACTACAGGCCTGAATCTGACTGATTTACTGGATTGAGTCTTGAGCTTCCCTAGATCACTATTGGGACAATCTACCCTACTTCCCCCACACTGAGACATGAGAGAGACTTCTGAACCCCAACTACGCAGAGCTGGATCAGACTTGAAGCTAGATTTATTGTAACTTGGCGCCTGTGCTTGATTAGAATGAGGGGGACGCGACCTAGGGGGATTTGCTGGAACGTCTGCTGATCTTGGATGAAGCCACAGGTGGTGACGCTGGTTACAGTTGATGCAAGATCGGGTGGATGGGCAGGAGTCAGTGGCATGGTTGTACGAGAAGCAATTTTCACAGAGTCCTTTTTCCTTGATGAATTCCCTTTTTTTGTGGAAGGGTAGCACCTTGAATTGAGGGCACTGATAGAGGAAGTGGTGGTTTGGGCAAAACAAGCACCTCACACCGCTTGATGAAGAAGCAGGTGTAGTGGTCTGAATTTCTGCAGCATGAATTTTGGGGGAGTTGAACAGGCGAGTTGGGGATTTGGGTTTCTTACCCAAGTTGGGGCTCGACGACCTAACAGAAGCTTGACTGGGGCCAGTAGAGTGAGGCACGATTTGGGCAAGCCTGAGCTCTTTGTCAAGGAACTTCAACAATTTGTCAGAAGTGGGGATTGAGTCATCGCCTTCCATCTCCTCTTCATCAAATTTGACCTGAAGTTCTCTATCCAGTTTGAGATATAAGGACTCAAACAGTAAAAATTGAGCCAGACCCTGACCTGTGGCTTGGCTGATGGCGCTAACCCATGATTTTGCAGCGTGAGTGAATTCACTGAGCTGGTGAATATGGCCCTTCTGGACTTTTGGTAGCAAGTTACGTTTTTTGAAAACAGCTCTAGCTAACAAGTAGCGCCCAGAGTTTTCGTTACATAGATTAGTGTATAGCTGTGCGTAATCCGTATCTTGTGTGAACGAATTAGTGACAGCGGAACGTGCGCTTCCTACCAATTTGCTCACTAGTGCCTGAAACTTGATGCGCTCGGGAAGATCAACATTGTCATGCACCGCTTGATCGAACAGTTTTTTAAAATGTGCAAAATGTGTGATGTCGCCGTCAAAAGGGGGAACGGTTGGAAGTAGCAAGTTCATCATTTTTACCGCGTGAAGAGTGGGGTTGTCAGAATTATTACCCTTATCATTTGAAGGACTGAAACGGGATGAGGGTGTAATTTGTATTCTGGTAAGAGAGAATAAGTTCCGACTTACCCCTGAGCTCAGCATTTCCTCGATTTGCTCGTCTTGAAATCGATCCAGCATTGTTAACAATGCCTTACCTTCCCCAATGAAATTGCTGACGAGGGCGAGTCCTTCTGCGGTTTCTGGTTGATCACTGAAGGCTGCATAGGCTCGAATCGACCACCGACGCACTTTGTTGTAAATAATCAAGTCGTCTTCCGACAGATTATCTCGCAGGGCCGGATCAAGAATAATTTTGAACGACTGAGCCATGATAAAAGACGAAGTTACGACGACGCACGAATGAAAGGCAAAGTTACGACGCACGAATGAAAGGCAATTTGTTGAAGCAAGAACGACGTCACAAGTTGGTTGCTGGAAGGAACTCAGCCAACCAACAGATTTCCCGGGTTACGGCACCACTGTTTTACCGGGCACAAAAATAAATCGCACGATTTTGATGCAAGACTAATTTATTCATCACAAGAATAACAGAATGAACGGAGCAAGAGTGTGGCCAGAATCAAGAGAACGAGTAATCTCTATTTTTACAATGTGCTCGGAAGGTTTCCTTTTTGCCGCGCAGGGCTTACAACACACTCGTTGAAACACACAAAACACACACATTAAAAGTTTCCCTTCGAAAAAACCCCTCGCTGCTCGGATATGGAAAAAGGTCAGAATGGGCCTGAATATCGTACTTTATTGAGTAATAGATTAGTAATTAAATTATCAAGAATTATTAAAATAGGAAAGGGGCGACATGGATAGAGGTGGATAGCAGGTGTCTTCCACAGAAAACCCTACTATACTACGTCTTCTGTCTTCTGTGCGGCAGAACACCGAGGTTTTTACACGCTGAATACGATCGTAAAGTCAGAATTGCGATACCTAATTTCGTTCGCAAAAGATGAAGAATACGTACTTTGAAGATGAAGAATACGTTCTTCATGGTTAATCTGCTCTAATCTGATGACGGAATGCGATATCGCAATTCTCACTTCTCCGTCATGTTCAGCGTAGTAATGTCCAAAAGCTGAGGGGGGTTTTGGGCATGTTGGGGGGGGGGGGGGGGGAGGATCACCCATAAATTCCAAAAATGAAACGGTCTGTCAAGTGTCACGCTTTAAGGTTTTTACACGCTGAATAAGAGGGGGAAGTCAGAATTGCTATATCTTATTCCGCTTTCAAACGGGAGCACTTTGAATATGAAGACACGTGGTTGTTACTTGAGATGTTCTTCATGGACCTCATGTTCTTTAATGAAGAAGTTTTACATAAAACCAATTATTTCTTCGAAAATTCGCTCCTATAGTCATGCTGCACGACTGGGGATTTTTTTTGTTTTGTTTGCAAACATGTTTTTTTTTTTCAAACTCTTATAAATTACATGTTACATTGTTTAATTTTTTATATTCTCAGAAATTTCCCGTTTTATCCAGTGTATGTTTAGACCCAATAGGGGGAGGGGGGCCTCTAGCCCGTGTGCGAACAGCTGGTCCTAAAAACCTCTGGAATATCTTAAAACATTCTCCGAACTGAACTGTATTCAAATTTGTACTGGAAACTATTAATATACATCATGAAAGTTTTGAGATTACGACATTTTTAACATTTCAAATTCATTTATAACCCCTTCCCATGGACCAATAGGGTCATCTTAGATAATAAAACCAAAATCAGAAATAGTGTTGATTGTATTTGTTTATACTCGTGGTTGAAAATGTTTTCGACCGATTCAGCCAAATACATGAATAGTCTTTTGTGAGGGGTTCAGGAACAAATTAACACTAATAATGTACAGTGATCAATTATTTATTTTTAGTTAGGTGAAGGAAGGTTTAGGTTCCTTCAAAATTGTTTTCTGCCATATCCTTGATAACTGTAATAATAGCTGCCTCCTGCACTTGCACCTGCACTCCCACCTTTACCTTTACCTTTACCTTCACCTCCACTTGCACTTGCACCTCCACCTTTGCTTTTACCTGCACCACCTCGATGGTCATTTCTATGACCATGATTTTCGTTACTGTCATCCTCGTCGTGATGTTCCTCATCATCCTCTCCACTATCATCATGTTCTTGGTCATGATCGTCATCATCATGGTAATCGTGTTCAACATGGTCTTCATGTTCGTCGTGATCCTGTTCCCCATGTTCTTCGTGACCCTGTCCTTCATGTTCTTCGTGACCCTCGTCTCTATGGTCGTCATGACTATGTTCTTCATGACCTCCCTGACCATAGCTTCCATGGCCATTGCTACCATGACCATAACCTCCGTGACCACCATGTCCTTTGTTACCATTACCATAACCGCCGTGACCACCATGTCCTTTGTTACCATGACCATAACCTCCGTGGCCAACATGTCCTTTGTTACCATGACCATAACCGCCGTAACCACCATGTCCTTTGTTACCTAAGCCATAACCGCCGTGACTGTGACCACCATGGTGGTTCCCCTTGTGAGAGCCGTGATTACAGTGGTGATGCCACTTATAATACCGCTTTTGAATTCCCAAATCGACCAGGTTGACATTTTCCTCAGGCTTAATAAGTTCTCCTTTCAGATCCAATACCACAGTTAGCTCCTTCGCAGGTGATGTCTCATTCGTGGTTGCCCCTAAAACATTGGAAAACAACCAAATTATGATACTATTGTAATGACTCGAGTATTGGATTGTTGTCGAGAGTGATGCATGTAACATGTGTTGCAGTCAGGTTGTTAAATTAGTTGTTGTTGTTAAAAGTTGGTTCTAAAAAGAAATACACGGCTATCCCCCCCCCCCCCCCATTATCACAACTGAAACATTCCCAACAGAACAATAAAGTTATTTGGGTACATACTGAAACAAAAAAGAAAAAAAAAAAAAAAAAACAGCTATTCAGAAAGACACGATTTTGTTACATTGGGGGCCATTCCAGTTGAACTCGTGGACGGCTCGACGGCTAATCATCGGTATGCCTACGCGGTCTGCCCAGTCGGCAGGCGGATGTGCTGCAGTACCAGCGCGCACAATTTCGAATCTACGCCATCTAAGACAGTGAACGTCGGACCTTCTCGCCCAGGGTCCCCAAGATTGGATCCCACGCCATATACCTCTGAAAATCAACGGGTTGCTACACTTGAGGCAACCTCACGTGTGGTGACTGAAAAAGTGAGTTGTGTTGATCAACGACTTGCTATCCTCAAAACCACTTCAAAACACGTAGCCAGACGGCTTGATGCGGTGGAGTCTGCTTGCCACAATACACCACCAGCTTGCAGACATACCTACACACTTCTTTGACGACAAACCAAACTGGGCGCACAACTACCCTTCAACCAACTCACCAACCATCACCCTACAATCCTCGCCCGCCTAATATGCCTAGAGAGGAGCCACTGAGTCTGTATGATGGTAAGGTTGTATGGGAGGAGTACAACGTTAATCTTGACGTCACAGCCCAAACCAATTGCTGGGATCAGGCTACCAAAAAAGATAGGTTGGCTAATAGTTTGCGGGGTGCTGTGCTTACGATGTTGGTCGATTTAGATGGCAAGTTACTCCACCCTGATAACTGCTCTAGCTGAACGGTTTGGACAGGCCAGACTGCAACCAACAAGCCGGATCCAGTTGAAGACCCATACTCAGCAACCTAATGAGCCTCTTACTGACCTTGCTTACAATATTGAACATTTAGTACAAGGGGCGTTTCCCAAGGGCTCAGGGACAGGCAAGGGTATGAAAGCAGTGGAAGCGTTCATGGACGCTCTATCCAATAAGGACCTTGCCAAATTGATCACATTGAGCAAACCGCGGTACTTGATGTTCCCCACCCAATTGGTTTATGGTAGGGATCTTAAACTCCTAGGCACCCCCTGGTCTGCCAGGCCTGTTCAGCCCACATTGACGGAACCTGTAGTGTTGAGTAGCTGGATACACATTATTATTATTACCCACAATCAGATGTCATCCATGAATCATATGGTTGCTAGGAGTTGTGCCAACGTTGTGAATAAAAAGATCACTTATGTTCCGATAATGTCCGAGTATACTTCCTAGATTATTCTATTAGATTTGTATAACACTTCATGGTGTCAGGTGTATTTAAAAATGACTAGGAGTGAGAAGCAAATGAAGAAGGGAAGTGTGATTCGGAGAAAGGAATCGCCACCGCCGCCTGAGGTGAGAGATGTGGGTGGTTCTCAATATCAAGTCTCGCCACCAGAACAATTTGATTTTACGAAACCAGCAGCTTGGCCGAAATGGAAACGAAAGTTCGAAAGGTTTTGACAAGCTTCGGAATTAAGTAAGAAATGCGACAGTCAGCAGGTAAGCATGCTTCTATATTGTTTGGGGGACGAGGGTGAAGATTTGTTGGAAACATTCGATCTTTCTGATGAGGAAAAAGATAATTTTGACCGTGTAATTGAACATTTTGAGAGGTACCTAGGAATCAGAAAGAATATTGTTTTTGAACGAGCCAAATTTCTAAAGAGAAGGCAACAACCTGGGGAACCAGTAGATAGCTTCATCAATGACGTTCGGAAATTGGCCGAGACATGTGAGTTAGGAACCCTCAAGGCAAGCTTAATCCGCGATATCATTGTTATAGGAGTTAGTAACCCTAAATTGTCAAGAAGTCTTCAGATGGATGAACATCTAACCTTGGACAAAGCAATACAAGCGGCTAGACAGATGGAGGCTATTGACTGTCAGCAATCGGTTGTTCGTGAAACTCCTCCTCCAGAAAATCATATTGAGCCTGTAGCAGTGACCCATGACAGGAAAAAGTGCTCACGCTGTGGTTACTTCCACACTCCTGAAAAAATATGCCCTGCTACCGGACAAAAGTGTCGGAATTGTAGCAACATTGGGCACTTTAGCCGTGTTTGTAAGAGAGAAAAAGGGTCCATTAAAGAAGTTAAACTAGACCCAAGCGACGATGACAATGCCATTGGGTACCTGGGGGAGCTCCGGATACATGAGGTCCATAATGACCGCTGCCCTGTAGTTAAATTGATGATTAACGAACACCCAATCACCTTCAAAATGGATTCAGGTGCAGATGTCTCAGTCATCAGTAGGGAGTTAGCCAAATCCTTGCACCTGGATGTGAAAAAGACAGATAAAGTCTTGCTTGGTCCAGGAAAGACTAGACTATGGGTAGATGGAGTCACAAAGGCGACACTTGGTTATAAAAATCGGTCGCTCTCAGAACCTCTGTATGTCTTGCCAGGTCAGATGTCGCCTCTTCTATCCAGGAGTGCTCTAGTGAAATTGGGGTTAATTACCTTCAACGTAGATGGCGTTGAGGGGGTTATAAAGGACCATCCTACTGTTTTTCAAGGTAAGGGAAAGATGAACCATCCTTATGAAATAGTCTTAGAAGAGAATGCTCGACCATACGCCGTCCTTGCTCCCAGGCGAGTAGCTATCTCATTGCAGGACAAAGTGAGGGAGGAGCTCGATAGGATGGTTAGTGAAGGCGTAATTGAGCCCGTAGTTGAGCCTACAGAATGGTGTTCACCGGTGGTTGTAGTGCCTAGAAAAGGGGGGCGTATCAGATTGTGTGTGGACTATACCAATTTGAATAGGTTTATAAGAAGGGAACTCTTGCAACTTCCTACTGTAGACGAATGTCTCTTGAAATTAGAGGGAGCTCAAGTCTTCTCCAAACTTGATGCTGCCAACGGATTTTGGCAAGTCCCTTTAACAGAGAATTCTTATAAGCTTACCACATTTATAACCCCCTTCGGACGATTTTTCTTCAAGGTTCTACCCTTTGGAATTTGTTCTGGGCCTGAAGTATTCCAGAAACGTATTTCTCAAATAATAGATGGCCTTGATGGTATTGTGAACCTAGCTGATGACATACTAGTGGTAGGGAAGACACAGAACGAACACGACAGAAGACTGACGGCTACCCTAAAACGTTTGGCTGAAAGTGGGGTGAAGTTGAACAAAGAAAAATGTGAATTCAATTTAAGAAAGGTATTATTTTTAGGACATTTAGTAGATAAGACGGGGATTCGCCCCGACCCGGCAAAGACTAAGGCGATCTTAGAAATGAAAAGACCTGAAAGCCTGTCCGATTTGAGGAAATTTATGGGAATGATTAATTACATACTAAAATTTATCCCGGATTTAGCAACATTGACCGCTCCTCTTCGCATTTTATTGAAGTCTGAAGCAGAATGGACTTGGGACGAGCCACAGGAAAAAGCTTTTCTAGATTTGAAGAACGCTGCTTCGTGTGCCCCTGTCTTGGCTACCTTCAAGAGGGATGCGGGGACCAGAGTAACCGTGGATGCTTCATCGTATGGATTGGGTGCAGTGTTGGAACAACAAAACGATGCTTCCTGGCGCCCAGTCGTATAATATACGACTGGGCGCCAGGAAGCATCGTGATGCATATTATGCATCAAGAACGTTGTCGGAGACAGAATCACGGTATGCTCAAATCGAGAAAGAAGCCTTAGGATTGGTCTGGGCTTGCGAAAAGTTTTCCAATCATCTTCTTGGTCGGAAATTTCTATTGGTGACAGACCATAAGCCATTAGTTGAGATAATGGGCTCAAAACCCATATCAGACTTATCCGCCCGCCTCCAGCGATTCAGAATGCGTTTACAGATATTTGATTTCGATATAGAGTATCTCCCAGGGAAACATAATTACGTAGCAGACTGTTTGTCAAGGTACCCTGTAGGAGATGCCGAACGTGCCGTCATAGCTCTCAAGGAAGAACAGGAGGAAGAGGAACTTTTTGTTCAAAGCATAAGAGACGCGCTTCCGTGTTCGGATAGGAGGCTGGAAGAAATTAGGAAAGAACAGGAAGAAGACTCAGAGACGCAGATGATAAAAAGATGGATAGAAGACAACACGTGGGACAGAAATTCAGTCTATTGGAAGTATAAAAATGAACTGGTTATAGAGCAAGGTTTGGTGGTTAAAGGAAGACGATTGTTTATCCCCAAAAAGATGCGAGAAAACATTCTGCTGCGCCTGCACTCGGGTCATTTGGGTATAGTAAAGTGCAGGAGGCGTGCACAAGAATCAGTGTGGTGGCCAGGATGTGCATCTCAGGTAGAAAGTCTTGTGGCAAATTGCAGCATCTGCATCGAGAATCGCCAGAACCTAGCGGAACCATTGATACCATCAGAATTGCCTCCCCAACCATGGACGGTACTGGGCTCTGATTTGCTGAAGTTCAAAGGCCAGTGGTTCCTTGTAGTACAGGACTACTATTCCAGATTTTTGGAGTTGGTAAAGGTGGACAGGCTGACGTCAGATGCAATAATAGCGAGATTAAAGAACATTTTTGGGAGGCATGGCATACCACTAAAATTGAGGACCGATGGTGGTACTCAGTACACATCGAATGAGTTCAAAAAGTTCGCAGAAGAGTATGGATTTGAGTTGGTTACCAGTAGTCCCCATTTCCCACAATCGAATGGGCAGGCTGAAAATGCTGTTGGTATAGCCAAAAGAATCTTATCTAAGAACGGAGATACAAATCTTGGACTCTTGGCCTACCGTACCACCCTTTTGGAGTCAGGACTTTCCCCAGCGGAGCTTTTGTACGGAAGGAAAATTCGGTCCGACTTGCCCTCATTGAAATCGTTCCAAAAAGTCAACGAGGATTCAATGAAACGATTCATCTCAAAAGATGAAAATATAAAAAGAAGAAACAAGAAAAACTATGACAGGAGAAAGGGAGCCAGGCCACTACCTGAGCTTCAATCAGGTGATCGAGTGTGGATCAAAGACTTGAAACTTAACGGTATCATTGTTGACAGAACTGGCCACCCACGATCGTACATTGTGAAGACCGAGAGCAATACGCTTCTGCGCAGGAACAGATGGCATCTCAGCCTCAAACCAGACGACGACGTCGAGAGGGAAGAGGGATCTATTGCTGCTGCTGCTGCTGCAACTGAAGAGAATCAGCCCAGAAGACCCCAAAGGAATAAAAACACTCCTCAACGTTATGGTTTCGAAGCCTGATAGGAAATAAAAAAAAAAGAAGAAAAGTGAAGTGGGGGAGATGTAGTGTTGAGTAGCTGGATACACATTATTATTATTACCCACAATCAGATGTCATCCATGAATCATATGGTTGCTAGGAGTTGTGCCAACGTTGTGAATAAAAAGATCACTTATGTTCCGATAATGTCCGAGTATACTTCCTAGATTATTCTATTAGATTTGTATAACACTTCAGAACCCTACGTCTTTCAGTTGCGGTACAGATTGGTGCAAGTCCACAGGTTTTCCTGGGAACAGGCAGGGTGGAAAATGAGGACTCAAAAGGAGCAATTTGATCGTCACGCCAAGAAGCCCAGCTACGGGAAAGGAGACTGGGTATGGGTTCACGATCCCAAGAGATCAAAGGGTAGACGTCCAAAGCTACTGCCCCAGTGGACGGGACCATGGGTGGTACGGGAAAGAGTGAACGATGTGCTCTTTCGGGTGGCAATGGAACGGCGGAAGCGGGTCCTCCATGCAAACAGAATGGCTTGGGCTGATATTCAGCCCACAGTAGCTCAGCCGGACCCTGCGCCAGTCAACAAACACCCCAAGGGAAGAAGAGGGATGATGTAAAGACTCGAGTATTGGATTCTTGTCAAGATTCTGATGCATGTAACATGTGTTGCATTCAGGTTGTTAAATTATTTTTTGTTGTTAAAAGTTGGTTCTAAAAAGAAATAGGTACCTAAAAAGAAGACACGATTTTGTTACACTATTTTGCTGTTTTAACTCATCCAACCACATGTTTTTTTTGACATTTCATGTCTTTGCTATGGCACACAACCAAATTTTCGTTATGTCACGTTACGTTACGTAACGAAATATGCTCAATGATTATTATGATTCGTAGAAGTGAGGTAGGTAGGTACCTATATGATTATAGCTGAAATTTGGCTATATGATTATTATGATTTGGCTGGTAGCCTCCTTAGGACGTGAACAATAAGGTGCACAGGGTTTTGATCAGCTGAGTGGCTCCTGAAGCTAACTTCTTTCCTATCAACCGTAGGAAGCTGAAATTTGGCTGGTAGCCTCCTTAGGACGTGAACAATAATATTATGGTGCACAGGGTTTTGATCAGCTGAGTGGCTCTTGAAGCTAACTTCTTTCCTATCAACTGTAGGAAGCTGAAATTTGGCTGATAGCCTCCTTAGGACATGAACAATAAGGTGCACAGGGTCTTGATCAGCTGAGTGGCTCATGAAGCTAACTTCTTTCCTATCAACCGTAGGAAACTGAAATTTGGCTGGTAGCCTCCTTAGGACGTGAATAATAAGGTGCAGAGGGTTTTGATCAGCTGAGTGGCTCCTGAAGCTAACGTCTTTCCTATCAACCGTAGGAAGCTGAAATTTGGCTGATAGCCTCCTTAGGACATGAACAATAAGGTGCACAGGGTCTTGATCAGCTGAGTGGCTCATGAAGCTAACTTCTTTCCTATCAACCGTAGGAAACTGAAATTTGGCTGGTAGCCTCCTTAGGACGTGAATAATAAGGTGCAGAGGGTTTTGATCAGCTGAGTGGCTCCTGAAGCTAACTTCTTTCCTATCAACTGTGGAAAGCTGAAATTTGGCTGGTAGCCTCCTTAGGACATGAACAATAAGGTGCACAGGGTTTTGATCAGCTGAGTGGCTACTGAAGCTAACTTCTTTCCTATCAACCGTAGGAAGCTGAAATTTGTCTCGTTATGACATGAACAACAACGCTACTGGAGTAGGTGATGTAGTCTGGCTCGAAAACAGAAGAAAATGTCCCAATGTGTTGCAGACTCGTATGCAAGCATTTATGATTCTTAGAAGTGAGGTAGTTAGGTACCTATATGATTATAGCTCCTAAACTTTTCCATTTAGGTTTGTAAACAAATCCATAGTAGTTGTATTGATACTATAGTTTAATTTTTGTTTTCTTTATATTGAAAAAAAAAAAAAAAAAAAAAAAAAAATGGAATTCACTGAGGAAGAAAAGATTGCTAGAAGATGGAAGGGAAGACTGTAATCAAACAAAAAATAGTCGGCTAAGATTGACGAGTTGCCTTCAACTTGGCCAATAAATCTTCAGCGGAGCGCTGAGCCGCCGTCCATACTGTTTTAGCGCGTCTTTCCTCTGTAAGAATTCGGCACGCATTCATAATGTTCGCTTGGTGCTTCGAAGCCATCGCCGCTGCTCTATCTCTCTCCACCTCTATGCATTATGCTAAATGCATTATAGTGGTATCCAGAAGTGACGTCTTGACAAGCTGTAAAAGAGGATAATTGGTCAACGTCCACCTGTGTTGTTAGGGGTATTGGACGGCTGTAACACGACACATTCCACACAGGTTATGGTGAAGAACACAGCAAGTCATTGAGTCAACGAACTGTTCTATGTAATATTATATTCCCATCGGAAAACTCACCTTCTTATCTACCCAATTCGATGAGAGAGTGGCATCTAAGAAGAGGGAGGAATCATCATCATCCGTCTCGAATTTTTCTTTCTTTGAAGCCGGTTCGACAGTTGTGGCGGAATCAGGAGGAGACTTAGGGTGTGAGATGTCCGTCTCGAATGTGTCTGTGTTTGGAGTCGGTTCACCAGTTTCGGCGGAACCAGGAGGGTGTGAGACATCCAAATCTCGTTTTAAAGTTTTTTTTTTGGTTATCTTTTTCGTAGCCATTGTGGAACACCGAAATCTTGAAGTATAATATACTTGAATACTTCCATATTATGGAAGTATTCACTCATGCATCCAAATTTGAAAACAGTTGAGTGTTACCTACGTAATCAATGCTACCCAAGCATCAAAATATGAAAATAGTTGATTGTTGTCTACGCAATCAATGGTTAGTGGGGTTAATGTACTGTCATGTAGAACATATAACATACCGTTCTTTTACTACCCACGACGATATAATATATGTTACATACGTATGTTACATACGTATAATACCCCAGTAATGCTATTATTGCTGAGACAGCATCCCCTTATTATAAAAGCAGACGCTCTCGCCTCAGAGAGCCAGTCTTGTCTTCACGCCCGTTCGTAGAACGTTACGCTGCCCGTTTTCCGCCCGATTTCTGTGTGTAACCCGTCCGGGAAATAAAAGTTGTTTTTTAAAAACTCTTTTGCTCGTGCTCCCAACTTAACTGGCGCAGTCGGATCGGACGTTTCCAGTTCGCGGTTTTTCAAGAAACACCGAACTTTCTTCGTGATTAAGGAAGCGTCACAGAACCTGTTAAAACATTCCCGGAATCGGAAAGTGCGAGAATCGGAGTTCACGGACCATAATCGCGAAAGGATTACGATACTGAACTACTGAACGGCCTTGGACACAGGACTCCTCGAGATCGGCGAATGGCTACCCTGTACGGACTGTAAGTAAACACGAATATTACTCAGCCGTCCCATCTCTTGTCTCGAGTATTCATCATCAAGGAGAAGGAGTGCTCGGTGGCTACCCTGTACGGCCTGGAAAAACATTTCACCAAGCCGTCCCATCCAGCCTCGAATCCTTTAGCATAGAGTCCTGTACATTGGTGGCTACCCTGTACGTACTGTAAGTGAAAGTGAATATTTCACCCAGACGTCCCACCGTGTCTTGCATTCTGCCGTAAATTAAGAGAGTCCTGTACATTGGTGGCTACCCTGTACGTACTGTAAGTGAAAGTGAATATTTCACCCAGACGTCCCATCGTGTCTTGCATTCTGTCGTAAATTAAGGAATCCCCACCTTGGATTCAAATACAAGGAAAAAGAATTTCGTTTAAGTTAACGTAAGTAAAAAGTAGCCTCAAAAATTCCGAAAGTCAAAGAAGCAAAAAAGCCCAACAACTTCTGGGATTGGAACTACCTTCGAGTTTTACATAAACATAAACCCTTTTACATAAACATGGACCCATCTGGAATTCCACTTCCCGTCGATCCTCCGCCAACTCCCCTGGAACCGATTCAGGAACAACGAGAATATCGAAGACCACCAGAATTCCGTAGGGAATTCGAGAGCCTCATCCCAACGTTTAATGGAGACCCTTTAGTTTTAAGTAAATATATTAAACAATGTGATAAGGTCTATTTACGTTTTTATGATGCTAATGATGTTGATAATTTTCAGAACGAGGTAATAATGGGAGTATTCGTGTCAAAACTAGGTCCCGCAATGGGCAATTCCAGTCAATTTTTTTTATTATTTTTTTCCAAAGTACCTTGTCTAATGTTAGCGAAAATCGGGTCCATTTGCCAAGAAATTGTTCACAAAAATTTAGGAAAATAAAAGAAAATTGGTAGTTTGAAAAACAGGCGGGCGAGTGACCGGGGTGTGACGTCAAAAACTTCACCATTATGGATACTAGATTATGAAGCAATCCCTGCATAAAGCATCCACGGATTCCTGTGGCGTGCGGAAGGTTCAATCCTTGTTACCAGAGCGCCTACAAGCGAAGGTTGTGTTACCAGGTTCAAATCCGTCTTCGATAGTATTTTGCCTCGGCTTTTTCACACTAGAGCTGGATGCCATTTAAAAGAGATGAAAGAGATGAAAATCAATTTGTTATGGCGAACGGCGATAATCAAGCGATAATGCAGAATAGAGAATGCTGGAGTGACGCAAAGATGGAGTGACGCGAATGGATCATTTTTCTTGAAACATCGTGGATACTAAAACTAACTATCCATCCTCGTTTGAGGTGTCCGATGACGTCAAGGTTTGAGCGCGCGTAGTACAAACAAGTACTAGTTTGATTGCATTTCCTACCAAACTTAACGAAAAAACTGATCAACTCATGCTATTTTCGTAATCTTCACACATCCCTTGACCGAAAAATACTGTCCTATTGTAAATTTTCGGACACAATGGAATTGCCCATTACTGACAAAATATTCATTAACTCCGTTGACACATATCCTCAGCTTAGGCAAGCCCTCTTGCAAACATACGGGGACAAAAGGGACACTTACACACTGACATTAGAAATCAGTAAACTGAAACAAACTAACGAAGACTGTTTTGCCTTTTATGACAAAGTAGTTCAATTATTGAACGCTCAGATAGGGTACTTGCAAGTCCACAAAACTGAAAAAGCCCCTACATTGATCCCATACATGCAAACCTTGGCATTAAGAGTGTTCCTCAACGGTCTGATAGACCCATTAGGAAATCTGTTAAGAACGAAATCCCCGGAAAACTTAGGAGCAGCTCTCGCAATGCTAGTGAATGACTTTAATCTCAAACCAAGAGATAAACACGTGCCACAGGCGAGATCGCAGGCGCCTCTTCCTACAAGGCCTGTTGTCCAACGTCAGCTTGTCAGCTATCAGTACAACGCGAGGCCGCCTTCTCAGTTCATTCCCAGAATCCCTAATCATGTCCAGAGAGCCCCGTTTGCACCGAGGCCCCTTGTGCCGCAAGTAACAAACAAACCACCTCAGGCGTTTCAAAACCATCAGCCACCCTTTCACAGAAATCAGAACAATGCACGGCCTCAAGGTGGACCGTGGACAAGATCCTCAACATTTACATTTAAAGATGAGCCGATGTCCATCTCTACAAGAAACACCAACCTGAACATGATTACCCAAGCAGACCCAAACCAATACGACGAACATTACGACCCACACTACGAACATTGTTACGACCCACATTACGAACATTGTTACGACCCACATTACGAAACTGAACAAATCGGGGACAGAGTCGAAAACCTTGTCTTGGAACCCGACACCAATCAGGAGAGTGATTTTTTAGGGGTTCCTCAACCTTCGAAATCACCGACCTCATGAATCTCTTCACTTCCAATTCACTTCCTTTTATATTAATGTCCTGTCGTTACAATTCTCAAAATTTAAAAATTTTAATAGATACAGGAAGTTCAAGAAGTTTTATCAACCCAGAAACAGCCCATCACCTTTTTCCACTAAGGATTCAACCTGATTCAGGCTTAGTACGCACGGCCCATGGTATTTCAGAAATCAGTCAAAAGACCCTTGTACCGTGTGGAGATTTATTCAGAATACCCCGACTTAGTCTCCCTTTTAGTATTTTCAAATTTCATGATCACTTTGATTTACTGCTAGGGTTGGACAATTTAAAACTAATAAAAGCAAATGTAGACTTGAACAAAAATATCCTAAAACTCCCACATTTTTCTCTACAATTACGATTCACTAATTCCGACCTGTATTCCCCTGATTCTGCGGAATCCTTCCTCTTGGAAGCGAGATCTATTGAACAAATAAAAATAAAAATTCACAATATTGATAATGGTGATGCCATTGTCCCCTATATCAAATTGGGTAAGGTGGAAATTCCCCAGTGCATCGTGAATGTGCGAAACTCTTATGCTTTCGTACATGCAACGAATGCCGCGGAACATCCTATGTCAATAACCATAGATTTCCCTATAATAGCAGAACCCATCTTGGACTGTTGTTTATTTTCAGACACCCACGAACCCATTGAGACGAGTAGACCTAAATCTAAAGTCAAAATTGACCTACAAAAACTAAGACTAGATCATTTGAATCCGTTGGAGAAGAAGGAAATAACAAAGATCATTAAAGAATTTTCGGACCTTTTCCAATCAGACGATAAACCTCTTACATTCACCAACCAGGTCAAGCACCACATTAGGACCACCGACGAAATCCCAGTTTATGTAAAACCTTACAGATACCCAAATATCTTCAAAGATGAAGTCAAACGGCAAATTGATGAGATGTTAGATCAAAAAATTATCCGACCCTCAAATTCTCCGTATAATGCACCTCTATGGGTGGTCCCCAAAAAATTGGATGCTTCAGGGAAACCAAAACACAGACTCGTTTTTGATTTTCGCAAACTCAACGAAAAGACAATTTCGGACAAATTTCCACTCCCCAATATCTCTGACCTACTTGACAAACTTGGAAGGTGTCAGTACTTCACTACGATAGACTTAGCTTCAGGTTTTCACCAAATAGAACTGGACGAACCATCAATAGCGAAAACGGCTTTTTCGACAGAAACTGGTCATTACGAATTCCTCCGAACACCCTTTGGTCTAAAAAATGCACCCCCAGTTTTCATGCGGCTCATGAGTAATGTACTCGTACTCAGAGGGCTTCAAAACGAGATTTGTTTGGTCTATCTTGATGACATTCTGATTTATAGCACGAGTCTGGAAGAGCATTGTGACAGATTGAGGAAAGTCTTCAAAAGACTGCGATCTTCCAATTTGAAAGTGCAACTTGACAAAACTGAATTCCTTCGAAAAGAAATTAGTTTCTTAGGACACATAGTTACCCCAGAGGGCTTCAAGGGATTTTCAAATCCCTTGAAAATCGAAGCAATCTCCAAGTTTCCCGTCCCAAAAACTAAGAAAGAAATAAAACAATTTCTTGGCCTATTGGGATACTATAGAAAATTCATTGACAATTTTGCTAAACTAACTAAACCACTAACCTCTTGCCTAAAGAAAAATTCAGTCATAAACCCCAACAATCCAGACTATGTAGAATGTTTCGAGACCTGCAAGACTCTACTTACCAATGATCCTATATTGCAACATCCTGATTTCGACAAAGAATTCATTGTCACGTGCGACGCTAGTGATGTGGCACTGGGGGCAGTGTTGAGTCAAAACACCAAAGGTTCCGACCTCCCTATCGCTTATGCTAGTCGGACCTTAAATGACTCCGAAAGACGGTTAGCTACGATAGAAAAAGAACTATTGGCCATCTTATTTGCCTTGAAAAACTTTCGTCCTTACGTTTATGGACGGAGGTTCACCCTATACACAGACCATCGCCCATTACAGTGGCTTTTCGGGATAAAGGATTGTTCGTCAAAGCTGTTTCGCTGGAGGATGAAGCTTGCGGACGATGACTTTGTGATAAAATACAAACCCGGATCTACTAATCATGTTGCAGATGCTCTCTCCCGTATTGAGCTTAACAATAATGACTCGAGCGTTCCAGGCCCTTCCACTAGCTCGGCTCTGAATACTCCCGTACCAATGGACTTAGATGAAATTCTTGAAACTATTGCAGGGAATGACCCCCTACCAAATATTCCTTATGACGACCCAGATGTTCGCCAACTAATGGACCTTTTAGACAATACAGCTGTCCAATCATTAATAAACCAGTCCCTCAACGGCATCGAGGAACATTCTTCCTCGACGGAAATCGTCCTTGATAAACTCCGCCAGTGCACTTACCGGTTGTCGTTTTAGAACTGCATTAGCCCTGATTGACCAACGTCTGATGTTCTTCAACAGGTCTTGCTGAGGGGCACTCAGCAGATCAAAAACGGCGGGATCAAGTTGAATAGACTTATTCTTGACGACATCATACGAAGATGAAACTGGATGAACCGATTGAACAACCGCATCGTCCGGCGGAAAATCCGGGTCCGATTGACGGGATCCACGCTTCATAATTCCTTTTGGCGGCATTATTGGACGGTAGAACGCGAAAAACGGGGAAAAACGACGGTAAAACGGTAAACTCACGAGGTAAACTAGGTTAAATTCGGACACGCTCGACATTAACCACAATCCGCGGGTTTCCGGCACCAATATGTTTGAACGGGTAAACGAAAAAATCACGCGTAATAAACACCGGATAACAACTCTTTAATTTACACAAGAGAACGGAAGTAACTCGATATAATAAACGGTATTATAAATGAGAACGGTACAGCAACTTGGTGAGTGATAACAACCGGTCTATAACAACGAGACGGGTCGGTGTATATCAACGAGTCGGGTCGGGGGAACAGGTTGGACAACCGAACAACGGCTCCTACCAGCCATCATGGTGAGCACTCTATTGGGGCAAGTAAGAACCACTACCTACCAGCCCAAACAGTCTCAAAAGGACTTTGAAAAAGATGTAGTCAAATTCATTAAGGAATTTGTGCGTCCTGACGTTAGCTATTCAATCTATTTCCGAAACGATGATCAGGGCAATATCTATCAAAAATTCGTTAGGGTCATGATGGCGGTCTTCAAGGAGTCTTCTATAAAAATGACAAAATACACCGAATTTGTCCAAGACGTAGAGACTGAGGATGAAATAGAAAACACAATTTCCAACTACCACATAGGGAAAACTAACCATCGAGGGATAACAGAGACCTATAAGAAAATAAAACGAACTTATTTCTGGCCGAACCAACTGAAAACCATCCAAAATTTCATTAATCGTTGTGAACCATGTCTTATCACCAAATACGATCGAGACCCCATAAAACCAAAACTTAATATTACTCCCACAACCTTAAAACCATTAGAGACAATCCATGTAGATAAACTTACCTTAGACGGAGCAAAGTTCTTAACCATAATTGATTCCTTTTCCAAATATGCACAGGCGTATCATATCGCCTCAAATAACAGTCTTGATGTTGTGAAAAACCTCTTAACCTTCTTTTCTCACCATGGAATACCCAGGAAAATAATATCTGATAATGGAGCCGAATTCGACTCCTCGTTAGTTAAGGAATTTCTATCATGTCATAAAATAGACATTCACTTCATTTGTAGTCAAAACCCAAATAGCAACGGTCTGATAGAACGTTTCCACTCTACTCTTATAGAACACCTCCGACTTTTGAATAACAGACAAGAATTTTCTTGCGACTCTACTGTGAGCAAAATAAAGTACGCACTTATTGCCTATAACAACTCCATCCACTCATCAACTGACTTAACCCCTTTCGAAGTTCTTTATGGCCATATAAATCAAGAAACACTACTAGACCTTGATGCGGAAAAAATTCTAATAAACGACTATTCATCCAAACACAAGGAGAAAATGGCTGCAATATACTCCATACTACATAATAAATGTTCTCAATTCAAGGAACACGTTATTAGCAAAAGAAATGAACAAAGAGAAGAACTCCCTGAACTCCCGTCAACTATTTACGTAAAAAATAAACAAAAAATGAGCAAAACCAAAAACCCTTACAATAAAGAACAATTGACGGCAGTTAACACCGAATTAAAAACTGGGAAAATTGTACCACGTCACCACAATACCAGAGACAAAATTCACTTGTCAAATGTTAAAAGACCCAGACGACTGCGAGTGGAAAATCCCGCAACTCCCAGTCAACCGAACCAAGCTAACCCCACTGCCTCTGAGGAGGACGATTCGTCGGGATGGCCGGAGGGATGGCCAAGGAAATAATATAACGTTTTATTGCAGATGGTTGCTGGTAGTAACTGCCTCATGCGCTGAAATTAGAGACCTCAACCGAAGTGGAGGAATTGTCCCCGTTAACATAGGACCGGCTAAATTGGAAGACACGGAACACATACTGACTCACTTCTACGAACTGAACGAACTTTACTCCGAAGTGAACAATTTAAATTCAAACTATTCTGTACTCATTAATAAGGTTAACTCATCTCGAAGACTTTACGACAAAGTTTATGATCAGTGCAAATTCTACGAACACGTTCAAGATCTAGTTGCGTCAAAGATCTCCAATATCCGACATCATGGAGCTACTCGACACAAACGTGGACTGATTAATGGACTAGGAACGGTAATTAAAGCAATAACAGGAAACTTGCATAACGACGACAAAGAACGTTATGACAAAATCTTAGAGGACTTAGATAGACGAGATCGTGCCAAACAAACTAAACTCTCTAAGCAGTACTCCATAGTAAATCAGCTAATAACCATGTTATGCCCCAGCAAAACATATTTCATTTATTAATCTATCAAAATATTGAATAAAAAGACAAGACCTCGCACAAGGAGAAAATTCACCCCCCTCGCTCCAGAAGGGACGGGAACCGCGATCCCTACCCCTCGGTTCTCCTTGCCCCTCCCTGTTGACGATGGCCCCACTCTCCGGACCAACGCTAGCAGGGAAGGGATTCTAGTAGGTATAAAGCCACTGAGCATCAGAGCTAGGGATGCAATATCGGAGAAAACTATCGATATATCGACTATCGATACTTTAGAAATATATCGAAATAGTAATTTGATATATCGGTAAAAAATATCGATATTTCGATATATCGGTCTTCGATATAATATAATAGCTTCTTCTTCTCCTTTCTCGTTTTAATTGTCCTAGCAGACGGCCATGTTGGACATAGGTGAGGTAATATTTGATTTCTTTTTATTGGTAATTTCGGTTATAGGCGGATGTTATTGTCGGTAATGTAGTCGTAGAGTCTGTCGAGTGGTCGTTTCGTAAATAATCTTGTATGGTGTTTACGCGGATGAGAAGGTCGCCGAAGAGCAGTTGATTGCATTTTGCATTACAGCAAAATGAGGAAGGTTTCACGTTAGAGGGTTGGTTATCCTCCCGTAAAGTTTGCTCTGTCCCTTCCATTTCCTTTTCCAACCCAGTGTAGCTCCATGTTGTTCTCCACGCTGGAGTGGTTCGCAAAATTGTAATTTTACAAGTGCTCTAAGGCGGATGGATGGATGCTCTTCTTCTTCTTCCGCTTGTTACCTTTATTTCTTCTTCCAGATGCTCATTTTTGTTGCCAAGGGTGTCCGTGATAGGATACGATCTACAGTGGACCAGAACCTTCAGGTTCAGCAGAAAAATTCTCAAAACTATCAGTCAAAGGGAAGGTCAAGGATAGAAGCCTTAGGGCGAAGAAACTTGTTGGCTACTCATTGGACATTAAATGCGATATAATATACCTAATAATATTTATACATTTATGCAAACATAATATATTTTTATTATTATATTATATCGGACCCGATAGTGCCAGTTTGATATCGATATTCCGATATATCGGGATAAAAAATATCGGCAATAAACATCGATATATCGCAAGAAAAATATCGGCTATTTCGATATATCGATATTTTTTATACATCCCTAATCAGAGCTCAGCCTCTCTACATTTTTGCTCTTGAATCAGTAACTTCTCCTCTTAACCCTTGTGCCAGTGTCTAATATTTTTAAAACGAAAAACTATCTTCTTTTCTTTACCCTTCAATTTTACCTTGTTAAAGTTCTAGCCAACAACGGAGGTAAGCTGGTTAGTAAACTCTGGAAGTTAGGTTGCCAACTTGGAACAAGGAACTTCAGAACTTGGAACTTGGAACTTGGTTCATTCAGAACCATACGATAGCGCGCTGTCAAGGTTGCCTTTCGGATATTCTAGCTTTGACTTATGGGGTATATCATAGCGCGTCTGACCGGATGCCTTTGAGACCACTCAGTTCGTCATTGGTGACTAGACTTGGGTACTGAAGTCGAAGAAATTCCAAGTGTGCGCGCCCATAAAAACTTCCCTTAGTAATTTGTCTAACAAACAGATTCCTAAGCGAATTACTAACAGAGCTTACAAAACCATACTAACTCCATTGGGAAGCTTTTAGCAAGTATATTAGTAAATTCAAGTAAAGGAGTCAGAACAAACCAATTACAACGAGACACTTCAAACCATTCAGTTTAATAATGAGCAAATCAAATCGAAATTTATTGAAATTGAAAAAATTATCAACCATTTTGACGGGCAATTAATGCTTTACAAGGAAATCCTTTATCATTTGCAATCAGCCATTAATCTCATTTTCAATCTATTGTCAGAAATCGAAACATCCATTACCTTCTGTAAATTGGGAGCATTACACCCAAGCATCATAAGCACTCATGTATTGGAAGCAGATCTAGAATCAATATTAGCTTTTCGGACATACTCTCGTATGAATCATTAATTAAAGTGCAATGTAATATCCGATCTGAGCGAATTGTGTATTTTTTAACCATACCAATTTACAAACCAGCCATTTATAATCTGTATTACCTGTACTCTGTTCCATGGATCATAGACAATAGTTACACTACTGTTATCCCCAAACATAGTGTTGTGTATGTAAATGTAATTCTTCGTTGAAGATGTTGAATTATTTGAAGATTGAGGGGAACGAAATAGACGGTGCACTTGGTTGTAAAACGAACTATATTTTTTCACCGGAAGGTTCTTCTTCCACTCTCCGGTTATCTTATTCTTTCTCTAGTTTTATATTACATGGTATGACATGGCGGACACAACATCATCTTCCTCTTGAAAAATTCCTTATCATTTATCACAAACGACCAATGTTTACACTTCTCATTGATAACCTTATCATGACAAACAAGCAGGCGAATTAATATACTGAATAGTTGTTTTTTTTTTTTTTTTTTTTTTTTAAAATAACGTTAGTAGCTTCTATCGAATGGAAGAGTACTGAAATGAATTTAGAGTCCAAGAGGGTAATAATTAATCATTTTTCGACCTGAATCGCTGCGGTAGTCTCCTTTCTCTAGCGGAACGGCGTAGTTTACTCGGTTCCGCCGTGTTTTGGTTGGGTACGTCAGTACCTTCAGGTTCAGGAATCGGAGCAGTGGAATTTCGTGGAAGCGACTTCTTCGATGCAATCTGCGGCGAGGTTGGCATTGATTTGCGAGGTGATGAACGCTGTGCATCTTCTTGGCGTTGTACCCCGGATTCATTTAGCCTTTCTGACTGTGGCGGTGACTCCTTCACTTCTTTATTCGTCAATGGGAGTAATACCGGATGCGGCGGTGCCATCACTTCATTCCGTACGAGTGGACCACAGGCTTTCATTTGTTCCAAATGTCTTCTCCACAGTTGACCGTCCACTGAAACTGTGTATTGTAGATTCCCGTCTCTATTCACTACTTTTCCGAAAATCCATTTCCTGTCTGGTGATCGGTAGTCTCGGACAGCCACCACTTCTCCCTCGCCAAATTTTCTCTCTGAAAAGGAAACTTTGTTTCCTCTGAGTCGATCCACGACGTCTCGGATGGGGTCCGGCTTGAGAATATCAATTTTCGTGCGAATTTCCCGTTGCATGAAGAGTTTCGCCGGAGATTCTCCCGTGGTGACGTTAGGCGTGCGCCTATAATTCATCAAAAATACATTTAAGCGATGTTGAAGTCCACCCTCGTTATTTTTCATAGCCCTAAGGGCTTGTTTTAAAGTGGAAACATATCGTTCTGCCTGACCATTCGACGCCGGATGGAAAGGCGCAGTAGTTATGTGCTTAATCGCATGAATCGTCATAAATTTCTTGAATTCCTGGCTAGTAAAGGCTGTGCCGTTGTCTGAAACCAACACTCTCGGAAGTCCGTAGCGAGCAAAGAGTGACTCGAGAACATTGATTGCATCTTTCGAAGCTGTTGACCTTACAATGAAGGTTTCCAACCATTTCGAATGAGCATCCACAACCAGGAAGAAATAGTGTCCCATGAAAGGTCCGGCGAAATCGCAGTGAACCCTTTCCCATGGGTGAGCTGGGTATTCCCAGAAGTGTCTGTCAACTTTCGTAGGTTGGCGTTGTATACGGACACAATCCGAACAATTTTTACAGGCCATTTCGATGTCCTGGTCGATTTTTGGCCAATATACCACTGACCTCGCCAGGGCTTTCATCTTTACCATTCCAGGATGACCTTCATGTAAATCCTGTAGGATTGTATGTCTGAGTGACTTCGGGATATACACACGAATTCCATTGAAAATGCATCCTCCTTGTAACGAAAATTGTGTTGAATTAGGTCCAATTGAGGTACCTATTCGCAGCTTTTCATAGATGTCTCGTGTCTCCTCGTCCTCCAAAGTAGCTTTCTTCACATCCCTTGGTAGAATAGGTAGCATACTCAGCTGTTCCAGGTGGAAGATCGCAATATCATCATATTTTGAAGATGTATCGTCTAATTGTTGAGAGGTTTGGGGGAGTCGTGATAGGAAATCAGCGTTTCCGTGATGCTCTGATTTTCGATATTCGATCTCAAATTCAAACATTTGTAAGTAAATGGCGTAATGAAGTAGACGAGTAAGTGTGTGTGATGGTAAATTGCTCCGTTTTGTTCGTCCAAAGATATGGAATAGGGGTTTGTGGTCTGTAACCAAAATGAACTTCCGACCAAACAGGTAATTGAAATATTTTCCCACTCCCCAGCGGATAGCAGTTGCCTCCTTATCGATTTGTGAGTAATTTCTTTCGCTCGAGTTAAGAGTTCTTGAGGCGAATGAGATAGGACGTTCTATCTTTCCAATTCGGTGAGACAGAACCGCCCCTAAGCCTACTGGAGAGGCGTCAACTGAAAGGACCAACGGCAACTTCGGGTCGTAGTGTAAATCCGTTGTCAACCGTTGTAAATCCGCCGTGGATACGTCAGAACTTGCCGGGCATGGTGGTACGTATGTAGGATGGAGCAAAAACGCGAAAAACCCGGAAAAAACGGAAACAGTGAAGGACCGAAAGGTTCTATTACCGACTGCGCCAGCTGTTGTGTATGTAAATGTAATTCTTCGTTGAAGATGTTGAATTATTTGAAGATTGAGGGGAACGAAATAGACGGTGCACTTGGTTGTAAAACGAACTATATTTTTTCACCGGAAGGTTCTTCTTCCACTCTCCGGTTATCTTATTCTTTCTCTAGTTTTATATTACATGGTATGACATGGCGGACACAACACATAGATATTTACTTAAACAGGAAGAACGAAATGTGATAATCCAACTAAGCGATCGTTGTATTTATAATGAACTATTTTACTGTAACACAGAATTAGTTTCGTACTCAACTGTAGACTGTGAGAAAGTAATCTTGACTAATGGGTCTACCAATAATTGTCCATTCACAAAACTACAAGTTACAGATAACTATCTTTCCGTAATTCCTGAGACTAACTACCTGTTGAGGAGTCCGCCAGAAGGCGCCGCCACCATCGACGATTGAGACAACCTGCTTGCTACTTACCTTCGTTATGACTTGCTATGATAAGAGATTAACCTGTTCTGCTCTTATGTTAATTCAGTTATTAAAATACACACGTGCTCCGCGAATTCCGTTTATTTTGACAATTAAACCCACTAGTCGCTCAAATCAATCATAAAACATGGTGGCAGCGTGACGAAAGTGGGAACTCTTGTTGGGTAAAACATAACGAGTTCGCAGTTTTAATAGGTAAGTGAATCCAGTTCGTCTGTACCAAAGTTACCGGTAAGTTGAGTGCGGTTATATCGTAGACACGGACAATTATGCCGGAAACAAAGAAAGACGTAATGGACCATTCAAAACCAGGCACATCCGAGCCCCAACGGACAACTTCGTCAGTCACATCGCCGACGGTAAGACAACAGTCGTCTATTCAACTTTCATTACCACCCCCGGAACCGTTCAACTTCCAGCCAAACGACTGGGGAAGATGGAAAAATCGTTTCCAGAGATTCCGTAGTGGTTGTGGTTTGGACATGGAGTCGGAAAGCCGTCAGATCGATGTTTTGATATACCAGATGGGAGAAAGAGCGGAGGAAATATTCGAATCGTTCGATCCTACACCCTTGACGTACAATGCCGCGATAGCCAAGTTTGAAAGTCACTTTGTACCTCGTAAAAACTTAATTTATGAGCGCGCGAAATTTTTGAAGCACCGTCAAGGTAAGGCTTCTGCGGAAAAATTTATTACGGATTTGCACAGCATGGCTAGAACATGTGATTGGGGAACGCTACATGACGATATGATCCTGCTCGTTCTTATCATTGGAATGAAGGATACAAGTATTAGCGACCGGTTACAGCTCGATCCTGATTTGAAATTAACAAAAGCCATTCAGTGTCTCCGTCAACACGAAGAATTAATCCGACAAAAAGAGGATCTGAATGAACAAGAATCCCAAAATGTTTCGGCTGTTCGACACAAAATTTTTAGGAGAGGACAGTTGAACAATTCTAAAAGCCACAAGAGACAAGAGATAAATACATCGCGAGATTTTACTAACACACAGAAACGTTGTTTCAAATGTGGCCACGAATGGCATGAGAGCCTCAGTAAATGCCCTGCTCGCAATGCACGCTGCGGTACGTGCTTGGAAATCGGACATTATAGTAAATTTTGTAGCCAGAGGCGTAGAAAAGTGCGGGAGGTCGAGGAATCAGCCACGGAAAGTGACGATGACTTTGTATGCGAAATCCTGGAAGATGCAGTAGCGGAAAATGGAGGGGGTCAAGACGAAACCCGACGGGTAGCCTGTACGCCCTGCAAAGATTCGCGCGACGCATGGACTCAAGAGCTAAAAGTAAGATGCGGAGATACCATTCTGAAACCTATCAAATTTAAACTCGACACCGCCGCAGATGTAACCATGATGCCAGTCTCAGCTGTGGAAGAGAAAATTTCGATTTTGCCATTGGAAAAATCGAGAAAACGAGTTTTTTCTGCAAAGAAAAGGGATAAATTTGAACTTTTGGGAACCGTAAAACTTCAAATAAGTTACAAGGGGAGAGAAATCGTCGAAACTGTGTACGTCTCAGAGGAAGTTGAAGTACCTTTACTCAGCCGTAGAGCCTGTGAAGGTTTGAACCTGGTTAAGCGAATTTATGCTGTTAACACGGATGTCAACTGGTACGACGAATTTCCAAATGTTTTTTCTGGCTTAGGGAACATGAAGGGGGAATATCGAATCGAAATGAAAGAAGATGCCCAGCCCTACGCCATATCATCACCAAGACCTGTACCTTTGCCGCTAAGATCAAAAGTCAAAGAGGCCCTTGACGACATGATTAAAAAAGGGGTAATCACTCCTGTGGACAACGCAACAGCTTGGTGTTCACCTATGGTAGTCACCATAAAGAAAGGAGGGGACGTAAGAATTTGTGTCGACCTCTCAAGGTTGAATAAAAACGTAAAGCGTCAGTTCCACCCCATTCCAAACATTGAATTGTCACTGGCTGAAATTCAAAAGGCACAGTTTTTCAGTAAACTAGACGCCAACCACGGTTTTTGGCAACTTAAATTAGCTAAAGACTCTCAAGATTTCACAACGTTTATTACTCCATATGGGCGGTTCAAATTTCTGGTACTTCCGTTTGGAATCACCTCGGCACCAGAAGAATACCAGCGCAGAATTTCTCGTATTTTGGAAGGACTGCCATCATGTATAGTACATTTAGACGATGTACTTGTATGGGGCCGCTCGAAGGAGGAACACGATCAGAACCTGCGAAATGTCCTTGAAAAAATCAACGCAGCTGGCATTACGCTAAATAAAAGAAAAACTGTATTTTGCCAAAGGGAAATAACTTACCTGGGATATATTTTGTCGAAAGACGGTATAGCTGCTGACCCCGAAAAGGTGAAAGCAATCACAGAAATGGAAGCTCCAACCAACGTGAAGGAAATTCAACGCTTCATGGGCATGGTAACATTTTTAGCAAAATTTATTCCAAACAAAAGCGAGATAATGGAGCCAATCACTTCCCTTACCAACTCAAAAAGTGAATTTGTTTGGGGACCAGCCCAAGAAGAATCTTTCAAGAAGATCAAGCGTATTTTGACGTCAGCACCATGCCTTACTTTATATGATCCATCCAAATCCACCATCGTCTCATCCGACTCGTCCATCAAAGGATTAGGAGCTGTCCTTCTTCAAGAAGAAAAGGATGGACGAAAACCAGTCGCATTCGTATCTCGAACGTTGTCGCAAGCTGAACAAAATTACGCAACTATCGAGAGAGAAGCGCTTGCAATTACCTGGGCTTGTGACCGATTGAAATGTTTTCTTGTGGGAAAACAATTTAAAATTGAAACGGACCACAAACCACTTGTACCCATTTTCAACACAAAAAACCTAGATGACTTATCACCTCGCCTTCAACGCTTCCGCATGCGCCTCATGAGGTACGACTATGAGATCTCCTACGTTCCAGGGAAGTATCTTTACATAGCCGACACCCTCTCTCGACAACCAATTCCTACAGATGAACCCGGTGAACTAGAAGAAGAAGTCGATGCGTACGTCCACAAAGTTTCTTTGGCTAGCATCAAGACCACAGATGAAAACGTTATCCGAGTTGCTCATGCACAACAGGAGGACCCAATTTGCACAGAACTCAAGAGATTCTTGATCGAGGGTTGGCCTGCAAAAATGGAGCTCATACCAGAATTACAAAAGTATTTTCATGTAAGAGACGAACTTTGTGTAATTGAAGGAATTATTCTCAGAGGAAACCGTTTGGTAATTCCCACTCCACTTCGGAATATCATGCTGAATAAACTCCACAGTGGGCATCTTGGAATTACAAAAACGCGACTTCGAGCGCAAAAGACGATGTGGTGGCCAGGTATTTCTCAAGAAATTGAACAAAAAATCAAAACCTGCCCTGCCTGTGTCCAGAATTCTACAAATCACCACGAGCCTCTTCTTCCTTCTTCATTTCCTGAATATCCTTGGCAAAAGGCATTGCTCGATTTCTTCAAATTCGAGAACGAGTGGTATCTGGTCATTGTTGACCATTATTCTAGAATTTTTGAGTTTCGAAAAATGAATAGGATGAGAGCTCAAGACGTTGTTGGGTTCTGCAAAAAAGTTTTTTCAAGATATGGGATCCCAGAAATTGTGCACTCTGATTCAGGTACCCAATTCTACAACCTCGAAACTTCGGATTTCCAAATTTTTGCCAACGAATGGGGCTTCGCCACGTCAACTAGTAGTCCTCACCACCATCAGGCCAATGGGACAGCGGAAGCAGCAGTGAAAAACGCAAAAGCTCTGTTAAAAAAGAACAAGAAAGACATTGAGCTCGCACTTCTATCCTACAGAAATACTCCACTCTCTAATGGTTTTAGTCCATTTGAGATGTTATTTGGAAGGAGGCTGCGTGATAACTTGCCGTCAACGTACCTGTTTCACAAGGGGGAAAGGAGGAACACTTTGCTTCAAAAAGTTGAGCAGACTTATCGGAAAAGGTACAAGAACAATTTTGACTCCCGTCATAAAGCAAGAGAACTCTCAAAATTACAATCAGGAGAGTTTGTCTGGATAACTGACTTGAAGCGTCATGGGAGAATCGTCAAGGTTCTTGACAATCGCTCTTACCTTGTACAAACTTCAAAGAGTACGGTCAGACGGAATCGGTTTCATCTTATCCCTGCGCCGTACTTGAGCTGCATCCCTGATTCTACAGAAATTGGCGAAACCATCAGCTCGCAAAATACGGACAAACCAACGCCTCGCAAGAGCATTCCAGGGGAGCTTAGCGTTGCGGATCAGCCTGCACCTTTGGATCGTCGCCCTGTGCGCTCAAGCCTCCCTCCAGCGTCTCAGGAAACCCCTGCTGCTCAGCCGAGTAAGCCTCAGCCTCTCACCACCAGGTATGGGAGGATCGTTACAAAGCCGGACCGATATGTACCAGACTGAACATTACAAATTGTACCATGATGGTACTACCATCATCTTTAGAGGGGAGATGTTGAGGAGTCCGCCAGAAGGCGCCGCCACCATCGACGATTGAGACAACCTGCTTGCTACTTACCTTCGTTATGACTTGCTATGATAAGAGATTAACCTGTTCTGCTCTTATGTTAATTCAGTTATTAAAATACACACGTGCTCCGCGAATTCCGTTTATTTTGACAATTAAACCCACTAGTCGCTCAAATCAATCATAAAACACTACCTAATTGCGGTATTCCCAACGGAAGATCAGATTCAAATTGAAAGTGACAATCATAAAGAAACACTATCACTAAAGGGAATCCATATTATCAAACCGAATAAAGACTCCATTTATTATCGTAACAACATTATGTCAACTCAAATGACGACTTTTGGAAAACCATCTCTTTTAAGTGTACCTCACCCTCAGTTATCCACACTCAATATCACACACATGTCATTAAAATTCGAGGATATTAACATGAGGAAACTAGATACATTCCATCTAAATCTCAACCCAACGGATCTTGATCTTGAAACCACAAACTGGTATCCATCCATGTCTCCTAGCATATGGACCCTCGTTCATTATGTCACGCTTATGGGATTGTTCGGCTACACCTGCATCAATTACCGACGTACCAACCGGCAAGTGCCTTGCCCTTCCTGATGTAACTATTATTCCATCGCTTATTATGTCGCCACAGTATTGTGATGTCATGTTATTCCATTCAATTGTAATCATTGCTATTACGTCATTATTATCCATTATTATCCATTATTATTGTCATTGTTATTATTAGTATTGTCATTATTATTGTCATTATTCTTATGTCATAATCTTATCGTTATTCTTATGTCATTCTTATGTCATTATTATTCACTTATTATTATTCCATTATTATTATTCAATTGTAATCGTTGTTTTTATATCATTATTACTTATCGTTCAATTGTAATGGAAAACGGACCGCTGACTTCGAATTTTCGGCAAAAACCTCCCGCTTCGCGGTGCGGTTTTTCTTCTTAGGGAGGGAGGTGTTACATACGTATAATACCCCAGTAATGCTATTATTGCTGAGACAGCATCCCCTTATTATAAAAGCAGACGCTCTCGCCTCAGAGAGCCAGTCTTGTCTTCACGCCCGTTCGTAGAACGTTACGCTGCCCGTTTTCCGCCCGATTTCTGTGTGTAACCCGTCCGGGAAATAAAAGTTGTTTTTTAAAAACTCTTTTGCTCGTGCTCCCAACTTAACTTGTATGGATGTAAATAATAAATAAAAATATGAGTTTAATTTTTGTTTTCTTTATATTGAAAAAAATGTAATTCACAGAGGAAGAAAAGATTGCTAGACGATGGAAGGGAAGAAGGAGGGAGGGGAAAGATATGAAATGTCCTAATGCGTTGCAGACTTGTATGCAAGCGTTTTCTATAGTTAGGTTAGTAAAGTAGGCAATGCAGTGGGAGCTTGAAGAGGGAAGTATTTGACATGGATATTCTTCATATTCAGGCACAAATGCTGGATTTTAACTGAACTGAAATCTACTACACGTACACGTATCGCTATTATTCTATAACTATTTGGAGATCGTGGTATTTTGGTTCAATAATGAACCATTGGAATCTACCAATAAATTTTATTTTTATTTTTATCTCCCCTCGAAAGTTATGGGCTCACGTTTCTGAAAATGAACAAAGAAAAGTCCGTCCGTCCCATAAGTTGACCGGAAAGGGTTATACACAGGGTGTGCAGGGTTGTCACAGGGTCTTGTAAATGAATTTTGAAATTTTCGAAACTTCTTATCTCGAAACTTTCATGATGAACGGTATAGTTTTCTGTACAAATTAGAATACATTTCTGTTCAGAGAAATTGTTTATAAATTATTTATTAATGACTTGGTCCTGGAGTTGGCAAGAGGTGTAAGAGTTGGAGAGAGTACGACTGTGGTTAGTATCCTTATTTATAAATGCGGATGACCTGGCTGACCGTCCTTGTGACCTGCAGCAAAATATAAACGCCCTGGAGGGGGGGGGGGGGGGGAGGCGGCGTGTGACAGAGAAATGGAAATATAAGGGTAAGGCAATTGAGATTGTTTTAGAGTTCACCTATCTGGGTGTCACTCTGACCCCCCGAGTCTCCTTTGCTAAGCACCTGAAAGCCAAAACCAGAACTGCAAAATAATATTATGCCATGAATTGTGTCTGGGGTAATGCGTTCAGGAATCCGGTTGTTCCTCTCCCTAGATCTCGTACATTCTACTCTGTTAAGTAGGACATACTGGCCGTATCTGATTTCGTAGTATTTCGTTTTTGATTTACCTTTTGTGAATAAACTACTTTCGTTTGAAGAGTTTTATTAATCAATCAATATAATCTTGTTACGATATTACCATCGCATTTACTCCCAAAAATCACTCTAGGCAAATGAAAAAATAATGTCTTCAGTGCTAAGAGGCATAAAAGACTGAAAATACAGGGTAGTGCTGAAGTCAAGCTGAGATACAAGAACTCTAAGATAACCGAAAAGACGTCCGTGTTGGGTCTGAATCTAGTCCAAAAGAACCAAAAGACTAGAATCTAGAAATCTAGAACCAAAAGACTGACTGGTGTAAGGAGTTTTCGACTCTATTTAAAGGATTGGGAAGCGTAAAGGGCGATTACACCATGAGCTGAGAGAGAATGCAGGACCCTATGCAATATCATTACCGCAAGCTGTAACCCTTCCACTTCAAAAGAAGGTTGATGAGCAGCTTTGTGAGATGGTCAAAAGAGGTGTCATTGAACCGGTAGACCATGCCACCGGCTGGTGCTTACTAATGGTTGGTCTTCCTAGGTATGTAGATGGGCAGAATCGAGCCACTCTAACGGAGGGGGGGGGGGGGGTGGAGGACAGGGGCGGCTCGTGGGCTCAGAAACTGGTGGGGCACCAGGGCAATATTTAGGTGCATACCTACCTATTAGGTACTCACTATAGGAACTAAACTCAAACACCCTTACAGCTAAACTGCTTCATAATTAGTGGTATGCAGCTCTTAGCAAGTCAGGAAACATCGTTCTCCAAAGAGTTCTCTTGAGGAGAGGGAAGGTTACTGACCAGTATCCAGGATTACCGACGAGGAGGTGGCTGCAAGGCAATCCCACCTACCCACCCAAATAATTATCTTCAAAATGATAGGAAGAATAAAAGAGAAATTGTGACTGTACGAGTACTATTCAAAGAGTACATTATAAAGGTAGTCAAAAAATTATATTATTGGAGTTTCTATTACTGGGGTTTTTAAAAATTAGCAATCGCGACCATCTGCTTCCTAGCCGAGTGGTACCTTGAAAACCCCCTCTAAAAATGTCCTCTTATGCCCAGATTGCACATACGTTTTCTTATCCAATCGTATCAAAACATTTTGAACGATCACAGAACAGCAAGATTGATTTCAACTAGCTTTTAGAGTTCGTTGGTTAGCTCAAACAAAGCTCGAGTCAACGAAGTCACCATCAGTTTCAGGGATAACAAATAAAACAGTATTCTCAACGGTTGGCTGAGCTACATAATAATATTATGTATATTACTGTTATTAACGGTTATTAACTGTTATTAACTTACAGAATGTAGAAATCAACAAATGAGATTCCCTTGGGCGAATAGTGATCCACTTCTTGACGACTAGCAAAGCGTTCACGCGTTGCACGTGAGATATTAAATTTCAATGTTTAGTTGATTAATATTATGGAGACAATAATTCACTTTTACTATGATGAGTAAATACGAAGCTAAAAACCACCAGTCAATGCATTCAAAATAATATATTATAACGTCAGGCAACGTTTTGATATCATTCTTATCGAACATGGAAGAAAGCATGGAGGAATGAAACTCCCTTCTTCCTTGACAAGGAACGATTCAACGATCGATTGTTTTCGGCGTTCAACTTGATTCGATATTTTGGCCACCGCCCGGAATGGCTCCTATCTCCGAACACAGGGTGCCTTCCCCCACCCCAGGAAGCGCCTATACCTTCAACATTGAGACTGGGGCACTTCTGGTCGATCCGATAATCGACTTTTTTAATCGATAAATCGAAACAAAATGCGTTGAGGACACGACTTCTATCGAAGTCAGACGAAATAGCCGCCCGCCTGCAAGAGCTCAGTGGAAGTGGGTAGTCATGGAAGAAGGGAGATCTCCCTTCTTCCATGGTGGGTAGTAGTAGGTAAGATTTTTTTCTCCTTGTTCTATGTTTTTTCTGTTTTCCTTTGCAAATTTTTGGGTGGGGCGAGGGCCAAGGTGGCCTTATGGACGAGCCGCCACTGGTGAAGGATTACCCATAAATTCCCAAAATGAAACAATCTGACAAGTGACCCCTCATTTTAAAGGATATTTTACGCTGAACACGATGGTGAAATCAAAGTTGCGATATCTTATTCCGTTGAAAAACTGGAGCGCTTTGAAGGTGTAGATTCTGGTTGATACTTGGAATGTTCTAATTGGACATCATGTCTTTCAATGGAGACATTTTACATAAAACCACTTATTTCTTCGAAAATTCGCTCTTATAGCCAATTTTCACGACCTCTTTTAGTATCCCTTAACTTTGCACAGTAGGTACATACTTTGCGATCAATCACTACAAATGTCAAGTTTTGATAAATCTCGTTCCGTATTATAATATTCGTTTTATCCTCCTTTAGTATTTTACGTACCATTTTCTCTGTTCACAGGAGCTGGAGCCACGTCAGAGGTGGAATTTAAATCTGCCACGATCGACAACACGTGTTCTTCGGGGTTGACGTGATTTTTTAAATTGGCTGGAGCAGCATCTACGCTAATTATGTACACAAAAGTGCAGATAATAAAATGAAAGGTTATTCCGAACATTCCTCTCTTGTGCACCCCGCGCAGTGTCACATGAAAAGAACACGGGCCTTCAGTGTTTGGTACATTCCTACGTCAATCGATTTGTTGGTTGTTTGCTCAACTGATACAATTCTCGAAAAGCTCACGATCCGAGCCTTCGTCCAACAAGATAAACACTTTACCTTCAGAGACAATGGTAGCCGAATCATTCGAGTCAGTCGTTCAGGATAAATAATTATGGCAGTAAACACAAGCGAGTAGCTATACATTCCCTCAAAAACAACTCCGTTGTAAAAACTGGCCCGCCAAAAAACCTCAGCCGCAAAAAGGAATGATATCCATTTTGCCCGCGAGCCACGTATATAAAATGGATATTATAGGATGCTCGGTGCTTCGCACCTCGCTGTTGAGTGTGCATTTAGAAACCTGATCCTCCTACCCTTAACTTCCACCGTCAATGTTTTCCTGTTCCCTGTCTCCTTCCCACAACCCCCTCTCACCTTTAGTCCCCCTTGGTTTCACCTAATACGAGTATGTTTCCTCTGTTACACCAGCAGGGAGCTTTACGCTTCTTTCAATGCTGTTGGCGGGAGCTTTTTTCCAGATGAACAAGCCTGAATTGAAGCATTACTTCATTATAGTTGTACCACCACTGATTACTCGTGACCACCAGTAAAACTTACCCCCAAAAACAACTCCGTTGTAAAAACTGGCCCGCCAAAAAACCTCAGCCGCAAAAAGGAATGATATCCATTTTGCCCGCCAGCCACATATATAGGATGCTCGGTGCTTCGCACCTCGCTGTTGAGTGTGCATATAGAAACCTGATCCTCCTACCCCTAACCTCCACCGTCAATGTTTTCCTGTTCCCTGTCTCCTTCCCACAACCCCCTCTCACCCTTAGTCACCCTCGGTTTCACCTAATATGTTTCCTCTGTTACACCAGCAGGGAGCTTTACGCTTCTTTCAATGCTGTTGGCGGGAGCTTTTTGCCAGATGAACAAGCCTGAATTAAAGCATTACTATACTATAAGTATTACTGGTGGTCACGAGTAATCAGTAGTGGTACACCTATAATGAAGTAATGCTTCAATTCAGGCTTGTTTATGTGGCAAAAAGCTCCCGCCAACAGCATTGAAAGAAGCGTAAAGCTCCTTGCTGGTGTAACAGAGGAAACATATTAGGTGAAACCGAGGGTGACTAAGGGTGAGAGGGGGTTGTGGGAAGGAGACAGGGAACAGGAAAACATTGACGGTGGCGGTTAGGGGTAGGAGGATCAGGTTTCTATATGCACACTCAACAGCGAGGTGCGAAGCACCGAGCATCCTATATATGTGGCTGGCGGGCAAAATGGATATCATTCCTTTTTGCGGCTGAGGTTTTTTGGCGGGCCAGTTTTTACAACGGAGTTGTTTTTGGGGGGATATCACATCTTTTTGCATGGCTAGTTTTCGAGTGGTACTTATACAATACGGTTCAACAACTTATACAATACAAAAGTACCTACGAGGTAACTAGTAAATGTTTTCCTAAATGAAGTTTTATCCTAGTCAAAAATTAGTACGCGTGCGTACTAATTTGCCTTTTTGTTTCTTCTTTTTGTGACAAGAATAATTATTTTTTGGAAATTATTGTTTGTTATCTGAAATGTGTTTGAAAAATAAGTAGTTTTAAAATTTTCGCGAATTGGTTAAATACTAGTTTTAAAATTTTCAATTAATTAAAACCATTAATTAATTATTTAAAAAAATTATTAAAATTTAAAACTATTATTCTTATTATTAAATTTTAAAATACTCTGCAAATTCTTGACACAACGGTTTATTATCTTCCTTGTGCAGATCACCCTTCTGTCTATACCAGACTGTGTTGCAAATCGGCACCATACCATATTCTCACCGTACTCATACCATTTCTTTCCTATCATACCATACTGTACTATACTAAATCATACATACAATAATTTTCCATACCATAGTCATACCATGTCGTACCAAAATTCGTTTTGAACCCCTTCCCCTTGACCTAGGGTTATGAAAAGTTTCGAGGACCATTGTGGGGTTGGTCGAAACCCATAAAAAAAATTTCGTAATTTTAACTCAACGCTAACTGGGCAAAGTGCCGCCGACGGCGTACGGCGGACGGACGGATTTTTTTTATTCGATTTTCTGAATCTACGTATCTTAAAACGTAAACCAACAAATTTTGAGGGGGGGTTAAAATTTTTTTTTCTTTGGGTGATTCCAATGGTTCATTATCGAAGATAATAAACCAAAATGAAGTACGAGGTACGCGGTGTGGGTGTGGGAGGGGGCGCAGAGACATAAAAGGTCTCGTCGTATGACGCACTAGTTGGCCTCCTGCCAGCCGTATTATGTCATACGCTCGTGCGTCATAGGCTCTGACGTACTTGTTGGCCTCCTGCCATCCGTCTTACGTCATACGCTCGTGCGTCATAGGCTCTGACGCACTAGTTGGTCTCCTGCCAGCCGTCTTACGTCATACGCTCGTGCGTCATAGGCTCTGACGCACTAGTGGCCTCCTGCCAGCCGTCTTACGTCATATGCTCGTGCGTCATAGGCTCTGACGTACTTGTTGGCCTCCTGCCAGCCGTCTTACGTCATACGCTCGTGCGTCATAGGCTCTGACGTACTTGTTGGCCTCCTGCCAGCCGTCTTACGTCATACGCTCGTGCGTCATAGGCTCTGACGTACTTGTTGGCCTCCTGCCAGCCGTCTTACGTCATACGCTCGTGCGTCATAGGCTCTGACGCACTAGTTAGCCTCCTGCCAGCCGTCTTACGTCATACGCTCGTGCTTCATAGGCTCTGACGTACTAGTTAGCCTCCTGCCAGCCGTCTTACGTCATACGCTCGTGCGTCATGGGCTCTGACGTAATGGCCCGCCGGTCGCTTGTGTTCTGACGTGATCTGAGGGAAAGGGTGAATCAAGGGAACAAATTTTTTCCGTTTCAGTTTATGTGCCAAAGCAAAGACATGAAAATGTCAAAAAAATATGTAAATAGGTACCTAAGCCCAACTGTAATGTCAATTTTCTGACAATGAGTTTTCGACTATAGTTTTCATACCTTTTTACTTAAGTACTTATTGCAATTTGAGACTGATAATGAGCTGTTTGCAAATAAAAATGTAATTCACAGAGGAAGAAAAGATCGCTAGAAGATGGAAGGGAAGAAGGAGGGAGGGGAAAGATATGAAATGTCCTAATGCGTTGCAGACTTGTATGCAAGCGTTTTTGACATTTCATGTCTTTGCTATGGCACACAACCAAATTTTTCTTTGGGCGATTCCAATGGTTCATTATCGAAGATAAAAGAAAACGCTTGCATACAAGTCTGCAACGCATTAAGACATTTCATATCTTTCCCCTCCCTCCTTCTTCCCTTCCATCTTCTAGCAATCTTTTCTTCCTCTGTGAATTACATTTTTTTCAATATAAAGAAAACAAAAATTAAACTCATATTTTTATTTATTATTTACATCCATACATATATCGTCGTGGGTAGTAAAAGAACGGTATGTTATAAAATATTATGTTATATGTTCTACATGACAGTACATTAACACCACTAACCATTGATTGCGTAGACAACAATAAACTATTTTCATATTTTGATGCTTGGGTAGCATTGATTACGTAGGTAACACTCAACTGTTTTCAAATTTGGATGCATGAGTGAATACTTCCATATACTTCAAGATTTCGGTGTTCCACAATGGCTACGAAAAAGATAACCAAAAAAAAACTTTAAAACGAGATTTGGATGTCTCACCCTCCTGGTTCCGCCGAAACTGGTAAACCGACTCCAAACACAGAAACATTCGAGACGGACATGTTTCTTCAGGAGCCACTCTGCTGATCAAGACCCTGTACACCTTATTGTTCATGTCCTAAGGAGGCTATCAGCCAAATTTCAGCTTCCTACAGTTGATAGGAAAGAAGTTAGCTTCATGAGCCACTCAGCTGATCAAAACCCTGTGCAACTTATTGTTCACGTCCTAAGGAGGCTATCAGCCAAATTTCAGCTTCCTACAGTTGATAGGAAAGAAGTTAGCTTCAAGAGCCACTCAGCTGATCAAAACCCTGTGCACCATATTGTTCACGTCCTAAGGAGGCTACCAGCCAAATTTCAGCTTCCTACGGTTGATAGGAAAGAAGTTAGCTTCAGGAGCCACTCAGCTGATCAAAACCCTGTGCACCATATTGTTCACGTCCTAAGGAGGCTACCAGCCAAATTTCAGCTTCCTACGGTTGATAGGAAAGAAGTTAGCTTCAGGAGCCACTCCGCTGATCAAAACCCTGTGCACCTTATTGTTCACGTCCTAAGGAGGCTACCAGCCAAATCATAATAATCATATAGCCAAATTTCAGCTATAATCATATAGGTACCTACCTACCTCACTTCTACGAATCATAATAATCATTGAGCATATTTCGTTACGTAACGTGACATAACGAAAATTTGGTTGTGTGCCATAGCAAAGACATGAAATGTCAAAAGTCTGATAACTACTTTATTACATCTTATTAATCTATTTTCAAGTTCCGATTCACAGTTGAATGTATTTTATTTAGATGTCGTAAAATTCGAAAACGATGGAATGACGAAACCTGTCGACTACTGACTCAAGTGATACTGTCGACTTCTAACAATGTAGGTCGACTACTAGTGCAAAACCATGTCGACTACTGAAGAAAATGTTGGTCACTGGTATCGACTACTACCTAGAGCATTGGGATTTTTTACAAAACTTGTTTTTCCCTTTTCAAACCACGTTGAATAATATTTCCCGCTGCCAGGTCTTTTAGGGAAGGATCTTGGGTACACAATGAACAGGTTTGCAATGAGAAATAGTTGATAATAATAATTAATCTAACATTAAGGATCTAGACATTTAGACCTAGTGATCTAGACAGAAGGGTGATCTGTGCAAAGAAGATAATGAACCGTTGTGTCAAGAATTTGCAAATCCTAAATGTTAGATTAATTATTATTATGAATTATCACTAATTATTAATAAGTTTATCAAGTAGATACCTAGTAAAAATTATTATAATTTATTGTTAAATATTAATAATTTGTATTTAATTAATACGATATAATTCTAGGGTTTTTAATACTTTTTAATTTTTCTATAAAAGAAGTACCTACCAACAAACATTCGAAATTACCTTCATTTCCGTAGCACGAAACGTACCTCAGAACAACAAACTCGACATCACTAAAACCATATGATGTTCTCAACAGCTAGTTAGTATGAAAATCGAGTCGACCTGTATTTCAACCGTTTGATATGAGATTTTCAAATTTTCAAAATTCGTTTAGAACCCCTTCCCCTTGACCTAGGGTTATGAAAAGTTTCGAGGACCATTGTGGGGCTGGTCGAAACCCATAAAAAAAATTTCGTAATTTTAACTCAACGCTAACTGGCCAAAGTGGCGCGGACGGCGTACGGCGTACGGACGGATTTTGGTTTATTATCTTCGATAATGAACCATTGGAATCGCCCAAAGAAAAAATTTTTTTAACCCCCCCTCAAAATTTGTTGGTTTACGTTTCAAGATACGTAGATTCAGAAAATCGAATAAAAAAAAACTCTGCAAATTCTTGACACAACGGTTCATTATCTTCTTTGTACAGATCACCCTTGTGTCTAGATCACTAGGTCTTAATGTCTAGATCCTAAATGTTAGATTAATTATTATTATCAATTATCACTAATTATTAACAATTTTATCAAGTACCTAGTGAAAATTATTATAATTTATTGTTAGGTATTAATAATTTGTATTTATTATTAATAATAATTATTATTAATTATGATTAATTAATACGATATAATTCTGGGGTTTTTAATACTACGTCGGTAATAATTTTTCTATAAAAGAAGTACCTACCAACAAACATTCGAAATTACCTTCATTTCCGTAGCACGAAACGCACCTCAGAACAACAAACTCGACATCACTTAAGCCATATGATGTTCCAAAGAGCTTGTTAGTATGAAAATGGACCTGTATTTCAAAAGTTTGATTCATGATCGTGTTGTGAGGCACAATCTTTGAGCCGTTATTGTGAACGAACGGCTGGTCGTACAAAGCTGCGGATGGTCTTAAAAAATTCTACGGAACAAACTCTATCTAAATATGAAATAAAAAACATACCGTTCTATATGAATTTTTCGAGATATGGAATTTTCAAAATTTCAAAATTCGTTTTGAACCCCTTCCCCTTGACCTAGGGTTATGAAAAGTTTCGAGGATCATTGTGGGGCTGGTCCAAACCCAGAAACCAAATTTCGTAATTTTAGCTCAACGTTAACTGGGCAAAGTGGCGCGGACGGCGGACGGCGTACGGCGGACGGCGTACGGCGTACGGCGGACGGACGGATTTTTTTTAATTCGATTTTCTGAATCTACGTATCTTGAAACGTAAACCAACAAATTTTGAGGGGGGGTTAAAAAAATTTTTTCTTTGGGCGATTCCAATGGTTCATTATCGAAGATAATAAACCAAAAATCCGTCCGTCCGCCGTACGCCGTACGCCGTTCGCCGTCCGCGCCACTTTGCCCAGTTAGCGTTGAGTTAAAATTACGAAAAATTTTTTATGGGTTTCGACCAACCCCACAATGGTCCTCGAAACTTTTCATAACCCAAGGTCAAGGGGAAGGGGTTCAAAACGAATTTTGAAATTTTGAAAATTTCATATCTCGAAAAATTCATATGGAACGGTATGTTTTTTATTTCATATTTAGATAGAATTTGTTCCGTAGAATTTTTTAAGACCATCTGCAGCTCTGTACGACCAGCCGTTCGTTCACAATGACGGATCAAAGATCGTGAATCAAACTGTTTATTTATTTATTTATTTATACGGGGCAAGCCCAATTACAGAGTATAAAGAAGTAGCAGCAATATAATACCTACAGTAAATGCATAAATTACACAGGGATACTCCCAACACACACTAGGCACTGAGGTCGTCGAGAGGTACCGAGCACAGATGGCGGACAAGAATAGTTCGTATAGAAGAAAGGGGCGTGGAAAGAATGTCAATATGAGGGGGAGACGTGGAGAGAAGGTTCACTTGGCGAGGAATACGGCACAATGGACGGTGGTACAAATAGTTTGTAGAAGAGAAGGGGATGGCAAACGGCGTGACAGAACGGGAAGAGTGGCGCGGCACAAAAAACCCGACACGTGCCAGGAGACCCGGGGCATCAATCCGCCCTGATACCAGACCCTGCAGGAAGAATACGTCTGAACACAAACGACGGTCGCGGGGAGATAATAGATTGAAGCGGCGGGCGAGCACGTCATAGTCCAGATCTTCGCGGGGAATGGAGAGCTTGAAAGCCAAAAATCGGAGGAAAGCTCTGAAGACCCGTTCAATTTGCACGATGTGACTCTCGTAGTGAGGGCTCCAGATAACGGACGCGTACTCCAGGACTGGCTGCACGAGGGTCTTGTAGAGTGTCACTAGGGCTGGTGCGTGAGAAAACTCTCTAGTATTTCTCTTCAAGAAGCCGAGCGTACGCATTCCGTGGGACGACACCCTTGCAATGTGGTCAGAAAAGGAGAGTTCGGAGTCCAGGTGCACGCCAAGGTCCACAATTCCATCCCTGCGGGGAAGATCCACGCCGCCGACTGAGTAGGGGTAGATAACTGGTGAGTGGGAGCGGTAGAAGGAGACAGCAGCACATTTGGATGGGTTCAGGGTCAGACCATTATGGTCGCACCATTGAGAGAGGGCGTCCAGGTTCTGTTGGAGTAGAAAGCAGTCTGAGGGGCCACGGATGGTGATGAATAGCTTCAGGTCGTCAGCATAAATCAAGAGCTCAGTGTGGTGAAGGGAGGAAATGACTCCGTTGATCACCAGGTTGAAGAGAAGGGGACCAAGATGGGAGCCTTGAGGAACTCCAGAAGTGGCAGGGAACGACCGGGAAACCACACCATTAATGCGCACTGAGAGCTGTCTGGCAGTGAGATAGCTGGCAATCCATGCATGAAGCGGACCAAAGACCCCAAGCGATGAGAGCACCTCAAGGATCACGCTGTGAGGCAGCCTATCAAATGCCTTGGAGAAATCAGTCGACACAAGGTCCACCTGATAACCCCCTCCAACAGCACAAAGTGTGTAGTCCTGAAAAGTAGCCAGGTTAGTCACCGTAGAGCGCCCCCTAACGAAGCCGTGCTGCTCCTGGGCCAAGAATGGGTTGAACAGTGGCGAGAGTTGAGCCACAACCAGCTTCTCCAGAAGTTTGGGAATGGTTGACAACGAGCAGACTGGACGGTAGTTACCGACATCGCACTTGTCGCCCTTCTTGAAGATCGGAGTAATATGGGCTGACTTCCAATGGTTTGGAAAAAGGCCTGAGGAAAGTGAAGCGTTGAAAAGAAGAGTCAGAGGACGGGCAAGGCTGCGTGCACAAGCATGAAGAAGAACAGGAGGGATACCGTCAGGACCCATGCCCTTTGACACATCGAGTTCACGCAAAGCTCCGGAAACATCAGCCTCCGTCAAGACAAGAGAGCCCAACGAGACCACATCAATTGGTGGGCGGGAAGAAACTGGGCCACGGGCAGGATCGAATACAGAAGCAAAGTGGGACGCAAAGAGGTTGGCGATTGACTGCGGGCTGTCGGCACGCGTGGAACCCAGGTGCATGTTAAGTGGGAGGGAGGACCCTCCATCCCGATAATTGATGTAGTTCCAGAAGGTCTTGGGGTTGCTGGGGAGGGAGTCCTGGACAGACCGGAGGTAACCAGAGTAACATTCCCGAGACAACAGTTTGCATCTGGTACGAAGCTGGGAGAAGGAGAAGTAGTCTTCATATAAAAAGGTTGACTTGTACCGGTAATGGGCGAAGTTTTTGCGTCGGACGAGCTGGATTAACTCTCGTGAGAACCATTTTGGATAAGTGCTGGCAATTGCGGTAGTCCTGGGGACAAAGAGAGCAATGGCCTCGTGCAGGGTGCCGTAGAGATGGTCGAGGCTGAGGTCAACAGGCTGGGACAGGTAAGGCGACCAATTATGCCCTGCGAGCCAGTCATCCATTGCAGTGTAATCACCACGCTTGAAGTTAAAGGTAAATCGATGGGTTGAATGGGCAGCCTGGGGCAAGGACTCGACTGTTAGATCCAGAAATAAGGGCGGATGGGCAGGGTCTTCGTCGACGAGCGGGGTACCGGGGTGAACGCAAAGGGAGTTGACGGAAGAGAGAACGAGGTCAAGAATATTCCCATGGACATTAGGCAAGTAGTTGCACTGTCGGAGGCTGAGGAGCTGGATTGACTCAAATACGACAAATGCTTTGGAAGAGGGCTGACAGAAAGGAGTCTCACGGTTGAAATACAGGTCCATTTTCATACTTACAAGATCTTTGGAACATCATATGGCTTAAGTGATGTCGAGTTTGTTGTTCTGAGGTGCGTTTCGCGCTACGGAAATGAAGGTAATTTCGAATGTTTGTTGGTAGGTACTTCTTTTATAGAAAACTATTACCGACGTAGTATTAAAAACCTCAGAATTATATGGTATTAATTAATCATAATTATTAATAATAATTATTAATAATAAATACACATGATTAATACCTAACAATAAATTATAATAATTTTCACTAGGTACTTGATAAAGTTATTAATAATTAGTGATAATTCATAATAATAATTAATCTAACATTTAGGATCTAGACATTTAGACCTAGTGATCTAGACAGAAGGGTGATCTGTACAAAGAAGATAATGAACCGTTGTGTCAAGAATTTGCAGAGTTTTTTTTTTATTCGATTTTCTGAATCTACGTATCTTGAAACGTACACCAACAAATTTTGAGGGGGGGTTAAAAAAATTTTTTCTTTGGGCGATTCCAATGGTTCATTATCGAAGATAATAAACCAAAAAATAGAAAGAATTAGAAATTTGAATGAATTTGAATTAGAAATTTGTTGAAAATTTGTTGCATTTTTTCTTGGGGATTGTGCAAATTTTTGTTGTTGAGAATCATTACAATAATTGTAATTATTGGTGTCGAAGAGAAAGTGGAAAGAGAAACTTTGCAAAAGGTAAAACGCACGTTTTTATACCAAACATCGCGAATAACTCGAGAACCGTTGGGAAAAGTGACAAAGTGCGCTACCCTCATTCGAAAGCCCATAAAATTTCCTATCGATCCTAAGTTAGGCGCCACTCTACGACAATTTTTCTGACCACCGTTCAACTTTGATGTTTTCGGAAATTAGCCAAATCGGTAGATGTGGAATTTATTCACGTATTTTTGGCTGTAGATTATTCGAATCGATTGAGATTTAGTTCAAAATTATTGAGCATATACTAGACAACCTAGCGGACATTTTAAGACCAACTGCACCAATTTCCATCAATTTTGGCGGCAGTTATTGTTGAAAATACAAAAATCACCATAACTCCTCTATTTTACCTCTTAGGAAGCTCATTTTGATCTCAAATTAAACAGTTTCAAAGGCTGAATACAACTAAAAAAGAAAATCTGAAAACGCTTCAATTTTGAAGGAGTTATGACCATTTGAAATTCCTAAAAATTACTATTTCCCCCCCTAATTGGGAGGGAAATGGGGGGAGGGAGAAAAAATGTTCAAAAGGCACTCCCTTGGAGCATAACAAACGTGTGTGCGAAATTCTAGCTCGATCCGATTTGTCTGCTGGGCTGTAGCCCCGTCAATGAACAACAACAACGAGAAGAAGAAGAAGAAGAAGAAGAAGAAGAAGAGGAAGACGAAAAACGTGAAAAATAGTGGTTTTAAAACTGTTATACCCCCGACACCTGATGTTCCCAAGAGCTGAAATTTGGTTTACGTCCTCACGTGCCCCTGGAGAGTTGGTGTACAAAAAATCAACTCTCGAGACACTCAGGGGACCGAGCTACGGTAGGCTGAAAACCCCAACTTGTTCCGTCGCGTAATCAGTGTCTCAGTCGCTTCGGTTTTCAGGGCTTCGGTTTTCTTGGCGGGCGGGACGCTCCCGCGTCCCTAGATATATAAAAACGCTTGCATACGAGTCTGCAACACATTGGGACATTTTATGTCTTTAGTCCCCACCACCATCACCCCCCCATTTCCTCCCTCATTACCCTAATATACACCCTAATAAACCATGGTACATTTAACACACATGTTGTGATACTACAACTGTTTCGGTTATCCTGTAAATTAAGGTTTACTTTCAAAATTCACTTCAAAATGAACTCGAAAACACCTCTAACACCCAACTACAATTTCACGTAGCGTTCCTATATATACACCCTAATAAACCATGGTACATTAAACACACATGTTGTGATACTACAACTGTTCTTCTACAATGTCTTCTACATTGTCTTCTGTTTAACTCAGCTTTCCGTACATCCACGGTCGTGTGCAGGGCATGGAAATATTCGATAAATTGAGGGCTTTCCAACTAGTGGTTAACGATTTTCATGGGTTGGAAAATGAGGAAGTTAGTTTTCGTCAACAGTTTTCGTGACGATTTTGGTTTATTATCTTCGATAATGAACCATTGGAATCGCCCAAAGAAAAATTTTTTTTAACCCCCCCTCAAAATTTGTTGGTTTACGTTTCAAGATACGTAGATTCAGAAAATCGAATAAAAAAAAATCCGTCCGTACGCCGTACGCCGTCCGCCGTCCGCGCCACTTTGCCCAGTTAACGTTGAGCTAAAATTAGCTAAATTTTTTTTTTTTTGAGCTAAATTTGGTTTCTGGGTTTGGACCAGCCCCACAATGATCCTCGAAACTTTTCATAACCCTAGGTCAAGGGGAAGGGGTTCAAAACGAATTTTGAAAATTTGAAAATCTCATATCTCGAAAAATTCATATAGAACGGTATGTTTTTTATTTCATATTTAGATAGAGTTTGTTCCGTAGAATTTTTTAAGACCATCCGCAGCTTTGTACGACCAGCCGTTCGTTCACAATGACGGCTCAAAGATTGTGCCTCACAACACGATCGTGACTCAAACTGTTGAAATACAGGTCCATTTTCATACTACCTAACAAGCTCTTTGGAACATCATATGGCTAAGTGATGTCGAGTTTGTTGTTCTGAGGTGCGTTTCGTGCTACGGAAATGAAGGTAATTTCGAATGTTTGTTGGTAGGTACTTCTTTTATAGAAAAATTATTACCGACGTAGTATTAAAAATTGTTAATAATTAGTGATAATTGATCAATTATCACTAATTATTAACAATTTTATCAAGTACCTAGTGAGAATTATTATAATTTATTGTTAGGTATTAATAATTCGTATTTATTATTAATAATAATTATTATTAATTATGATTAATTAATACGATATAATTCTGGGGTTTTTAATACTACGTCGGTAATAATTTTTCTATAAAAGAAGTACCTACCAACAAACATTCGAAATTACCTTCATTTCCGTAGCACGAAACGCACCTCAGAACAACAAACTCGACATCACTTAAGCCATATGATGTTCCAAAGAGCTTGTTAGTATGAAAATGGACCTGTATTTCAACAGTTTGATTCACGATCGTGTTGTGAGGCACAATCTTTGAGCCGTCATTGTGAACGAACGGCTGGTCGTACAAAGCTGTGGATGGTCTTAAAACATTCTACGGAACAAACTCTATCTAAATATGAAATAAAAAACACACCGTTCTATATGAATTTTTCGAGATATGAGATTTTCAAATTTTCAAAATTCGTTTTGAACCCCTTCCCCTTGACCTAGGGTTATGAGAAGTTTCGAGGACCATTGTGGGGTTGGTCCAAACCCAGAAACCGAATTTCGTAATTTTAACTCAACGCTAACTGGGCAAAGTGGCGCGGACGGCGTACGGCGTACGGGGGACGGCGTACGGCGGACGGACGGATTTTTTTTAATTCGATTTTCTGAATCTACGTGTCTTGAAACGTAAACCAACAAATTTTGAGGGGGGGTTAAAATTTTTTTTTCTTTGGGCGATTCCAATGGTTCATTATCGAAGATAATAAACCAAAAAATAAAAACTCTGCAAATTCTTGACACAACGGTTTATTATCTTCCTTGTGCAGATCACCCTTCTGTCTATACCAGACTGTATTGCAAATCGGCACCATACCATATTCTCACCGTACTCATACCATACCATACGAATTTCTTTCCTATCATACCATACTGTATTATACCAAATCATACATACAATAATATACCATACCATACTCATACCATGTCATACAAACCGAGTGAATAATGAAATGTCATCCATTTCAGACCTATATTTAAAATTTCAAGTATCTAGCTCATCATCAACATTTAATTTGTTTAAACAAATAGGTATTATTTAAACAATTTTACAGACAAGAAACCGAGTGAATATTGCATTGTGATCCAGTTCTGACCTATTTTTAAAATTTCAAGTCAATAGCTCATCATCAAAATTTAATTTGTATTATTACAAAAAGGTATTATTTAAACAATTTTACAGATGAGAAACCGAGTAAATATTGCAATGTGGTCTATCCCCGACTCACGGTTAAAATTTCTAGACTGTAGTTTACCGGGAAGATGAAAAAAGGTAGTTTTATTCTGGGCGTCTGGTGGTTGGGTCACATAACGGCCGTTTTCGGCGCGAAAGTTTAGTGTTTTTCCTAAACCTTTGCGCGCTCAGTGTGAACGAACAGCTGGTCGCACAAAAATCCAATTGGTCTTAAAAGATTCGTAATTTTTCAGGTCATTCAAAAGTGAACTAAACATTACACGGTTCAGTTAAATATTTGGAGATATGGCATTGTCGAAATTTTAAATTTCGTTTTGAACCCCTTCCCCTTGACCTAGGGTTATGAAAAGTTTCGAGGATCTTTGTGGGGCTGGTCCAAACCCAGAAACCAAATTTCGTAATTTTAGCTCAACGCTAACTGGGCAAAACGGCGTGGACGGCGGACGGCGGACGGCGTACGGGGGACGGCGTACGGCGTACGGCGTACGGTGTACGGCGTACGGCGTACGGCGTACGGCGGACGGACGGATTTTTTTTTATTCGATTTTCTGAATCTACGTGTCTTGAAACGTAAACCAACAAATTTTGAGGGGGGGTTAAAAAATTTTTTTCTTTGGGCGATTCCAATGGTTCATTATCGAAGATAATAAACCAAAAATTCGGCTGCTTGGCCCTGACACTGAGGAGCATGTAATGAGAAAAAAAAAAAAAAATTGCGTTCCCTAATTCCTAATATCATTCAACTACTCCAAGTGTCTATAAAACGGGACCTCACTACTCGAGCGCTATGCGACTAACCTTTCAGATACTTGGTCCCAGACACTGAGGAACAAATCATTTTGATTTGGGTTTATTTGTCGTCGTTGTTGTTGTAAACAGGCTCTTTATAATACGCCATTTTGGATGTTTCAAATCCGCAAAACACCCTTCCGTTGAACTGTATCTTTTCTTATGAGCATTCGTTTCATTCAATATTTTCTTGTAAGTTTGTAAATCGTGATCCCTAATGATGCTCATATCTGGTGTTTTTACAAACAATAATTCCAACAGTCCACGTGTGCATTCGATTTTCATAGAGTTCCCTAATTCGATCCTATCATCTTTGAATTCCACGTAGCTGTCACCCATGGTAAATCGTTTCGATGCTTTGTCATATCGTATCCCATAGGTTTCGTCAAAGCCAGGACCTCCATCAATTTTCTTCTGTATGTATTCCAAAGCGATACCTTCATCTGCTTGATGTGGTGCTCCAGCTCCACCGGTTTCTATTTCCTTCTCCGGGAGTGTTTCAGTTGGTGTTTCAATTATTCTCGTCTCATCCTTCTTCAAATTTCCTCCTCCTCCTCCACTAGGTGCTCCTTCAGACGGTGAAATCACCATGTACGGTAGAACAGTGTTACCATCTGCCTTGATCGTTTCATACGGTGACGATCTTGAATTTCGACGTACAGTCATCATTAACGATGGTCTATCTGCATCCCCCTCCTCCTCTTCATCGTAACTGCTTTTGAATATGTCAAAAACATTCGTTTTCCTCTTTGTTCTCATCCTCCTTCTTCGTTTGTCAACCAACTTGAAATGGTCTTCAGCTGAACTTGGAAGCTCCACTTCTTCATCTTCTTCTTCTTCTTTCAACAATGGTAGTGGTGGTTGTGGTGCTGGTCTAATCTGTGCCACTGCTCCAGCTACTACTTCACGGAGTGGATCGTATCTCCTCTTCAGCTGCATCTCCTTATCCTCTCTACACCTCCGGATCTGATTATATTTCTTTCGAATATTTTCTCGTACTTGCGCTATTGTGTTCTCCATGATACTCCTCCTCCTTCAATGGTTAACAGGTGACTGATCCCTCCTGCTGCTCTCTCAGGGTGTTATATATGTATCGAACCCCTGTCGATAGCGACCAGTGCTGACACCACATTCTTTATCAATAACTAAAAACCCATATTGCTCTTTTTCCCAACACAGTGAACAAATTTCTTTGAATTTTTTGAAACTCATATCCATATTGACATGATCGTCATAAATCTTCTTCATATCTAGGGACGCGGGAGCGTCCCGCCCGCCAAGAAAACCGAAGCCCTGAAAACCGAAGCGACTGAGACACTGATTACGCGACGGAACAAGTTTTTGAACGGGTTTTCACCATCCCGTAGCTCGGTCCCCTGAGTGTCTCGAGAGTTGATTTTTTGTACACCAGACAAATCGGATCGAGCTGAAATTTTGCACACACGTTTGTTATGCTCCAAGGGAGTGCCTTTTGACCATTTTTTCTCCCTCCCCCCATTCCCCCCCCCCCAATTAGGGGGGAAATAGTGTTTTTTAGGAATTTCAAATGGTCATAACTCCTTCAAAATTGAAGCAGATTTTCTTTTTTAGTTGTGTTCAGCTTTTCAAACTGTTTAATTTGAGATCAAAAAATGCTTCCTAAAAGGAAAAATAAAGGAGTTATGGTGATTTTTCTATTTTCAACAACAACTGCCGCAAATATTGATGAAAATTGGTGCGGTTGGTCTTAAAATGTCCGCTAGGTTGTCTAGAATATGCTCAATAATTTTGAACTAAATCTCAATCGATTTGACTAATCCACAGCCAAAAATACGTGAATAAATTCCACATCTACTGATTTGGCTAATTTCCGAAAACATCAAAGTTGAACGGTGGTCAGAAAAATTGTCGTAGAGTGGCGCCTGTTTAAGGATCGATAGGAAATTTAATGGGCTTTCGACTGAGGGTAGCACACTTTGCCACTTTTCCCAACGGTTCTCGAGTTATTCGCGATTTTTGGTATAAAAACGTGCGTTTTACGTTTTGCAAACTTTCTGTGGCCGCCGGTAGCCTCGTGGACAAGCGCGTCTGTCCGCGATGCGTAAGATCCTGGGTTCAATACCCGCTGGCGTGAAAGGATTTTTCACATACTTAGCCGTTGCGGCGGTCACCTGGTGGAATAACAAACAATAATTTCCAAAAAATAATTATTCTTGTCACAAAAAGAAGAAACAAAAAGGCAAATTAGTAGGCGTACTAATTTTTTACTAAATTTTGACTAGGATAAAACTTCATTTAGGAAAACATTTACTAGTTACCTCGTAGGTACTTTTGTTAAATTGAACCGTATTGTATAAGTACCGCTCGAAAAGTAGCCATGCAAAAAGATGTGATATCCCCCAAAAACAACTCCGTTGTAAAAACTGGCCCGCCAAAAAACCTCAGCCGCAAAAAGGAATGATATCCATTTTGCCCGCCAGCCACGTATATAGGATGCTCGGTGCTTCGCACCTCGCTGTTGAGTGTGCATATAGAAACCTGATCCTCCTACCCCTAACCTCCACCGTCAATGTTTTCCTGTTCCCTGTCTCCTTCCCACAACCCCCTCTCACCCTTAGTCACCCTCGGTTTCACCTAATATGTTTCCTCTGTTACACCAGCAGGGAGCTTTACGCTTCTTTCAATGCTGTTGGCGGGAGCTTTTTGCCAGATGAACAAGCCTGAATTAAAGCATTACTATACTATAAGTATTACTGGTGGTCACGAGTAATCAGTAGTGGTACACCTATAATGAAGTAATGCTTCAATTCAGGCTTGTTTATGTGGCAAAAAGCTCCCGCCAACAGCATTGAAAGAAGCGTAAAGCTCCTTGCTGGTGTAACAGAGGAAACATATTAGGTGAAACCGAGGGTGACTAAGGGTGAGAGGGGGTTGTGGGAAGGAGACAGGGAGGGAAATGGGGGGAGGAAGAAAAAATGTTCAAAAGGCACTCCCTTGGAGCATAACAAACGTGTGTGCAAAATTTCAGCTCGATCCGATTTGTCTGCTGGGCTGTAGCCCCGTCAATGAACAACAACAACGAGAAGAAGAAGAAGAAGAAGAAGAACACGAAAAACGTGAAAAATAGTGGTTTTAAAACTGTTATACCTCCGACACCTGATGTTCCCAAGAGCTGAAATTTGGTTTACGTCCTCACGTGCCCCTGGAGAGTTGGTGTACAAAAAATCAACTCTCGAGACACTCAGGGGACCGAGCTACGGGATGGTGAAAACCCCAACTTGTTCCGTCGCGTAATCAGTGTCTCAGTCGCTTCGGTTTTCAGGGCTTCGGTTTTCTTGGCGGGCGGGACGCTCCCGCGTCCCTAGATCGAGCCATAAAGTTCCGCCAATCTAGATGGTTAAAACCCTATATAGACATGAACAATGAGCTTCGTAAGAATTCCAAAAACGATTTTGAAAAAGATCAATTCAAACTGTACAACAATGCCATATACGGGAAGACGTGCGAGCAGATCCGCAAGCGTATAGACGTCCGATTAGCCACCTCGTATAGGCAAGCAGAAAAACTAATTGCTAAATCCAATTTTATTGATTCTAATATTTTAAACGAAGATTTGGTGGCTATACAAATGGGGAAAACATCCATTTTTTTCAACAAAGCCATCTACGTTGGGCAAGCCATTTTAGACCTATCAAAAACGGTTATGTATCGCTACCAGTATGACGTTATGAAGGTCAAATATCCAGGGGACCGTCTAAAATTAAATTACATGGATACTGATTCTTTCATATGGACTATCAAAACCAACGATTTTTATAAAGATATGGAAGGGGAAATGGTAGATCAATACCTAGATACTTCCAACTACCCATCACAACACCCCCTTTATTCCCCCCTGTACAAAAAGTGTTTGGGTAGATTCAAGGACGAGGCGGCAGGGAAAATTATATATCGCTTTGTAGCATGTAGATCAAAAATGTATGGGATAGAAATTGAGGGCAAAGAATATAAACGGGCCAAAGGTATCCAACGAGCTGTTGTTCAAAATCAAATAACAGTTGATGATTACCTTGCATGTATCACCTCCTCCACAATAAGCCGACATGACTGCACTAGCATAAGATCAAAGTCCCACAATGTTCAAAGTATAATTTTAAATAAAATATCGCTTTCCCCACACGATGATAAACGTCACATTTTACCTAATGGTATCGACACATTAGCCATAGGACATTATAACCTCCGTGAGGAATAATGCTCCGTATAGATCTTTTTTAATTCTTTCAATTTAGCATTTTCCAATTGTAGGTTATCAAATTGTAGGATTTTCAAATTTTAGGATTTTCAAATTTTAGGATTTTCAAATTTTAGATCTTAAATAGTAGGATTTTCAAATTTTAGGATTTTCAAATTTTAGATTTTAAATAGTAGGATTTTCAAATTGTAGGATTTTCAAATTTAGGTTATCAAATTGTAGTCAATTTCTAGTCAATAGGTTTTAAATTTTTTCAATTTTCTAGTCATTAGATGTAGGTAGATATATAAAAGCGGGGATGCGAGGAATATTATTTAAAAGTACTCCATCCCCTCACCTCCCGTATGTGTGAATGTAATAAAGGCTGAACCAGTATTACGGGAGAGGCAATTTTGGTGAAGACCGACGGGAGCAACCAAACTGCTGCGTAAGCAGCTGGGAAGTGTAATGCTTTTCATCGGGGGTTGCCCGGAGCAAGTTGATGGGTACTCTTCTGTCGGTTGGTGATATGTTGAACGAATTTAAAGTATCGCTTGGATCCTTCATTTTCGTTTGGCCATCTACAACCGGGATTTGTTGTACACGCCTTGCTCCACTCAATGCGTGGGTAGGGCTCGAGGGTCGGAGCCGGGTTGTCCTCTCCCTTACTGGTTCTGACCGGTATGAATGTGTGAGTGAATGTAATTTATTATTGAATGAATGTGGATGAATGAATGAAGGGAGGGAGGGAATTTTCTAAGGTGGTGGTGGCAACATTGAAAAAGCGTATAAATAGGGGCGCATTAGGTCGAAAAGTCACAGTGTTCATCATGCAGTTGCATAAGCTAGACGTCAGCCTTCCCGTTATAAACATTGACGACGATGTCAGAATGCAAGATACAAGAACTAGACACAGCGAGTTGCTACCAAATAGCATACGATGCATCATATGTGCCACTTCGAATGGTGGTAAAACAAATTTAATGCTCAATCTATTGTACTCTTCATTAGGATTGAAATTTGAGAATATCTATCTCTTCTCAAGAACGCTCTTTCAACCAGGATACACTCATTTGCACAATATTCTAAAACCTCTGAACGAAATAGGATTCTATACATTTGCGAATAGTGACGATGTCCCATTGCCCTGTCAAACCAAACCAAACTCAATAATAATTTTCGATGATATTGCTTGCGAAAAACAGGAGCGTATTAGGATGTATTTTAGTATGGGTCGTCACAGTCAAACTGATAGTTTCTATCTAGCACAAAGCTATTGTCGTATCCCCAAACATCTAGTGCGAGATTGTGCCAACTTGATAGTTGTTTTCCGTCAAGATATGTTGAATCCCCCAAAAACAACTCCGTTGTAAAAACTGACCCGCCAAAAAATCTCAGCCGCAAAAAGGAATGATATCCATTTTGCCCGCCAGCCACATATATAGGATGCTCGGTGCTTCGCACCTCGCTGTTGAGTGTGCATATAGAAACCTGATCCTCCTACCCCTAACCTCCACCGTCAATGTTTTCCTGTTCCCTGTCTCCTTCCGACAACCCTTTCTCACCCTTAGTCACCCTCGGTTTCACCTAATATGTTTCCTCTGTTACACCAGCAGGGAGCTTTACGCTTCTTTCAATGCTGTTGGCGGGAGCTTTTTACCGGATGAACAAGCCTGAATTGAAGCATTACTATATTATAAGTATTACTGGTGGTCACGAGTAATCAGTGGTGGTACAACTATATCATCTGGCAAAAAGCTCCCGCCA
>OY986054.1:33842058-33952353 GCA_963920205.1 Stenodema calcarata
CGAATTATTAATACCTAACAATAAATTATAATAATTTTCAGTAGGTACTTGATAAAATTGTTAATAATTAGTGATAATTGATAATAATAATTAATCTAACATTTAGGATCTAGACATTTAGACCTAGTGATCTAGACAGAAGGGTGATCTGTACAAAGAAGATAATAAACCGTTGTGTCAAGAATTTGCAGAGTTTTTGGTTTATTATCTTCGATAATGAACCATTGGAATCGCCCAAAGAAAAAATTTTTTTAACCCCCCCTCAAAAATTTGGTTGGTTTACGTTTCAAGATACGTAGATTCAGAAAATCGAATAAAAAAAAATCCGTCCGTCCGCCGTACGCCGTACGCCGTCCGCCGTCCGCCGTACGCCGTACGCCGTCCGCCGTCCGCGCCACTTTGCCCAGTTAGCGTTGAGCTAAAATTACGAAATTTTTTCATGGGTTTCGACCAACCCCACAATGGTCCTCGAAACTTTTCATAACCCTAGGTCAAGGGGAAGGGGTTCAAAACGAATTTTGAAATTTTGAAAATTTCATATCTCGAAAAATTCATATAGAACGGTATGTTTTTTATTTCATATTTAGATAGAGTTTGTTCCGTAGAATTTTTTAAGACCATCCGCAGCTTTGTACGACCAGCCGTTCGTTCACAATGACGGCTCAAAGATTGTGCCTCACTACAGGATCGTGAATCAAACTGTTGAAATACAGGTCCATTTTCATACTAACAAGCTCTTTGGAACATCATATGGCTTAAGTGATAACGAGTTTGTTGTTCTGAGGTGCGTTTCGTGCTACGGAAATGAAGGTAATTTCGAATGTTTGTTGGTAGGTACTGCTTTTATAGAAAAATAATTACCGTCTTTTTTTATTCGATTTTCTGAATCTACGTGTCTTTAAACGTAAACCAACAAATTTTGAGGGGGGGTTAAAATTTTTTTTTCTTTGGGCGATTCCAATGGTTCATTATCGAAGATAATAAACCAAAATCCGTCCGTCCGCCGTCCGCGCCACTTTGCCCAGTTAGCGTTGAGTTAAAATTACGAAATTTTTTTTATGGGTTTCGACCAACCCCACAATGGTCCTCGAAACTTTTCATAACCCTAGGTCAAGGGGAAGGGGTTCAAAACGAATTTTGAAAATCTCATATCTCGAAAAATTCATATAGAACGGTATGTTTTTTATTGGTTTATTATCAATAAAAAGGCAAGGGTCCTCAGTTGAGGCTCGAGAGGGGAAAGTGCCCCTCCAAGTCTGCCCTCCCGGAGTGGGAGCTTCTTCCCCTCCGACGCCAGGCCCAGACTCGGGCGGCTTACAATGGGCAATTCCATTGTGTCCGAAAATTTACAATAGGACAGTATTTTTCGGTCAAGGGACGTGTGAAGATTACGAAAATAGCATGAGTTGATCAGTTTTGGTTTATTATCTTCGATAATGAACCATTGGAATCGCCCAAAGAAAAAAAAATTTTAACCCCCCCTCAAAATTTGTTGGTTTACGTTTCAAGATACGTAGATTCAGAAAATCGAATAAAAAAAAATCCGTCCGTCCGCCGTACGCCGTACGCCGTACGCCGTCCGCCGTCCGCCGTCCGCGCCACTTTGCCCAGTTAGCGTTGAGTTAAAATTACGAAATTTGGTTTCTGGGTTCGGACCAGCCCCACAATGATCCTCGAAACTTTTCATAACCCTAGGTCAAGGGGAAGGGGTTCAAAACGAATTTTGAAATTTTGAAAATTCCATATCTCGAAAAATTCATATAGAACGGTATGTTTTTTATTTCATATTTAGATAGAGTTTGTTCCGTAGAATTTTTTAAGACCATCCGCAGCTTTGTACGACCAGCCGTTCGTTCACAATGACGGTTCAAAGATTGTGCCTCACAACACGATCATGACTCAAACTGTTGGAATACAGGTCCATTTTCATACTAACAAGCTCTTTGGAACATCATATGGCTTAAGTGATGTCGAGTTTGTTGTTCTGAGGTGCGTTTCGTGCTACGGAAATGAAGGTAATTTCGAATGTTTGTTGGTAGGTACTTCTTTTATAGAAAAATTATTACCGACGTAGCATTAAAAACCCCAGAATTATATCGTATTAATTAATCATAATTAATAATAATTATTATTATTAATAAATACGAATTATTAATACCTAACAATAAATTATAATAATTTTCAGTAGGTACTTGATAAAATTGTTAATAATTAGTGATAATTGATAATAATAATTAATCTAACATTTAGGATCTAGACATTTAGACCTAGTGATCTAGACAGAAGGGTGATCTGTACAAAGAAGATAATGAACCGTTGTGTCAAGAATTTGCAGAGTTTTTTCGTTAAGTTTGGTAGGAAATGCAATCAAACTAGTACTTGTTCGTACTACGCGCGCTCAAACCTTGACGTCATCGGACACCTCAAACGAGGATGGATAGTTAGTTTTAGTATCCACGATGTTTCAAGAAAAATGATCCATTTGCGTCACTCCATCTTTGCGTCACTCCAGCATTCTCTATTCTGCATTATCGCTTGATTATCGCCGTTCGCCATAACAAATTGATTTTCATCTCTTTCATCTCTCTTTTTTTATTTTTCATCCGAGTGCCCTGTGTTAAGAAATTAAATGGCATCCAGCTCTAGTGTGAAAAAGCCGAGGCAAAATACTATCGAAGACGGATTTGAACCTGGTAACACAACCTTCGCTGGTAGGCGCTCTGGTAACAAGGATTGAACCTTCCGCACGCCACAGGAATCCGTGGATGCTTTATGCAGGGATTGCTTCATAATCTAGTATTCATAATGGTGAAGTTTTTGACGTCACACCCCGGTCACTCGCCCGCCTGTTTTTCAAGCTACCAATTTTCTTTTATTTTCCTAAATTTTTGTGAACAATTTCTTGGCAAATGGACCCGATTTTCGCTAACATTAGACAAGGTACTTTGGAAAAAAATAAAAAATAAAAAAAATTGACTGGAATTGCCCATTGTAGGGTTCATCATAAATTATGAAGCTTGCATTCGTATAGACAATATAAATAAACAAAAAAAAAAAAAAAAAAAAAAAAAAAAAATAATTATTATTGAGAATAATCACCTGTGTGTAAACAATTATGTAAACAATCACGCTCATACCGCAGCTTGTCGGCCACGCACTCCGCAGTGGTTAACGTAATATGGTTAGGTAAATCGAGAGCTATCCAACGAGTGGTGAACGATTTTTGTACGATGATAACTGGCGAAGATAGTTTTCGTCAACAGTTTTCGTCAACAATTTTCGTGACGATTTTTTTGTTTGTGTGAGCAAAATAGCATGAGTTGATTGTTGAATGTTAGCTAATTTTGAATAATTTGAGGTTATGTTGGCAACATTGGTGCATCACAAGCACGTCCTAGCGGCAGATTGGGGAATCTCTTATCTGGTATTCTGATTCCTTGCGTTGTTCCACATTTTTCATTAGCTCTCATAATAAACGTTTAAATTCAATCCAATCGAACTTTTTTCCACTGTAATAAACCTGCTCAACAGGTTATGGGCCCAGAAGTTCAGTAAGATTGAAAAATTCGTGAAAGTGATTAGTGAAAAATCAGCAAGAAAAGGTCGGCAAGTTGACTACAACCTACAACTTTGAAGTTATAGAACTGTGGATTTCCCGTCTATTGTGGTTTGTCGTCCCACTTCACAGGTTTGTGCTGAATTTTACAACCTCTGGTCCGCTTTCTACAGTGTGTGGTAAGTTCATTCATTCAGTTACAGTCTGATATTTGCTGATCGGAAAGTGCAAAACATGGGATCTAACGAAGTTGACTTGAGTCAGTGCGAAAAACTGATTGACCATACTAACTTTGCGATGTGGAACTTCGATCTGTTTATTCTTTTAAAGTCAAGTAAACTTGATGGAATCGTGTTGGGAAACGAAAAGCTCGAAACTTCCGATACAGAAAAAGTTAATCTGATTGGTATTGTAAGCCTTGAGTCTGAGGGATTCAAGTCTCACTTTAATTAATCGCAGGACTTGCGTCTGAAGGACCAAGCTCACTGAATTAAAGTACTCTCCAAGGGAATCGGGTTATGAAATGACGAAGTCCAGACAGGGTTTTAGGTAAAGTTCAAAAGAGATATAATTGGGAACTGAAAACGTTCGCTTGAAAGAAACAGCAAATAAAAAGAAAATACAATGTTGAAAACAAAACGGTAGCGTAATGACTCTGGGCGTTCACCCGTGTAAAATATAGAAAAGATATATGCAAAAGGTTTAAAATGCGTTCACCGCCAAAAACGTAAGTAAATGAATGTAAAATGTTATTATTTAAAGTACTTGAAGTTCACTTAACTACTAAGAGCGTTCACTGAATAAAATATGATAAGTTCACCTAAATAGTAACAAGCGTCCACCTAGCAAGTAACATGAGATCACCTAAGTAAGCGAAAGTGCGATGACTGTAAGTTCACCTAGGGAAATACTGAGCGTTCACTAAGCTAGATCGACGAAAGGTTGAGATACGAACTCTAAATAGGTGGACGCGTTCACAAGTAGAATACAATACAATAGAAGTTAAATTGAGAGAATCGATCGCAAGTTCCAGGCGTTCAGACGGAACGCCGCTAAGTGTTGAAGACCAAAGATAATAAAAGAAGATATAAAATGTACAAGAGTCTGCTAGCGTTCACTAAGGGTTTTACCAAATTGCAAACATGTGACTGTATTACAAGGTGTAGGGTTACCGTCTCTGTTGAACGTTCAGCGTGGAGTTGAGCAGCGTCACACTGGTTCGGGGGGAATATGAGTCCTGTCTCAGGGGATGGTGAACGATCTCGCGACACGTGTGTTGTGAGGGAGAACGAACAGCACTTAGGAAGCTTAGTAGTTGAGGGAAACTAAACTGTCACTAGAGCAAAATACTATTGGGGGGATTGAAAAGGGAGTTCGGTGGTCGCGTTCACTAGCGAGGGGTGGTCGTTTCGGAATCCTCCGGTTAATCGCCTGACCATAAATAGGTCTTTACTCACTGGTAGCTGGGAGCCAACTCTGGAGCACAGAAAACCCTACTATACTTAGGGATGGGTCGAGAAACGAGAAACTAGTTTAAAAAACTAGTTTGAAAAAAATAACCGTTATAACCGTTTCTTAATTTGAAAGAAACTAGTTACAAAAAAACGGCAAAAGTAGGTAGGTGTTAGTTTTTGAATTGAACTATCGAAAACTTTGTCATCACATTCGTTATTCGTGGTTTGTTCCGAAGCATAAGTAGTTGATTATTATTATTATTAGGTAAATATGACTCGGAACAAACCACGAACAAATGCGCCGACAAAGTTTTCGTTTTTCCTATTACAGTTGAAAAATACAGTTTTTCGTTTTCTTTGTAACTAGTAGTTACTAACTACTAACAACATATTAGAACACCTGCTGTTTCACCCGTTTTTCATTAAGAAGAAATGAAACTAGTTTTTTCGACAGTTTGTTTTATATAACGAATTTTATTTTACGTTTTTCGAAAGTAACCGTTAATAACGGGTCAAGAAACAAGAAAAGAAACGGGTCAAGTAACCGTTAATAATAGGGACGGGTCAAGAAACAAGAAACTAGTTTTTTTGGGATGGGAGAAGAAACGAGAAACTAGTTTAAAGTAACTAGTTTGAAAACAACGTCATAACTGTTTCTTAATTTGAAAAAAACTAGTTGAAAAAACGGCAAAAAAAAACTAGTTTTTTCGACAGTTATTATAACGAACGTTATTAAATAACTGTTTCACCTGCTGTTCCACCCGTTTTTCATTCAGAAGAAAAGAAACTAGTTTTTTTGTAACTAGTTTTTTGACAGTTATTTTAATATAACGAACGTTATTTTACGTTTCTCGAAAATAACCGTTATGCCCATCCCTAACTATACTACGCTCTGGAGAATCGTCGGAGGCAGCAGGGGTCTCGAATGTTTGGGAGAGGGGGAAGAGCCCCTCCATGGCGGCCTCTTCCCCAGCTTGAGTTGCCTCCCCTCCGGCGCCGGCCCCCAAACCCGCCGGATTACAGTATCAACGTGATGCAAAAGCACAAAAATACATAGTGTTCACGATTGATAAACGAAATAAACTTCACGTTATTAACTGTAAATCGTCCTACGAAATGTACGACACCCTCAAAAAGCTTTTTGATCAAGACGAAGCCCGTGTTAAATGCTCCACCCTCGAGGAATTCTTCACATTTCAATATGATTCCAGTTCTGATATGGCTACAAATTTGAGCAAACTTGAAAATATAGTTTTTAAACTAAATTCGAGTGGACAGAAGATAGAAACAGACATGCACATTGCTCGTATCATGTCAATTCTGCCCAGCTATTTCCAGCCCCACTTCATGACTGCCTGGGATTCCACGCCGGATCAACAAAAAACTGTAGCTAATCTAAAGACACGCCTAATTAGGGATGAAAAGCGTTACAACCCTAACGATATCGGTGCAGCTGTTGCATTTAAAGCACTGCAAATTCAATGTTATACATGTGGCGGAGACCATTACGCCAATAAGTGTCCCAAAAAGCAAAATACTGTTAAGAAAAAGGCTTACAAGAAATTTCCACCCTGTAAATCGTGTGGTAGGACTAATCACGAAGAAAAAGACTGTCGTTTCAAAAAGTCTTCCCCCAAAAATAGTCCAAGCAAATCGTCGTTTTTAACGTATACCCGACCGTGTGAGCAAAGTTTGTGTTCCAAGAAACAAATGCTTAATTCAGACAATCGGTGGGTTATCGACTCAGGATCAACCTGTCATATGACGAGTTCAAACAAAATTTTGTCTAATAAAAATAGTGTGCATACTATTGTCGGAACTTCCAAAAACGGCCAATTCATGGAGGCTAAAGCTGTCGGCAAAGTTGAAGCAGCTGAATGTACCCTGAAAAATGTACTCTACTTACCCGGTTTGGATAAAAATTTGTTAAGTGTGAGCGCTATCACACAGAATGGTGGTAAAATTGAGTTTGACAAACATAAAGTTACAGTTTCAAAAAATGGTAACGTTGTTTTGACTGGTCAACAGGACAAATCAGGCCTTTATCTTATTGATATTAATCCTGATAACAATGAATTTAGTCATTTCTCTTCAGAAAAACGCAATTCTTCTGTTGATTGGCACAGGAAGCTAGGTCACCTTGGCTATGACAACATGAAGAAGTTGTCCCAAATTTCTACTGGTCTCAAATTTCAAGCAACCGACTTTGATGTGTGTCAGGTCTGTCACGAAGCCAAACAACCGAGATTACCCTTCAAAAATCAGCGAACTCGCGCTACTAGGCCACTTGAAATCATTCATACAGACCTGGTGGAGGTAGAAGTTTGTACCTGGGACAAGTATAAATATTTTATTACATGCCTTGATGATTATACGCATTATACTAATGTATACCTTTTAAACAGGAAAAGTGATGCTATTGATGTCCTTAAAAGGTATATTGCTGAAGCCGAGAACAAGTGGAATCTAAAACTTTACAAAATCAGATCTGACAGAGGCGGAGAGTATATATCGACAAATTTCAAAAATTGGTGTGCCGAAAAAGGTATTATACTTGATTATACTATACCCCATACACCAATGTTAAATGGATCAGCCGAACGTCTCAACCGATCGCTTATGGAAAAAGTTAGAGCACTTTTGTTCGATTCAAAACTCGATAATAAATTTTGGGGCGAAGCTCTGTACACTGCAGCATACCTACTAAATAGGAGCCCGACAAGAACGCTGAAAAATTGCACTCCAGCCGAAAAATGGTTCAATAAAAAACCAGATCTTTCACATCTCAACATATTTGGATCCAAAGTCTATTACAAAAAGCTAGGCTATGTCAAGAAGCTTGAAAAAAGGTCATTTGAAGGCATTTTTGTTGGCTATGGAACCAACGGCTACAGGATTTGGGATGAATACAAAAACAAAGTCTTGATATCTAGAGACGTTGTTTTTGGGGATGAAATGCAAACCCAGCTCCCTGAAACTTTCAAATCACCGATTTTTAGTTTTGACAGGAACCTCACAAATGGGGTCGATTCAGACGATGAAGGATCCATACAGAGTGAAACTGATACAACGGTGATCAATGATACATCCAGTGGTGATGAGGAAAATGGGCAAAATAGCGATCCTGACTACATTCCAGAACAACTGGAGGAGCTCTCCAGCGAAACTTCATCGGAGTCTGTCGCGCCTAATGACGACGAGGAAAATCAAGAGCCAACTCAAGCTGAACAGCTTGGAAGAGGTTAACGCAGGAAAAATCTTCCTTCGAGACTTCAAGACTACGTTTTGCCCACCAACTTATGCGACTTTAGTCTTCTGACCTACCAGCAAGCAATAAGTGGTGATGACCGAAATAAATGGAAAGAAGCCATTCAAGAAGAGATGTCAGCTCTTGAAGAAAACGCGACGTGGAGGCTAGTGGACCGGTCTGAAGTCAATGGCAAGATATTGTCTAGCAGATGGCTATTCAAAATCAAAGAAGACGGCCGCTACAAGGCCCGTTTGGTAGTTCGGGGATGTCACCAACGTCAAGGAATAGATTATAACGAAATTTTCAGCCCCGTTGTTGGCAGTGATGCCTTGAGAACAATTATAGCTTATTCTGCGATGAAAAATTTGAAATTGATGAAATTGGAAAACAAGACTGCTTTTCTATATGGAAGCATTAAGGAAGATATCTACATGAGCTTACCTGATGGTTTTGAAAACAAAAATAAAGTTTGCAAGCTAAAAAAGGCCTTGTACGGACTAAAACAAGCCCCAGCTATGTGGAATAAAAGACTTACTGCTTTTCTACAAAATCATGGACTGATGCCTTTAAAAACCGAACAATGTGTCTTTGTTAATGATAACAGATCACTGATTTTGGCTATTCACATTGATGATGGTCTGTTGGTTGGTTCTGATATACCTTTGATGAAAAAGTTTCTTCAAGGATTAAATACTGAATTCAAAATGACTGTCGACGAAAATCCAAAAACTTATTTGGGAATAAATTTTTCTGAAATAGATGGAAAATTGAAACTTTCCCAGGAACACTACGCTCAGCAAATTGTGGAGAAATTCAGGATGACTGACGCAAAGCCTGTCTCGACTCCTTTGATCGCAGGAAATGTTTGTGAATCACGAGAAAGCGAGAAGGGCATGAAATTTCCCTATCGAGAGGCTGTGGGAAGCCTTTTAGGATGGGGGGCAATATGTCGACACATAAACTTGTCGACAAACGGGCAAGAAGCCGTGTCGACATCTTTCAACACCAAGGGTTGACCAATATCGACTTCACGAGCATTGGAAATATGTCGACACAGAAATATGTCGACAAGTCGACAACTTTCAACACCCCTTGTTGAAAAAGGTCGTCCAAGTCAACCATGGGGATACGACGACATATTTACGTCGACATCCTCCGTATACCTGCGAAATCTTGAATAGTAACGGCATACACTCTACCTGGCCGATTATGGGTCAACCATAGAACTACCTGGCTACCTATAGTGAAAGGCAGACGAAACTGGAGCCGGCCGCTCGGGGAATACACGAACTCGCCAGCCAGTGGGAGAAATGACAATCCTAATGTCCAGCAATTTAGATGGTCCTTACGAAAACTTATGTTTAGAAATGGTGCCAGAACCAGGGAACATGGTCGAAACTCGCAACGATTCAATTACAAGTTTTTTGCCGATTGAGGCAATTGAAAAACGGATGGATGATAATAATTCAAACGACTCTGACAACGAAGACCTATCATACTTGATGGAAAACTACGAAAATAGTTATTACAAAGAAAATATTATGTAAGTATTATATCAGCGGATACGTTGTCAAAAAGTTAGAAGTAAATTACGTTCTGAGGAGTGTTCTTTCCTTCTAGTTAGTAATTTTAGCAATCTTAGTCCTTACACACACTTCAGTGATTGCGTATCAAAAGGAGGATTATTGAGAGCATCCCACGATGTTTTCAATATAATAAAATTTTGCTACAGTATTCTTCGTCACCAAACAACCTGTGGCGTCATTTATTTCAGTTTTAGAATCAGAATCCAGTTACTCAATATTCCAAATTATTAATCACCTGCAATTATTCCCTCACCTGTTGTTGGCATGTTTAGGAAAATATAATTATTCTTGGTTCTGCGATTGAAGAGGTTTCATCTTTAAATATTTAATTACAAATATTATAAAGATACCCACTAAAAACTGGTGACCCCGACGTGATGATGGAAGCTGGAGATGGATCTGCTTATGCTGAAGAAGCGCCCGTGACGACAAAACCGTGCATTAATTTCAAGGCCCCACCTTTCTCGAAACAGAACGTGCCTATTTGGTTTCGGCAAGTCGAGGCTCAGTTCAGAGTTAAAGGGATAACGATCGATGAAGACAAGTATGATCTAATCCTTGGTTCTATAGAGACTGATATATGTACAAGAGTAAGCGATATTATCATAAATCCTCCTGAAGGGAACAAATACCAGACTTTGAAAGAAAGACTCATATCTTGTTTTGGAGTTTCTGAAGAAAGAAAACTACAGCGTCTCTTCAAAGAGATAACATTAGGCGACAAGAAACCAAGTGAGTTACATAGGGAGATGTGTGAACTTGCAAATAACAAACTACCCGATCAATTATTGAAATCAATGTGGATGCAACACCTTCCTGCGAGTACTAGAAGCATACTATTGGTGAGCTCAGAACAAACTCTAGCTGCATTAGTGCCATTGGCTGATCAGGTTCATGAAACATGTGATTTCGGTGGAACAACAATTAATGCTGTCGAATCAACACGAAGTAAATCTTCCAGCTCAGATAATTCCCACTTATCAATAGACGAAAAAATTGAAACACTAACGAAACAAGTAGAGGCTCTAAGCACACGTCAAAGTAGACCTTATTTTAGGAGTAATTCAAACTCGAGAGAACGACCTAACTCACGTTCTCGTCAAGATCAGACCAGAAACAATAAGTGGATGTGTATATCTCCAGAAGCCATTCAAGCATTCGACTGTTGCAAAAACGAACTGAAATCCGCCGTTATGTTAGCTTACCCACAAGCCAATGTGCCATGGTCACTAATGGTTGATGCCTCAAATACAGCAGTAGGAGGCAGTGTCCAACAATTTGTGAATGAGGCTTGGCAACCAATCGGGTTCTTCTCTAGACGCCTTTCCCCAGCTGAGACGAAGTACAGTGCCTATGATCGAGAACTACTCGCAGCATATTCTTCCCTGCGATATTTCCGACATTTGTTGGAAGGGAGAGTTTTTACGATCTTTACAGATCATAAGCCATTGACGTTTGCTTTCCATCAAAAATTGGACAAAGCTTCCCCTAGACAAGCACGTCAATTGGATTACATTGGGCAGTTTACAACTGATATAAAATATATAACAGGGAAAGATAACATGGTGGCAGATTGTCTTTCACGCCTAGAAATAGAAGCTGTCGACTACTCTCAGGTGGGTTTGGAACAGCGGGAGGAAGATTTACCACCCTCTATCTCAGGTTCATCATTGGTATGGAAACAAATCAAAATGTCAGGAGCAGATGTGTCAATCTATTGCGACATTTCCACAGGATTCGTTCGACCTTTTATTCCAACCAAGTTCAGGAAAGCTGCTTTTGACAGTGTTCACCAAATGTCCCATCCAGGTAGGAAAGCCACTCTCAAAATGTTGAAACAGCGTTTTGTGTGGTCATCCATGGCCAAAGACTGTGCAGAGTGGGTGCAACGCTTGTCAAAAATGTAAAGTCCAGAGACACACGTATGGAGAAATAGGGATTTTCCCTCCACCTTCAGACCGCTTCAGGCATGTACATATCGACTTGATAGGGCCTCTTCCTCCAAGTAGAGGTTTCACGTACGCCTTGACCAGTATAGATCGCTACACGCGATGGCCAGAAGTGATTCCGCTAGAGGACTGTACGGCCGAAACTGTAGCCAATGGATTTTATACCAATTGGGTGAGTAGGTTTGGTACTCCCGAGAAAATTACGACTGACCGGGGGAGACAGTTTGAAAGCGAACTTTTCCGTCATTTGGTGAAATTACTAGGAATCAACCATTCGCTAACCTCAGCATACAATCCTAAAGCCAACGGAATTTTGGAACGCACCCACCGGCAGTTAAAATCAGCCATCAAATGTCACGCTACAGGGCGTTGGGTTGATGTTCTCCCTACAGTGCTTTTGGGTATGAGAACAGCAGTGAAAGAAGATCTCAATTGCAGCACTGCCGAACTAGTTTATGGAACTACTTTGCGGATTCCAGGCGAATTTATAGACGAAAGTACGACCATCACACCACAACAAATTTTTGTAGACACTTTGAAACAAACAATGAACCGATTACAACCGACGCCAGCTCAGCACCATACTCGCGTTAAAGTTTTTGTACATCCTGATCTTCAAAATTGCAGTCATATATTTATTAGGAACGATGGAGTCAGACGATCACTACAACCAACATACGACGGACCAGAATGATATCAAAACGTTGCCTGACGTTATAATATATTATTTTGAATGCATTGACTGGTGGTTTTTAGCTTCGTATTTACTCATCATAGTAAAAGTGAATTATTGTCTCCATAATATTAATCAACTAAACATTGAAATTTAATATCTCACGTGCAACGCGTGAACGCTTTGCTAGTCGTCAAGACTGAAGTGGATCACTCAAGAGAACTCTTTGGAGAACGATGTTTCCTGACTTGCTAAGAGCTGCATACCAGTGGCGGCTCGTCCATAAGGCCACCTTGGCCCTCGCCCCACCCAAAAATTTGCAAAGGAAAACAGAAAAAACATAGAACAAGGAGAAAAAAATCTTACCTACTACTACCCACCATGGAAGAAGGGAGATCTCCCTTCTTCCATGACTACCCACTTCCACTGAGCTCTTGCAGGCGGGCGGCTGTTTCGTCTGACTTCGATAGAAGTCGTGTCCTCAACGCATTTTGTTTCGATTTACGTTTAAAAAAGTCGATTATCGGATCGACCAGAAGTGCCCCAGTCTCAATGTTGAAGGTATAGGCGCTTCCTGGGGTGGGGGAAGGCACCCTGTGTTCCGAGATAGGAGCCATTCCGGGCGGTGGCCAAAATATCGAATCAAGTTGAACGCCGAAAACAATCGATCGTTGAATCGTTCCTTGTCAAGGAAGAAGGGAGTTTCATTCCTCCATGCTTTCTTCCATGTTCGATAAGAATGATATCAAAACGTTGCCTTTTACTCATCATAGTAAAAGTGAATTATTGTCTCCATAATATTAATCAACTAAACATTGAAATTTAATATCTCACGTGTAACGCGTGAACGCTTTGCTAGTCGTCAAGACTGAAGTGGATCACTATTCGCCCAAGGGAATCTCATTTGTTGATTTCTACATTCTGTAAGTTAATAACAGTTAATAACCGTTAATAACAGTAATATACATAATATTATTATGTAGCTCAGCCAACCGTTGAGAATACTGTTTTATTTGTTATCCCTGAAACTGATGGTGACTTCGTTGACTCGAGCTTTGTTTGAGCTGACCAACGAACTCTAAAAGCTAGTTGAAATCAATCTTGCTGTTCTGTGATCGTTCAAAATGTTTTGATACGATTGGATAAGAAAACGTATGTGCAATCTGGGCATAAGAGGACATTTTTAGAGGGGGTTTTCAAGGTACCACTCGGCTAGGAAGCAGATGGTCGCGATTGCTAATTTTTAAAAACCCCAGTAATAGAAACTCCAATAATATAATTTTTTGACTACCTTTATAATGTACTCTTTGAATAGTACTCGTACAGTCACAATTTCTCTTTTATTCTTCCTATCATTTTGAAGATAATTATTTGGGTGGGTAGGTGGGATTGCCTTGCAGCCACCTCCTCGTCGGTAATCCTGGATACTGGTCAGTAACCTTCCCTCTCCTCAAGAGAACTCTTTGGAGAACGATGTTTCCTGACTTGCTAAGAGCTGCATACCACTAATTATGAAGCAGTTTAGCTGTAAGGGTAGTTTGAGTTTAGTTCCTATAGTGAGTACCTAATAGGTAGGTATGCACCTAAATATTGCCCTGGTGCCCCACCAGTTTCTGAGCCCACGAGCCGCCCCTGGGACAGGTAGTGGCCAAACAACCCTTTCTGTCGTCGTTTAGCAGTCGACCAGTTTCAAGAGGGGTGTTTTTAGCTCATGTTCAACTCCTGTTGTTGAAATACAGCGAAAACGGATCTCAAATTTTTCGACATAAATCCGTCGACCAGTTTCAAAGATGTGCGTTATCGACGTTCTTCAACACCTGGTGTGGAAATATGTCGACAGGAGGTGTCGACAAGTTTATGTGTCGACATATTGCCAAGTTCCCGCCTTTTATACATCTCCACGAAGACTCGTCCAGACCTTTCATATGCAGTGAGTGTTAGTGGAAGACATGTTGAGAAGCCTACACATTCGGACTTGAACAATTTGAAAAGGACAATCAAATATGTCAATACTACCAAGGACCTTGGCGTATCTTACCACAAGAAGAAGGCAACACCAGATATGCCTGTTCTGATAGCATATTGTGACTCTGATTATGCGGGTGATCAAGAAACCAGGAAGAGTACTACTGGATTTATAATATACTTCAACGGTGGTCCTGTAAGCTGGTCATCACGCAGACAACCAATTGTTGCAACATCAACAACTGAAGCTGAGTATATTGCCGCTACTGAGGCTGCAAAAGCTCTTATTTATTTGAAGAGTTTCCTCGGCGAGCTCACTCAACTCGAGATTCCTGCTGTCTTGAACATTGACAACCAAAGCGCAATTGATTTGGTGCAAAATGGAGTACTAAACCGTCGCAGCAAGCATATAGACGTGAGATTCCACTTCATTAGAGAGAAGATTGAGGAGAACTTGATTTCCATCAAGTATTGCCCAACAGCGGATCAACTCGCAGACCTTCTCACCAAACCCCTTTCTAGTGAAAAATTTGAAAAATTTAGAGACAAAATGGTTTGTTAAACAAAAAGAAAATTCATGTGAAATTTAGAACTTGAAAATGTTTAAAGATTATTACTTTATTTGTAATGAAGTGTAACTGTAAATTCTTAATGTTCAATTATTACAAAATTACAGGGGTGTGTTGAATGTTAGCTAATTTTGAATAATTTGAGGTTATGTTGGCAACATTGGTGCATCACAAGCACGTCCTAGCGGCAGATTGGGGAATCTCTTATCTGGTATTCTGTTTCCTTGCGTTGTTCCACATTTTTCATTAGCTCTCATAATAAACGTTTAAATTCAATCCAATCGAACTTTATTCCACTGTAATAAACCTGCTCAACATTGATCAGTTTTTTCGTTAAGTTTGGTAGGAAATGCAATCAAACTAGTACTTGTTTGTACTACGCGCGCTCAAACCTTGACGTCATCGGACACCTCAAACGAGGATGGATAGTTAGTTTTAGTATCCACGATGTTTCAAGAAAAATGATCCATTCGCGTCACTCCATCTTTGCGTCACTCCAGCATTCTCTATTCTGCATTATCGCTTGATTATCGCCGTTCGCCATAACAAATTGATTTTCATCTCTTTCATCTCTCTTTTTTTATTTTTCATCCGAGTGCCCTGTGTTAAGAAATTAAATGGCATCCAGCTCTAGTGTGAAAAAGCCGAGGCAAAATACTATCGAAGACGGATTTGAACCTGGTAACTCAACCTTCGCTGGTAGGCGCTCTGGTAACAAGGATTGAACCTTCCGCACGCCACAGGAATCCGTGGATGCTTTATGCAGGGATTGCTTCATAATCTAGTATCCATAATGGTGAAGTTTTTGACGTCACACCCCGGTCACTCGCCCGCCTGTTTTTCAAACTACCAATTTTCTTTTATTTTCCTAAATTTTTGTGAACAATTTCTTGGCAAATGGACCCGATTTTCGCTAACATTAGACAAGGTACTTTGGAAAAAAAAATAAAAAAATAAAAAAAATTGACTGGAATTGCCCATTGTAGGGTTCATCATAAATTATGAAGCTTGCATTCGTATAGACAATATAAATTATTGAGAATGATCACCTGTGTGTAAACAATTATGTAAACAATCACGCTCATACCGCAGCTTGTCGGCCACGCACTCCGCAGTGGTTAACGTAATATGGTTAGGTAAATCGAGAGCTATCCAACGAGTGGTGAACGATTTTTGTACGATGATAACTGGCGAAGATAGTTTTCGTCAACAGTTTTCGTCAACAATTTTCGTGACGATTTTTTTGTTTGTGTGCCATAGCAAAGACATAAAATGTCAAAAACAATCCGTCCGTCCGCCGTACTCCGTCCGCGCCACTTTGCCCAGTTAGCGTTGAGTTAAAATTACGAAATTTGTTTTATGGGTTCCGACCAACCCCACAATGGTCCTCGAAACTTTTCATAACCCTAAGTCAAGGGGTTCAAAACGAGTTTTGAAATTTTGAAAATTTCAAAACTCGAAAAATTGCTATCAAACGGTATGTTTTTTATTTCATTTTTAGATAGAGTTTGTTCCGTAGAATGTTTTAAGACCATCCGCAGCTTTGTACGACCAGCCGTTCGTTCACAATGACGGTTCAAAGGTTAAGCCTGTCAACACGATCGTGAATCAAACGGTTGAAATACAGGTCAATTTTCATACTAACGAGCTGTTTGGAACATCAATTAAGTACGTTTCGTGCTACGGAAATGAAGGTAATTTCGAATGTTTGTTGGTAGGTACTTCTTTTATAGAAAGATTATTGCCGACGTAGTATTAAAAACCTCAGAATTATATCGTATTAATTAATCATAATTAATAATAATAATTATTAATAATAAATACAAATTGTTAATACCTAACAATAAATTATAATAATTTTCGCTAGGTGCTTGATAAAATTATTAATAATTAGTGATAATTCATAATAATAATTAATCTAACATTTAGGATCTAGACATTAAGACCTAGTGATCGAGACAGAAGGGTGATCTGTACAAAGAAGGTAATGAACCGTTGTGTCAAGAATTTGCAGAGTTTTTTCTTTGGGCGATTCCAATGGTTCATTATCGAAGATAATAAACCAAAAATTGAAAAGAGTGCAGTTGAATGCAGGATAAAAAAATGAAACACGGAGTTTTCGGTTTTTTCAAAATCCTTCACAATAAAGAATTAAAATTCATATCCACTAGTAAAGGACCACGCTGCATTGGGACTCTCAATTAAGATATCTCTTTTTTTTCCCGGTATAACTAGGATACTGTAGAGGAAGAAAATGTTGTTGACTTACCCATTGATGGAGTTGGTACTGAGTGGCACGCTGTCGGTGAAAATGGAGTCGCGAGAGACATCGTCAGCCATTGCAACTTTGAGCTGATGCCCAAAGGACGCGAGGTCTTCACGGAAAACCTCGGATGCAGGTGTCAGCGCCCCAGACGTCGGTGGGGGCACGGGCGTCGACAAGGGCAGTGGTGTCGCGTCATCCGGGAGCACCGGCTCTTCATTGTATATATAGAAATACGCTATGGCAAGGTAGATGACCGACACTATGAAGGACGGGATGGGGATAGCTATCGCGTACACGAGGTTCATGTACACTTGCCACATGTCCAAGTCTGTGATGACGAGGCTCGGCTCGATCCGAGAATAGTAGCACGAGAAGTTAGCCCCGATGAACGCGTGAGCTTTCAACCATATTGTGCAGTTGAGCATCGGCGGGTACCCACACCCCTTAACGTTTGGGAATAACCGGGCTTTGAAGTAGTACCAATCTGACCCGTTTGGAGCCAGTCCGTGTTCCGGCGGTAACGTTGGATCATCCTCGATCTCCGACGGAATCCGGTCGTAGGATTCAGGATAGTCGTAGTCGCGAATTGCACGTGGCGACCGTTCGTGCAAGGCTCTTGCAACCCTTTTTGCTCCTTCTCTTATGGCTCTTGGAACTATCCTGCTAGGTTCGTCCCCGTCCGCAGTCCCAGCCTTGTCCGCCATCCTGTAATGGACACGTAATTGCGTGCACTCATAGACGTCTTTGGTGCATCCCTCTTTGCAAGATGTCCAAGAGCAATTGGACATCCCTCTATTATGCTCTATGTCTGCCGTCTGGCAAAAGGCTGGAGTCTCGTCGAATTCCATGAAAATTGTTGTGAAGGCGGGCTCAATTACAAAAGGCACAAGGAAGAGAAAGGCGAACAAGCTGAAAATGGCGAGGAGGATGAAGCTGGCAGTTATGTAGAAGAGCAACTTTTCCTTGGTGGTTTGTTCGGGCTGCTCGGCCATTTTGGGTCCGTTACCTCGCCTCCATTACCTGCAACACTAACCCCTCTACCGTCAGACACATAGAAAATTACCAATACTCATTCCTTGCACAATCTGAAGGTTAAAAACTGAGAACTTCGAGGTGTGAGATAGAAAACCAAATGATCACTCATACAAAATCTTTCGACAGCCTAAATAGAGGTGAAATACGGATCTTACAAAGTTTACGGGAATACGGATTTTTATGTCTCGTTAGTTCTAGAGTCTAGAATCTAGACAGAGTCCAGTTGTTCTTCCCTCGATTCAAAAGAAGAAATAGTTGACCTCGTGATATACAATGCTTTGATTCGAAAACGCGTAAAAGAGTGAGCCCTCTACAGCTTGAAACATTGTTTATGTTGCAATTACTCGTATTTATTCAACATTTACAAGATTTGATATTACCAGGAACACTCGAAAAAACGAAAGTTTCACATCGCTCATATATATAGGAATACACTATACACTTGGAAAACCGTGTATGTCTGGAGAATTCAACTTTTCAGGAGACAAGAAAAACGCGTACAAAGAAAAACTCGTAAGTCTGTCATCACCTCATTTGACAAACCTCGTAAGTCTACGTCCGTGAAATACCGAGGTGAATTTCACCTTTCCAACACTGCTATTCATAGAGTACAAGCCCAGCCTAACAAAAATGAAAGTTGAAAGATGAATAATGATAAAACAACTTACTTTTTCGGAAAAGAGACGAGGAGCACATCAAAACACCAGACCAGACTTACCAGGTTTTCCATCTTTTCGGAATGGTTCCAGACTTACAGGTTCTGTCAACCGCCAATTGCGGGGAAACGGATTGGCCAATATGGAAAAAACTTCACATGGTGGTGCGGCCTGGAATTGACTACTAGCTTATATCCTTAACAGACTTACGAGTTTTTCGGACTTACGAGGTTTTCCAAGTATATGAGCGACATACAGGATGGAACCACAACCTCTACAACAGGAAATGTTAAATAACAAGCAGAGACACAAAGTTCAACTACAATCAGTGGGGGCTAAGGGGGCTATAGCCCCCCCCCCCCCCATTGGGTCTAAACTAACACTGGATAAAACGGAAAATTTCTGAGAATATAAAAAATGTAACATGTAATTTATAGGAGATTGAAATAAACAAACAGAATCTGTTAAGTAGGTATCTGATAAGCAGAGGATTACAGACGAGATCCAATGTTTGAACCTAGTTTCCTGGTAATATTCATTTTCGTCTCGGAAATTGTAGTGAATACGGCGAAAGCAGTTGGTTTGGAAATAAGAAAAGAAAACATTGTTCAAGCTTTTCGTATCAAACCAAAACAGAACTCACAGTTGAAAGGTGCCGGGTGCATCATTGTACGGTTTGTGACGGAAAATATAAGAGACCAACTCATTTCTGCTGTTAAGGAAAGGAGAAAAACAGTGAAATTAAGTGCCATTCATCAAGGTTTCCCTGATGGGAATTTCTACGTAAACGAGCGACTAACCCCATTCAACCGTTTTCTACTCTGGTTCGCCAAGGAGCATGCTAAGGAGTACGAATATAAATATGTGTGGGTTAAGAATGGCAAGGTGCTGATGAGAACGTATGAAAGTTCGAAGGCTTCAATAGTTACAATGGAACTTCTGCGCAAAATGGACCAAAAACGCAAGTTTGAAGAAGTGGAATTTCAACAGTAACAGAAATGGATCAGCCAACATGTTGCAAATTCACCCTACATGAATGATGGAGGACTTACGGGACAATGGTGAGAATAGTTATGATGTTATAGTGGAGGAACGGATAGCAAACACCATAGAGGAGATTAATAAGATAATTGGTAAGGACTGTAAATTTAATGTATTTAACACAAATATAAGGAGTTTAAACAAGAACTTTGATGAACTGGAAATAAACATAGGATTATGCAATTTTTATATCTCAGCACTGGTAGTAATGGAACGCTGGAATGCACAAAGTGAGATAGCAAAACACTTGACTGGTTACATGAGTTATAGAACTACGAAATATATAAACCAAAATGCTGGTGTGGTTATAACCACACCAGCATTTTGGTTTATATATTTTTCTACACAATGACTGTACTAACGTAAACACTAGGGAGATATGTCTATCTAACTCAACGTGTTAACTAGTGGAATTTGAGCGGCATAGTAAACGTGTAGCAATCATGGGTATTTACCGTTGTCAGAATGTAACAGGGCGGGAAACGCTCGATTTCGTCGATCAATTAGGTATAGAAATGGATAGGCTTTCTAAAACTAGTATGCTCTCGGATAATGGGGGATACCTATGAACATAAATATAGGCCCGAATAGCGCTAACCCATACAAACATAGCTATTTGCATACTTTGGCTGAAAGGGAATATTGTTGTGGAAAATTAAAATTGAAATAAACCGTTTACATTGAACGAGCGTTCCACTTAACACTGGTGTCAGAAGTGGGATGGCTGATGAAGATTCAATTGGGGCCAGAGTTCATCGACGTTACGATGTGGCCGATGACGGACGAGATGATAGACGACAGCAGGAAACCCACGATGAACCCTCAAACGGAACAATAGGTGATTTGGACGTTGGGGCTAGTGGTTCAACAGGGATACAGACAAATCAAGACATTTCAGCTGCTCTGGGCTTGATAACGCAACAGTTGGCGACGTTAACATGTACATTCCAGCAGTTATTGAACCAGCAAACAGGTATGTTAAGCTCAGACGGTCACATATCCCCGACCCATCGAGGTGCGCAGGGAAGCCATTCTAGGGTGATGAGTTCAGGGAGACAAGCTTTCATTCCACAGGGTACGGTTTGTAGAGATATGGTGAAACCGTCAACGTTTGATGGGTCCACCCCATGGGACGATTATTGGACACAATTCCAAATAATTGCAGAGGCAAACCAGTGGAGTTTGGGTACGACTGGTGTGAAATTAATGTCGCTTCTTCGTGGCACTGCCCTTGCAGCGGTTTGCAATATTCAAACTGCTGAACGAAATTTGGCTGCGATGGTGGAATGCCTAAATCAGCGCTTTGGAGCCAAAGGGCAAGAAAGGTTGTACTTAGCCCGTCTACGCCAACGAGTACAGGGACCCAGGGAAGATGTTGCAACTTTTGCAGCAGACGTAGAAAGCTTAGCTCGCCGTGCTGTGTCAGGGGGAGAAGCTCGGGAAATCATCGCTATGGAGCAATTCTTAAATGGTTTGAAAAATCAACGGGTACGAGAAATGGTGATTGGCAGTGACCCTGAAACATTGAGACTGGCAGTAACACGAGCTCTTCGCTTAGAAGCTGGGCTGACACCACCACTTATGACCATTCGTGCAGTAGAAGGTTCAGAACTAGAACCCCTAGAGGTGACACGAGAAGAAAGATCTTGGGAGGAGCAACAGCTATGGGAAGGAAACGGAGGTCATATAAGGAGGGTTGGGAAGGAGCATTTAAACAGAGGCCAGAATCAAAACTGGGGGAATAGAGAGCGCCCCAGGAGAGAAGTGCAGTGCTGGAAATGTGGGGGCTTTGGTCATTTTCAGAGAGACTGTAGAGAAACCAAGAAGTCGGAAAACTAGGAGCCACCAGTTTCCAGGTCCAGAGACTGGGGGCTCATCAAGGACCTGTGATATACCCAAAGGATATAATCACCTTCCCAACATTTCACACTTCGATTATAATTGAAGGAAACATCGATGGCCGGCCTTGCCAAATGATTTTGGATACAGGTGCTACTGTTACCATTGTCAACCCTTCTGTTGTGGATGAGGGAAAAGTCAGAGATAGGAATGGAATGAATGGACGTCTACGTACAGTTAGTGGTGAGACTATTGCTGTGAAGGGCTGGGCAAACATACAGATGGACTTGGGAGACAGACGACCTAGGCAGCATGAATGTGTTGTTGCTGAAATCCAGGAAAAGTGCATTGTGGGCATGGATTTTTTACAGTCTCACCATTGTGTAATTGACGTAGGAAGACAGGAATTACACATTGGCCCCTCCCAAATTCCGTTCGTCCCTGGGAGGAATATCATACCAAGTCAGCCAGTATACAGCGTCCTCGAAGGAATGCCTTTGCCAGAACATTTGAAAGATTTGTACGAGCGCTCTATAGATACCATCAGGCAGGGAGAAACACAGCGGGCGTTCCACAGCATGCTTTGTCGAAATTCGGATGTATTTGCTGAAGGCAAGAATGAAATAGGGAAGTGTACAATTGGAACACACTCCATTGATGTGCAGGGCCACCCTCCAATAAAGCAGCAACCGCGAAGAACAAGCCCAACACAGCAAGAGACTGTAGCAAAGTTAGTAAATGAGATGCTGGAGGCAGGGGTGATAGAAGAGTCGTCTAGCCCATGGGCAAGCCCAGTTGTCATGGTTAAGAAAAAGGACGGAACATGGCGATTCTGCATTGATTACCGCAAGCTTAATGCAGTGACTGTCAAAGATTCACACCCACTTCCACACATTGAGGAAACACTGAGGTCATTAGAAGGTAGCCAGTGGTTTACCACTCTGGATCTCCAAAGTGGATATTGGCAGATTCCGTTGGACCCCAAATCCAGAGAGAAAACGGCATTTTGCACGAGGTATGGCCTCTGGCAGTTTACAGTTATGCCCTTTGGGCTATGCAATGCCCCAAGCACGTTTCAACGGTTGATGCGAAAGCTTCTTCAACCTCTCCTGTCCAAAGGGCATTTGGAAGTCTACTTGGACGACATTTTGGTGCACACACCGTCTCTAGAAGAGCATTTCAAGTGCTTAGAGGAAGTATTCTCATTGCTGAGGAAGGGTGGGCTGAAGCTGAATGTCAAGAAGTGTGACTTCCTGAGACAAACTGCAAGCTATCTGGGGCATCTAATTACAAAGGAGGGCATTTCCACTGACCCCAAGAAGATAAAAGCAATTATGGACTGGCCTAGCCCCACTACAGCCAAAGAACTCCGCTCATTCATTGGGCTCTGCTCCTATTATAGGGTGTTTGTCCCAGGCCTTGCTGAGGTATTAAAACCATTGTATTTTGCCATGAACCAGCCTGCTCAAGAATTCAGATGGAGTGACTCCTGTGAGGAAGTTTTTAAGAAGATGAAAAATCTCCTACAGCAGGCTCCAGTATTAGGTCATGTGTTGCCAGACTGCCCATTTATTGTTGACACCGATGCCAGCGATGTGGCAATTGGGGCAGTACTCTCACAGGTGCAAGAAGGCAAAGAAAGAGTGATAGCCTACTACAGCCGCTGTCTATCACGGAGTGAGAGAAATTATTGTGTGACTCGAAAGGAACTTTTAAGCGTTGTTGCAGCCATTAAGGCCTTTGCGCCGTATGGGCTGGACAGTGAAAATGAGCTAACTGTGCGCACCGACCATGCCTCACTAAAATGGCTAGCAAACTTCAAAGCAGTTGATGGGCAGTTGGCAAGATGGCTGGAGCAGTTGGCGCCATATAACTTGAACATCCAATATAGGAAAGGGGAATTGCACAAGAATGCCGATGCTCTATCCAGGAGGCCCTGTGCTGACACAGGATGCAGGTATTGTTCAAAGAGGGAACAGGTGGCTGAGGGTGAAGTATATGGGGTTGGGATGTATCAGGAGGAGATCCTGAAGTCACTGCTGGAAGAACAGGCTGAAGACAAGGAGCTTACTGTGGTGCGCGGGTGGCTGAAAAACGGGAATCGCCCAGAGTGGTCACAAGTTTCCGGGCTGAGTTCTAAGATAAAAGCCTACTGGGCCATGTTTAATTCCCTGGTGATGCAGCAGGGTTGCTTATATCGGAAATGGGAAAGCGTTGATGGACGTGGAGCAAAGCAGCAAATGATTGTGCCTGAGAAATTTCAAAGGCAGATCTTTGACACAGTTCATAATCCAGCACACTTTGGGGAGAAGAGAACTGGTACGGAGCTCCGAAACAAATTTTATTGGATTGGGATCCACAGAGATGTGAGGGACTGGTGCCGACAGTGTAAAAAGTGTGGTAAAAGGAGAGGAGGACAACGGCAGAGCAAGGCACCACTTCAACTTGCTGTGAGTGGGTCACCATTCCAGCGCATAGCCATAGATGTTTTCGGACCTTTGCCAACAACAGAGCGTGGGAACAGGTATGTGTTGACAGTAGTGGACTTCTTCACAAAATGGCCCGAAGCCATGGCCATCCCAGACCAACGGGCAGAAACAGTAGCCACTGCATTAATAGAGCATGTAATTTCTCGCTTTGGGATCCCGGGAGAGGTTCACTCGGACAGAGGTACAAACTTTGAATCGGAGCTTTTCCAAAGTCTTATGAGCCAGTTGGGGATCCGAAAAACCAGGAGTACTCCGTTACACCCACAAAGTGAAGGCCAAGTGGAGAGGCTCCACAGAACACTCTACGATTGGTTGGCCAAAATGATCCAGGAACATCAGGGGGATTGGGATCTGCAATTACCAATAGCATTGTTGGCCTATAGATCCTCTGAACATTCAACAACTGGTTATTCGCCGGCATTCCTGGTATATGGGAGAGAGTTATCGTTGCCCGTCCACATGCTCTTTGGGAAACCTCCAAACGACGAATATCTCCCACAGTATGTGGAGGCACTGCGGGAAAGAATCCATGAGGCCCATACACTAGCACGGGAACGATTGATGCTGCGGGCAGAAGATATGAAGAGGAGGTATGACATTGGATCAAGACTGCCTCGATTCCAGGAGGGTGATCGGGTTTGGCTTCACAATCCTCGGAGGACCAGAGGGCGTAACCCAAAGTTGCAATGCCCTTGGGAGGGACCCTGCACCGTGGTGAAACAACTAAACGATGTCGTTTTCCGAATACGGAACCCAAAAGGAAAACTCAAAGTTGTGCACGCTGACAGACTCACTCCCTATTGTGGACCCTAAAAAAAAGGTGGAAGAAGTGTTGTGGAAACCATATGATGAAAACAAGGATTGTTGTTAGTGTTGCTAAAACTCAAAAAAAAGGTTGTCTTGTTTTTGGGAATTTCTAGATCGAATTTTCGTGTCTGTCTTTTTCGGAATACGAAAATTGAAATAAACCGTTTACATTGAACGAGCGTTCCACTTAACAATATACATCGTGAATAAACAATTATACTAGGATCGTAGGAGACACAAAATCTACTATTGACCACATTTTCTTGCGAAATAGTCGATATTGCAACCCAGTGTCAGTTGTCTGGAAAACACTTGTCCCGGACCATTAGGTATAGCACATTATTACAACTAGATCTTGGCGGTAAATACAGTTCCGCCGAGGGCAGTAGCTGTATAAACAAAATAAATTTTAATGACCTGGAAATATCTTTAAAAAATGAAGGATGGGTTGAGGTTTATGGGACAGATGATGCCGATCTTTCACCTGAAGCCCTTGATCAAATACTTAGAAAACATATCTGTAATGCTACTTCGAAAAAGGAGAAACTATCCCACAAAAAAAACCAAAATCAAGCCTTGGATGACAGGAGCTCTTCTAGCTTCGGTGAGGAAAAAGGAAAATATTGGTAAAAAGCTGCGGAAGCAACAGTTTAATGTTAATTTAAAGAACTTTTACGAAAAGTACAGCAATAAGCTACCTAAACTCATAAAAATTACTAAAAATGAATTCTATTGTACGAAAATTGTGAAGGCAGGGAACGACACAAAACAAGTATGGAAGGTTATTAATAATAGTATTGGGAAGAATAAGGTGAAGAGTAATATAAAGTCAATAAATGTTAGGTAATGGAAAAGTCTTAGAAACAAGCGTCGAGCCTACTGCAGTCGCTAATGCCCTCAATGAACATTTTGCAACGGTTGGGAGAGGAATCGCGAATGTAGTACTGGAACTCAGGATCCTGGTGGCCTTTCAGGGGATCATGAACGACGAGCATTTTCAAGGGTAAACCAGGAGCAAGTTATAAAAACTCTCGAAAGTATCAGGGGAGGATCTAATCCTGGAATAGACGGCTTTGGGATTGAAATTTTGAAGAAAAAAAATACAAGGAATATATTGCAGGACCAGTAACTCATATAACGAATATCTCGTTTTCCAAAAAAATTTGTCCCCAAAATATATTAAAAAAAAGCTGTTATCGTACCACTTTACAAAAAAGGTGACCCAGCGCTGCTTATTAACTATAGACCAATATCCTTATTATCAGTGATAGCTAAAAATGGCAAAGAGCTTTTTTGTGGAGTATTTAGAAAGCCATAGGTTATTGAGTGAAATGCAGTTTGGTTTCCGGAAGGGAAGTAGCACTGATGATGCGATTTCGTTTCTTGCTATCTTAAGGATAGGTATCAATGTGTTAGTAAAAAACCGAGGTAGGTATAGAGTGAGAGAGTCTATTTCCACGAAAAATAATGAGTACAATTGTTAAATCGATTTCGACGATTAGGTCATCAATGTCAAACATGAACTCATGTTTGAGTAGAGGGAATAAGACGTTAGCCTACCTTCATTATTCACAATTATTCATTATTTTTCGTGGAAATAGACTATCTCACTCTATACCTCCGTTTTTTATTGAAATGGGTTTCCACAACCTCGTCGCGAGTGATCTAATTCGTATCAATATGTTAGGCTTGGCCCGAGCGAAGTGGCGAGCGAAGCTGTAGTTTTGGCATTCCGCAGGGTACCGTTCTTGGCCCTATTCTGTTCATAGTGTTTATAAATCAATTGCTTGAGACAGGAGTAGGGGGAACACTGATTTCTTTTGCCGATGACACTGCTCTTGTGGTATCGGGGGAAAATTGGGAAATGGTAAAAAAAGAAGACTGAACGTGGCCTAGCAGTGATTTTGAAACGCCTTAGGGAATTAGGCATGCAGCTAAATTTTGAAAAATCTAAATTTTTAGCGTTTACCATGGCTAACGCCCAAACCCTGAAATTGAGTATATTGATTGTCACCTTCCGTCTTGTGATGGATTGATGATATGTGCACATGGCTGCCCAACCATAGCAAGGGTCTCAAGTATTCGCTATCTGGTTGTAGAAATTGATCAAAAGCTTAGATGGAACATCCAAATTGAGAATATGCTGGCCATACTGAGGAAGCTCATATACATTTGTAGAGAAGTAAGGAACTTCCTCTCAGTAGAGGACGGAGGATGGTGTATCACGCACTGATTCATCCAATTATCATTTATGGTGTTGGGGGATGGGGGGGGGGGCTGTGGAGAGGGGTTGATCAACTCGCTGTTTGTCATGCCAAAGCTTTTAATTAAAATAATAATGAAAAAAAACTCTGCAAATTCTTGACACAACGGTTTATTATCTTCCTTATGCAGATCGCCCTTCTGTCTATACCAGACTGTGTTGCAAATCGGCACCATACCATATTCTCACCGTACTCATACCATACGATACGAATTTCTTTCCTATCATACCATACTGTACTATACCAAATCATACATACCATAATATACCATACCATACTCATACCATGTCATACAAACCGAGTGAATATTGAAATGGCATCCATTTCTGACCTATATTTAAAATTTAAAGTATCTAGCTCATCATCAAAATTTAATTTGTTTAAACAAATAGGTATTATTTAAACAATTTTACAGACGAGACCGAGTGAATATTGCATTGTGATCCAGTTCTGAACTATTTTTAAAATTTCAAGTCAATAGCTCATCATCAAAATTTAATTTGTATTATTACTAAAAGGTGTTATTTAAACAATTTTACAGATGAGAAACCGAGTGAATATTGCAATGTGGTCTATCCCCGACTCACGGTTAAAATTTCTAGACTGTAGTTTACCGGGAAGATGAAAAAAGGTAGTTTTATTCTGGGCGTCTGGAGGTTGACCCACGTAACGGCCGTTTTCAACCGTTTCCTAAACCTTTGCGCGCTCACTGTGAACGAACGGCTGGTCGCATAAACATCCAATTGGTCTTAAAAGATTCGAACTTTTTCAGGTCATTCAAAAGTGAACTAAAAATTACACGGTTCAGTCAAATATGTTGAGATATGACATTGTCGGCATATACATTTGTAGAGAAATAAGGAACTTCCTCTCAGTAGAGGACGGAGGATGGTGTATCACGCACTGATTCATCCAATTATCATTTATGGTGTTGGGGGATGGGGGGGGGGGGGGCTGTGGAGAGGGGTTGATCAACTCGCTGTTTGTCATGCCAAAGCTTTTAATTAAAATAATAATGAAAAAAAACTCTGCAAATTCTTGACACAACGGTTTATTATCTTCCTTATGCAGATCGCCCTTCTGTCTATACCAGACTGTGTTGCAAATCGGCACCATACCATATTCTCAACGTACTCATACCATACGATACGAATTTCTTTCCTATCATACCATACTGTACTATACCAAATCATACATACCATAATATACCATACCATACTCATACCATGTCATACAAACCGAGTGAATATTGAAATGGCATCCATTTCTGACCTATATTTAAAATTTAAAGTATCTAGCTCATCATCAAAATTTAATTTGTTTAAACAAATAGGTATTATTTAAACAATTTTACAGACGAGACCGAGTGAATATTGCATTGTGATCCAGTTCTGAACTATTTTTAAAATTTCAAGTCAATAGCTCATCATCAAAATTTAATTTGTATTATTACTAAAAGGTGTTATTTAAACAATTTTACAGATGAGAAACCGAGTGAATATTGCAATGTGGTCTATCCCCGACTCACGGTTAAAATTTCTAGACTGTAGTTTACCGGGAAGATGAAAAAAGGTAGTTTTATTCTGGGCGTCTGGAGGTTGACCCACGTAACGGCCGTTTTCAACCGTTTCCTAAACCTTTGCGCGCTCACTGTGAACGAACGGCTGGTCGCATAAACATCCAATTGGTCTTAAAAGATTCGAACTTTTTCAGGTCATTCAAAAGTGAACTAAAAATTACACGGTTCAGTCAAATATGTTGAGATATGACATTGTCGGCATATACATTTGTAGAGAAATAAGGAACTTCCTCTCAGTAGAGGACGGAGGATGGTGTATCACGCACTGATTCATCCAATTATCATTTATGGTGTTGGGGGATTGGGGGGGGGGGCTGTGGAGAGGGGTTGATCAACTCGCTGTTTATCATGCCAAAGCTTTTAATTAAAATAATAATGAAAAAAACTCTGCAAATTCTTGAAACAACAGTTTATTATCTTCCTTGTGCAGATCACCTTCTGTCTATACCAGACTGTGTTGCAAATCAGCACCATACCATATTCTCACCATACTCATAACATACCATACGAATTTCTTTACTATCATACCATACTGTACTATACCTAATCATACCATACCATACTCATACCAAGTCATACAAACCGAGTGAATATTGAAATGTCATCCAGTTCTGACCTATATTTAAAATTTCAAGTGTCTAGCTCATCATCAAAATTTAATTTGTATTATTACAAAAAGGTATTATTTAAACAATTTCGCAGACAAGAAACTGAGTGAATATTGCAATGTGGTCAATCCCCGACTCACGGTTAAAATTTCCAGTCTTTAGTTTACCAGGAAGATGTAAAAAAGGTAGTGTTATGATGGGCGGTTCCTCTGTGGTCTTAAACTTGGAAGGTAATCACTGAAATCAGAGATTCGCGATTCTTCTTCTTAGATGATTTGGCTTCAGACATGCCAGTCATAGCCATTGGATTCGTGATTCAAAGCAAGCATAAAGTGGGTACAGCTTTCGTACGAGTACGCAACCACGAGGGACATTTTATGTCTTTGCGCTCCCTCCCACACCCACACCACGTACCACGTACCGCGTACTTCATTTTTTTATTTATAAATTATATTATTGAGAATGATCACCTGTGTGATATTGAGAATGATATATATATAAGTTATGTGTAATTGAAATTGTCAACGCATTAAAAAAATAGCTGAGACTGTAAGAAACCCCGGCGAGCGCCCTGCGGACCCTCGCCGCTTAGAAAGATTGTACGGGCAGTCTCGAGCTGCCCTTCTTCGAGTGTATTTCTCTGTCGCACGTTATAAATTTGTGATTTAACTCAAATAAACTTTTTTAAAAACTAAAAAGTGGAAACGAGTTATTTAACTGGCGCAGTCGGTAGGACCACGGAAACAATTTGTGATATCAAAACTCCAAATTGTTTTGTGTTTTAACACTTGACCGCGGAAGCCTACGTTCGCGTGCGACTCTCAGAGACTTCAGTGACCTACGGAGACCGTTCTCTATCGAAAGCTACCTGTGGAGACCAATTTGGAGACCGTCAAAACTTAAGGAGCTGGAAGAGAACCACCGAAGTACACCGAAATCAAGTTGAAAAGGACACCGTTCATCATTCACCTTTGAAGTACCACCTTTTCAACGCGATATACACTCTGGAGTTTTACCAGGAGACCGTCTTAGAACCACCTGTGAAACTCCAGTGAACTGATTCGGACACCGTAGCCCGCACACCTCGCGAGGAGACCCCCGAAACATTCGCATCCAAGACGGACGACCATCCGGAGAAGCCGTTGAAGGAAGAAGAAGGCAACAGCCGGGCTCGACAGCGCTATACCACCGAACTACCCTCTTTTCGGCGACCCGCCCGGAAACCATCAGATGTGGACAGCGCTGGTCTTAGTTCTGTAAGTCATCAAATTTGCACACTTGATAATATTATTGATTTGTCCGAAATTTTTAAAAATAATTCAACAATGTCAGTACAAGAACTGAAATCATGCTACTTGGACATGGTCCCTGTCTTCAATGGGGAACCCGAATTATTGGCAAATTTTATAGAAGTGTGTGACGAATTAATTAATCATTTCTATGATAGAGCGAACGTTAATAACTTTCAAAACAGATATTTGATAAGATCAATACTCGCAAAAGTTAGAGGGAAAGCCGCAGAACTTATAGTTAGCGCAAATTGTACCACATGGGACAATATCAAAATTGCATTAACTTCAGGATATGCAGACAAGAGAGACATTTACACATTGACAATAGAGCTCACCGAACTAAAACAAAATAATGAATCTGCTTTCATGTACTTAGAAAAAATAAGAAAATACCTTAACTTAACGGTGATGTATCTTAAAAATAATGCAGTCCCAAATTCTGAACATCAAATTTCTTTCTTTCAGCAATTAGCGCTAAGGGTATTTTTAAGGGGACTAAAGGAGCCTCTAGGAAGCCTCTTGCAATCAAGAAAACCTTCCGATTTAGACTCAGCTCATGGTTTGTTAACAAATGATTTCCAGTTCTACTCTTACCGGCAAAATTTTATCAAACCAGATAATAAAGCTGTCCCTCACACCAACAACTTTAAGCCTCCTCAAGGCCAAAACCTTACCCATCGTCCACCTTATCAGCATCCCCAGCGTAATAATGCACCTGGACAGATGTCGAATCAACAGAAATTCCCCCAGACAAAACAGCCGTTCGCACCGCGAACTCAGCCCTATAGTAATCGCCCACCTTTCCCGCAAACGCCGATGAGCGGAGTACAGACGATAACAACGCCTATTCCTCAGTTCCATAATCGTAATATAGAAGGTGAAGAGATTATAGACGATAAAGTTGAAAGTCACTCAGCAACAGAGCCGAACGAAAACATACAAACCATGAGTGAAGACAATCCTTTTTTAGAAATGGACTATCCCGATTACCCCAATTTAACTTGATGAATTTGGGAAATAACAAGAATGAATTACCTTACATTATTTTACCTAACCTAGAATTAAGAATTTTAATTGATACCGCTAGTACTAAGTCATTTATTAATCCAGCTATAGCTCATAAGTATTTTCATAAAAAATTGTCTAAAGATCCCTTTCAAGTGACTACTGCACATGGAACTACAATTGGTGAATTAAGTACTTTGGTCCCATGCGGAGAATTGTTCGGAAAAAGAAACCTCAACCTGAAATTTTTCGTATTTCAATTCCACGACAAATTTGATTTGCTATTAGGTTTGGATGGTTTAAAACAACTAAACGCCAAGATTGACTTGCTAAGAAACACACTCAGCACAGCTATCAAAAATGTCCCAGTACACTTTCATCAATTACACACGAATACTAGCTACACAATTGAAGCTCGAACCATGAAAAGGGTCAAACTAAGAATAAACAATATCAAGGACGGAGAAGGAGTGATCCCCTACATAAAAATTAAAAGAATTGAAATACCCCAGTGCATCGTAAAAATCCAAAATCATGAAGCCCACTGTGTGATGGTTAACCCAAGTGATCAGAATATAGAAGTCAAAACAATAGGAAAATTCAACATTGAAGAAATTGAACCTCAACAAAGTAACTTCAATAATTATAACACTTTCCCTTACGAAAAATTCAAACCGGACCTGACCAAACTTAGGCTAGACCATTTAAATTCAGAAGAAAAAAAGGAGATCGTAAAGCTAATAAAAGAATATTCGGACATTTTTCATTCAGACAAAACAACTTTGACATTCACAAATCAAGTGAAACACAGAATAAGAACGACTGACGAGACGCCTATTTACACAAAACCCTACCGATACCCACAAATATACAAACAGGAAGTACAAAAACAAATAACAGACATGTGGCAACAGAACATAATAGAACCCTCAAATTCACCCTGGAACTCGCCAATCATAGTGGTTCCAAAGAAAATTGATGCGTCTGGAAAACAAAAATTTAGAATTTGCATAGACTACAGAAAACTAAACGAAAAAACAATCGCGGACAAATACCCTCTTCCGAACATTACAGACATACTAGACAAATTAGGTAAATGTCAGTACTTCACTACTATTGATCTAGCATCAGGGTTTCACCAAGTAGAGATGAGTCCCGAGAGCATAGAAAAAACTGCCTTTTCTACCGAACAGGGGCACTGGCAATTCTTGAGAATGCCGTTCGGACTCTCCGGATCACCACAGAACTTCCAACGAGTTATGGATTCAATTCTGAGAGGAATCCAAAACGAAACCTGCCTAGTGTACATGGATGACATAATCTGCTTTAGCTCTAGTTTACAGGAACACATTACAAGACTAAAAGAAATTTTTAACAGACTGAGACAATCAAACATGAAAATTCAACTGGACAAGACAGAATTTTTGAGAAAGGAAGTAGGATTCTTGGGGCACGTGATAACTCCCGAAGGTGTGAAACCAAACCCAGATAAGATAAAAGCAATTGTAAACTATCCCATTCCCAAAACAACAAAGGAAATTAAAGGATACTTAGGGTTATTGGGCTACTACAGGAGGTTCATCAAGGATTTTGCTGCGATCACAAAACCGTTAACCAAAAGATTGAAAAAGGGAGCAGTAATTAAAACAAGTGACCCAGATTACCTCAATTCGTTCGAAATTTCCAAACAACTGCTAATCAATGAACCTATTCTACAATACCCGGATTTTGAACATTTCATTTAACCACAGACGCAAGTAACTTCGCAGTAGGAGCAATATTGTCCCAAGTACACAAAGGAGGAGACCTCGCCGTTGCGTATGCTAGTCGAACCCTAAATGAAACGGAAACCAGATTGTCAACCATAGAAAAAGAGCTACTGGCCATTGTATGGGCAGTCAAATATTTCCGACCGTACCTATACGGTAGGAAATTCAAAATCTTTTCAGACCAAAAGCCACTGCAATGGCTCTTCTCTATAAAAAGAACCCAATTCCAAACTGTTCAGGTGGCGATTAAAGCTAGAGGAATACAATTACGAAATATGTTACAAAAAGGGAACTAGTAACACGAACGCCGATGCCTTGTCAAGAATCCAGCTGAACGTAACGGAAATTGAAGAAGTAGACGAAATAATAGAAAATTTGGTTAACCGACTATCTAGATCAGGAAACGCATCTTCTCAAGACGAACAGACAGAACAATTCTTGCGAGACCTAGTGACAGATGGAAATCCTCCAGACAGACATGCAGAAACAGACAGTCAGTCCCTTTTAGTCAATTTAGACGAGGAAGAAACAGACGGTCAGACAGTTCACTCAAATATCGGAAGCAATACCACTATAAAAATACCGATAAACGAAGGACCAATCAACCACTGTAATAATCAAATAATCATCAGCATAGTTAAATTCAATCCCAAAAAACCAAAGATAATAAAGTTATTCAATTGTAAAACCAGGATACTAGTAGAATTTTCAGAAACCCATCTAGAACAAGAAATTGTCAAATTCGTCAAAGAATTTGTGGTACCGAATATAAAATACGGATTATATTTTGAAAAAGACGTTTACGAAAAATTCACGAGAATAATGGTACAACATTTTAAAACTTCAGAGATTAAATTCACAAAATTCAATGAAAAATTAATCGATGTAATCAACGAAAACGAAATAGAAGAAATAGTGCTTTCATATCATTTAGGAAAACAAAATCATAGAGGTATTGAAGAAACCTACCAAAAAGTTAAAAGACTCTATTTTTGGCCAAATCTAAAGAAGTCCATTCAAGAATTTGTAAACAAGTGCGAGATCTGCCAAACCTGCAAATACGATAGAAATCCTTTAAAATTAAAGTATAATATTACCCCAACAGCATCAAAACCATTCGAAATAATCCATATAGATAAATTCACATTAGAAAAAACTAAATTCTTAACCGTAATAGATACATTCTCAAAATATGCCCAAGCATACCCGGTAACATCATCTGAAAGTATAGAAGTGGTAAACAGTCTGTTAAAATATTTCGCACATCATGGGCTGCCCCACCAGATAATCTCTGATAACGGAGCAGATTTAAATAGCTCATTAGTAAAAGAGTTGTTAGCTCTCCACAAAATTAAACTTCACTTCATCAGTTCCCAACATCCAGACTCTAATGGACCTATAGAAAGATTCCACTCGACTCTAATAGAGCACATAAGAATCATGAACAACAGAGAAGAATTTCAGAAAGACTCTATAATAAACAAGGTAAATTATGCACTAATAGCGTATAACAACAGCATTCATTCTGTAACAAAACTAACACCATTCGAAATAATAAACGGACATATTGACAATGAATCCCCCATAGATATTGAGATAGAACAAAAACTAGCTTCGAACTTCGTTCAAAGACACAAGGAAAAAACTCAGCTTCTATATTCGGAAATTCGAAGAAACAATCAAAAAGTAAAAGAGAAAATAATAACTGAAAGAAACTCATCCCGCGAGGAAATTCCTGAAATACCTGCTGAAGTATACGTAAAGAATAAACAACTTCAGTCCAAAACGAAAAATAAGTACGCCAAAGAAAAAATCCTAAGCTTAAATACAGATAGGAAGACGGCGGAAATTCTACCCAGACATCATAACACAAAAACCAAAATCCATGCATCAAATATAAAAAGACCCAAAAAGAAATTAAAAAAGACAACAGACACGATAGACGCTGATGCCGCTACTAATCATGTTCCAGGACCTTCGGGTTCACAAACTCAGGAGCAGCAGATGTGAAAGATGTAAGCAGAAACCCAGGCATACTTCCAATCAAATTGGGCACTGCTAAACTAACTTCGACAGAACACACATTCGTTCACTACTACAAGACAGACGGACTAGTGCGTGAATTCTACAAACTAAAAATTAAAAATGAACAATTGATAAGGAAACTCAATGAAAATGTAAATATAATTAGCGAACTAGATGAGTACATTAAGATAACCAATTATACTATTGATTTAATTGAAGAAAAACTAAATAACATTATTATTACTAATCCTAGATATAAAAGGGGACTAATTAACGGGTTAGGCAACATTATTAAAGCGATCACGGGAAACCTCGACAATACGGACTCAGAAAAATATGACCGACTATTAGAACAAATCACTAATAACCAAGTCACACTACAAGATCAGCTAGATTCCCAATTTTCAATAAACAGCCAGATAATAGATGAATTCAATGAAAACGTCAAAAATCATACAATTTAATCAGAAAGAAATCCAGGATAAATTCATAGAAATAAACGACATGATTAAAAGCAACACCCTTAAGACAGAAATAGGAACTGCAAGAAAATTAGTCAATCATCTACAAATAGTGTTCAATCTCATACTGCATCTGGTACAAGAGATAGAAAATTCCCTAACGTTTTGCAAAACGGGAACTCTTCACCCGAGTATAATATCTACTAAACAACTACCTATACCAAGAGATTAAGAAAATTGAAAAATACTACGTAGGAAAACTACCCTTGGAACTTAAATACGAAAATATGTTAGAGTTTGAATCCATAATCAAAGTCAATTGTAAAGTGCACCCTGACGAGATAATTTACTTTTTAACACTACCCGTAACCAACCCAAGAGAATTTGATTTATACTATTTAAGGCCTATCCCAACCAAGTTAGGCGATGGATTTGCATCCATTCTACCAGAAACATTCTACTTACTAAAAGCAAAAGACAACTCCACCATCAAACCTTTGAAAGGAATATGTGTGATAGGGAGCACCTATTTATGCCCTACTCAACTACTCTCTACTTATGATAGTAATTGCGAAAAGAGAATTCTTCAGGGTGACACTCCTAAAGACTGTGTCTATGTAAAACTAGAAATACATGATAATACAATAGAATATATTCCAGAAATTAATCAATACTTAGGTGTCTTCATATCAGATGAGAATGTAGAATTGAGAACAGAAAAGGAAACAGAAGTAAAAATATTGAACGGAATATATCTGATAAATGATGAAGATAATACTGTGTATTTTCGAAACGAACAATTGATCACCTCGAGTAGCTCGAATGGTCAACCTAAAATAATTACCGATGTAAAAGTGGACATGGAGCTTAATCATAAACCCGACTTCACTATAAATTTGAAAGAAATAAATTTCAACGACGTTAAATTGAATAGGATGAGGAGAATACAAACTTTTGATACTTCCCATCTAACAGTACCTAGCTTCTGGACTATGATATTGTATTTCATCCTAATATTTTGTGTTGTGTACTTTGTTTATAACCTTGTTAAAAATTCGAAATCCAAGCAAATCGAATCTTCTCCAATAAGGGAGCAAAGAACTTGTATTGACATCAACCTTCCAGGTGATGCCAAAATCTAAGGGTGGAGGAGTTATGTGTAATTGAAATTGTCAACCCATTAAAAAAATAGCTGAGACTGTAAGAAACCCCGGCGAGCGCCCTGCGGACCCTCGCCGCTTAGAAAGATTGTACGGGCAGTCTCGAGCTGCCCTTCTTCGAGTGTACTTCTCTGTCGCACGTTATAAATTTGTGATTTAACTCAAATAAACTTTTTTAAAAACTAAAAAGTGGAAACGAGTTATTTAACTTATATACACAGGTGATCATTCTCAATAATATAATATAATATATAATATAATAATATAATATTATTATATTATTGAGAATGATCACCTGTGTGTAAACAATTATCACCTGTGTGTAAACAATCACGCTCATACCGCAGCTTGTCGGCCACGCACTCCGCAGTGGCTAACGTAATATGGTTAGGTAAATCGAGAGCTATCCAACGAGTGGTGAACGATTTTTGTACGATGATAACTGGCGAAGTTGAAGTTCCGTAGCAACGAATCGGTTGTACGTGAAAATCATTAGACATTTTTCATAACGCTTTCTTCGTCACACCGTAATGTCACACTTATTGAGTTATGTGCCATAGTAAAGACATAAAATGTCAAAAAGTCGACTTCATATCGAATCGAGGTGTTTGATTGAGATCGAATGGACCTTCAAGAAGAGCGATTGTCAACTCAAATGCATCGAGTAAAACGAAAAAAGTCGACATCATATCGAATCGAGGTGTTTGATTGAGATCGAATGGACCTTCAAGAAGAGCAATAATTGGCAATAACCAAGCTCCTCGGAATCGACCACGTAAAAACCACTGCATACCACCCAGCAGCAAATGGAGCCATTGAACGATGGCACAGGGTTCTCAAATCGGCGATGAAGGCCCAGTTGACGAATGATTGGTACAGTGTTGCCAGACAACTTGTCTCGAAATTCCCTACGGACCGTTTCCAAAATCCCTACTTTTCCCTACAAATTCCCTACCGTGTTAAAAAAATTCCCTACGCGTAAAATTTCGATTGCTGAAAATTTAAAAGAACAAAAGAAGATCACTTCCCTCCTAGTCATCTACAAAACGACAAGATCACTGCATTCACTGCTGCTGGTTTGGTTTGGGGATTGAAATAACCATTGAACCACTGAGTTGCACAATGTAATTTTTATTGCTGTCTCAATAATAGTTAGATTAGGTCCAGTCATTTTTTTCAGGACAAGAATTGTTAGGTACTTGAGAAATATCGCTGAGATAAATATAAATATAATAAGGCTTATTACTAAGGCTCGAGAATGGTAGCATTGGTTACATTAGCCTAGGAATACCTATTTAAAAAAATCTTAATGTCGACGACCAGGAATGACTACAAGGAGAAAATATAATTAAAATGGTAAAACAGTAATAGTAAAACAAGTAACCGAAAAATTTGGGATTGAAAATAGAAAGAAGAGCAGTAAAATCTTAGGTTAATCTCAAGAGGTTATCAAAAATAAATCAAAAACTATTCATCAAAGAGACCATCAAAAACCAATCAAATCGTCTAAGTCACTATCGAGGGATTGCTCGCTTTTATTAGAAAAGTATTAATAAGCTCTGTGATGCAAGCAACTTCATCATATTTGGTGTGATGGGGTGGTTGTAACAATAATTGTTACAATTATTACATAATTTTACAATTATTGGTGCCTTTCTCCTTCATATCTTCAACAAGACAGAGTGACAGATCACAGTTGATACCGAGATAGATTATAATTACTGAACAAAGTAATTACTAGGGATGTATAAAAAATATCGATATATCGAAATAGCCGATATTTTTCTTGCGATATATCGATGTTTATTGCCGATATTTTTTATCCCGATATATCGGAATATCGATATCAAACTGGCACTATCGGGTCCGATATATAATAATAAAAATATATTATGTTTGCATAAATGTATAAATATTATTAGGTATATTATATCGCATTTAATGTCCAATGAGTAGCCAACAAGTTTCTTCGCCCTAAGGCTTCTATCCTTGACCTTCCCTTTGACTGATAGTTTTGAGAATTTTTCTGCTGAACCTGAAGGTTCTGGTCCACTGTAGATCGTATCCTATCACGGACACCCTTGGCAACAAAAATGAGCATCTGGAAGAAGAAATAAAGGTAACAAGCGGAAGAAGAAGAAGAGCATCCATCCATCCGCCTTAGAGCACTTGTAAAATTACAATTTTGCGAACCACTCCAGCGTGGAGAACAACATGGAGCTACACTGGGTTGGAAAAGGAAATGGAAGGGACAGAGCAAACTTTACGGGAGGATAACCAACCCTCTAACGTGAAACCTTCCTCATTTTGCTGTAATGCAAAATGCAATCAACTGCTCTTCGGCGACCTTCTCATCCGCGTAAACACCATACAAGATTATTTACGAAACGACCACTCGACAGACTCTACGACTACATTACCGACAATAACATCCGCCTATAACCGAAATTACCAATAAAAAGAAATCAAATATTACCTCACCTATGTCCAACATGGCCGTCTGCTAGGACAATTAAAACGAGAAAGGAGAAGAAGAAGCTATTATATTATATCGAAGACCGATATATCGAAATATCGATATTTTTTACCGATATATCAAATTACTATTTCGATATATTTCTAAAGTATCGATAGTCGATATATCGATAGTTTTCTCCGATATTGCATCCCTAGTAATTACTGAACGAAGACAACAACATGGAAGCATGGAACATGGATAAGTGTGTGTATGCTTTTCTTTAAAGAAGAGTTGTGGCTTGTGGTTGTCAATTGACGGGGACGAACGAAACTGGTGACACTCGTAGGTGTCTACACAAGTGGTTTTCCGATCACGAATAAATGTACTAAAATCGTATAATTATTCAATTAATTAGAATTTTGCCAGTGTTTGAATCACGTTTCCTAGCTTGACCAAAAATCCCTACGTTCAGCGTAGGGATTCCCTACGCTCATTGCACCCCCAAAATTCCCTACGTGTAGGGAAAAATCCCTACATCTGGCAACACTGGATTGGTATCCCAAGCTAGGCCTGTGCGATTATTCGATTAATCGAAACCTCGATTCGATTATTTTAATAATCGTCGATTATTTTGAGGTCTCGATTACGATAATCGTGATCGATAATCGAAATGAGATATGTGATTATTAACGATTACCGATTATTAACGATTACCGATTATTACCAATTACCGATTATTACCGATTATTACCGATTAGGCCTGTGCGATTATTCGATTAATCGAAACCTCGATTCGATTATTTTAATAATCCTCGATTATTTTGAGGTCTCGATTACAATAATCGTGATCGATAATCGAAATGAGATATGTGATTGAACTGTAGGGGCACTGAATGAGAACTCTGGAGGAATGGATAATATGTATATAATTGTACTTGATGCCAACTAGATACAGACTGACTCTCTGAGTCACGTACCTCTGTCTATATATATCGATACAGGTGAAAATTATTATAATTTATTGTTAGGTATTATTAATTGGTATTTATTTTTAATAATTATTTCTATTAATTATGAATAATTAATACGATATCCGGCTGTTGGAATATACTGGGTTCCTTTATGCAGAACCTGAATGATAGAACTCAACGCTAACTGGGCTAAGTGCCGAAATTTCGAATGAGATCTCGAGATTTCAAAACTCGAAAAATTCCCATCAAACGGTAGGTTTTTATTTCATATTTAGATAGAGTTTATTCCTTAGAATTTTGGAAGACCATCCACAGCTTTGTACGACCAGCCGTTCGTTCACAATGACGGCTCAAAGGTTAAGCCTGTCAACACGATCGTGAATCAAACGGTTGAAATACAGGTCAATTTTCATACTAACGAGCTATTTGGAACATCATATGGTTTTAGTGATGTCGAGTTTTTTGTTCTGAGGTACGTTTCGTGTTATGGATATGAAGGTAATTTCGAATGTTTGTTGGTAGGTACTTATTTTATAGAAACATTATTACCGACGTAAAACGAATTTGGAAATTTCGACAATGTCATATCTCTAGAAATTCACATGAAACGGTGTAATTTGTTCACCTTTGAATGACCTGAAAAATTACGAATTTGTTAAGACCAATTGGATTTGTGTACGACCAGCCGTTCGTTCACAGTGAGCGCGCATAGGTTTAGGAGAAACACTAAACTTCGCGTCTAAAAGATGCGTAGATTCAGAAAATCGAATAACAAAAAACTCTGCAAATTCTTGACACAACGGTTTTCTGTACATCTTCTTTGTACAGATCACTCCACCGTCTAGATCACTGAATGTTAGATTAATTATTATTATGACTTATCATGTGCTATAATATAGCACATAATATGTGCTATATTATAAATATTATTTATGTTATTAGTTTTATTAGTCTACCTATTGCACAGGTGATTATGATTCAGTGTTACCAGTCTTTCTTCATGTCTACAAATGTAAGGAAAATTCGAGTGATTTTGAAGACATTGCTTACGGGGGTGCTTTGATGGGTCTCTGTGAATTTAATGAATGCAACTCGTTGTTTAGGAAAAGTTAGTAGAAATCATAATGATTATTTCAACCCGTGTGGACAAACCCCACAAAGGGCGGTGCTGCAGATAAGGTGATCACATTAACTAAAGTTCAACCCCCAATGTTGATTCTGGTTGTACTACTTAAATGTGAAAGCGAGAAGAATTGCATGACTGAATCGTTGGCAAAAGAAATCGATCTGGTCTGTATGAGGAAACTTGGTAGGGGGAGGTCAGCTCCGTGGCCGGCAAGCGGCGCCAACACAGCCGTCTGCCGCCCGAGTTTGTGTTATTTTAGGGGAAAATCCTGCAGAAAACTGAACCGATAATGGGGAGAATCACATGCATTTTAATATTCTCATCTTCAAAGTACTCATCTCGCGTGATAAATTTAATAGATCCGCGGATGGGTAAAATGGAGTTGTATCTACAGTGGGCCGCGCTAATGATTGTGGAGGGCGTATCGATTCTTGTGCTGCGGCGAGGCCACCGAGTTACTCCTCGCGGAACGTAAATCGTTTGAATTTTATACGAATTAAGAATTCGTATTTACAAATTGAAGAATTCGCCACATTTCGTAATTGCCTCATAGTACGTGAGTAGTTGCCGTAGCGTTCAAGGGGTTTAAAAATGACTACCTAGTCAACATATCTAGCCAAGCAAAGAAGTTGAGAAAACGAACGGTGCCGAATGTATGTTTACCGGACGTCACGAAACGCGTTTTCGAGGTATCCATATCTCGGCTCCTATTTGACCGATCAACTTGAAAATTAGTGTGGGTCTTCTTTGAGTGGATATTAGAAAGCCCTGAAAGTTTCAAATCGATAGGTCTACAGGGAGCCGAGCTACATAACTTAAAAAACCCGGGTTTTTGGCCTTAGATTGTTCTTCTCCTTCTCCTTGTTCAGACAGGCAAGGCTGGACCCTCTCCACGTTCACCGATTGACTTGAAATTTTGCACAGAGCTTAATTTAACCTCGAGACAGAGCCTTATACAAGATTTAACCCATTATCTCAACCCAAAAAAGTTTTAGAAACAAAAAAACAGAAACTTTAGGAAAATTCTGTCCACTTTGACGAGTCTACAGCCTGGGTAAAAGGACCAATCGACTTGAATTTTTTTACATACCTTCTTTATAGCATGTCTCAGTGCCATTTGAACGAAATAACCCATTATCTGGGAAAAAAATTAGGGACAAAAAACTAAATTTTAGGGTAATTTAGGCTAATTTTGGCCATATCTCGGCTCCTAGTTGACCGATCAACTTGAAATTGGGTTTGGATCTTTTTGGTGTGGATAATACTCGTAGAAAGCCCTGAAAGTTTCAAGTGGCTAGGTCTGAAGGGAGCCGGGTTATATAACTTCAAAAACCAATTACCATGTTTTTCTACTTTTTTCAGTCGGTCAAGGCTACAGCCTCTCCACCTTCGCCAATTGACTTGAAATTTTGCACAGAGCTTCGTTTCAACATCAGCCAGTGCCTTTTGAATGCTTAACCCATTATCTCAACCCAAAAAACGTTTAGAAACAAAAAACTGAAATTTAGGCAAATTTTGGCAACTTTGACGAGTCTACAGCCTGGGTAAAAGAACCAATCGACTTGAAATTTTGCATAGACCTTCTTTATAACATGACCCACTTCAACAACAAAAAGATGTGATATATCCCCCCAGAAAACACTCCGTGTAAAAATCACCCCGCCTCGCAAATATCATTCTACAGAGGCCGGAAAAAATTATAATATCCACTTTCCCCGCCCGCATTTTTCCTCGTTAAGGAGTCAAGTATAATGAAAAGCTTAACCACTTCACAAGCACCGTACCCCTTTCGAAATCCCCCCTTGGCGCTATTGCGAGAGGTTTTTATTACTTCCACAAGCAACTAATACTTGTATAAAAAGTTTGTATTTGTAGTATTGTTATTACTTTCACTACGTACAAACCTGATCCTCCTTCCCCTAACCACCACCATCAAGTATTAGTTGCTTGTGGAAGTAATAAAAACGTCTCGCAATAGCGCCAAGGGGAGATTTCGAAAGGGGTACGGTGCTTGTGAAGTGGTTAAGCTTTTCATTATACTTAGCTCCTTAATGAGGAAAAGGGCGGGCGGGGAAAGTGGATATCATAACTTTTTCCGGCCTCTGTAGAATGATATTTGCGAGGTGGGGTGATTTTTACAAGGAGTGTTTTTTGGGGGGATATCACATCTTTTTATTGTTGAAGTGGGTCATGTTATAAAGAAGGTCTATGCAAAATTTCAAGTCGATCGGTCTTTTTACCCAGGCTGTAGACTCGTCAAAGTTGCCAAAATTAGCCTAAATTTCAGTTTTTTGTTTCTAAAACTTTTTTGGGTTGACATAATGGGTTAAACCTTTCAAAAGGCTTTGGCTGATGTTGAAACGAAGCTCTGTGCAAAATTTCAAGTCAATCCGTGAAGGTAGAAATGCCTAACTGATTAAGGAGAAGAAGAACAGGTAAGGGTGAAAAACCGGGTTTTTGAAGTTATATAACTCGGCTCCCTTTAAAGATATCGACTTGAATCTTTCAAAAGGCACTTGCTACACTTGAAACGAAGCTCCGTGCAAAATTTAGCCTTGATTTATACACGGAATGTTTTTTGGGGGGATTATATTGACTGTTTAGATTAAACTGTTGTAGATTAGCATCTGTGGCCGATAAGCATCGCGAGGAGTAGCTTGAAATTGAATACCTACCGCAGGTTTTGTGTTTAGTCTCCCGATTCATTGTATCAGAAAGTATAATTCTATCCTGAGTTCTTCACCAATATTGAATGATAATCACGGTGTTGTAGTTGAAAGACCTTTCTACGAGAAGCATAAAGGCTCTATTCAGTAAAACCTTGCATACATATTCAAATGGGAATTTATGAGGGACGGATATGGCAGTAAAAAACAACAAGAGTAACACATGAGCGGAGGCTATAATAATCATCTCATTCTCCCTGGCAGGATGAGAGTGCTCTGGTAACATAATATTCAAGGTACTTGGGTGGTCTTAGGCCATGATGCATCGATGTTTTCTCTACAACCAGGATCCAAAATTGAAAAAGATCAACAACATGCTGAAAAGAGGGAGCTGATGTTGATGTCTTTGACTTGGTGTTGTGTTGTTGTTAGTGTCTGGTGTATTGTTGGCGTTTTTCGTCGTCGTTTGGCTTTGTGATTTGTTTTTTGTTTTTTTTGCCATGCCGCCGAAAAGCACGTTTCCTCAGTGGCCACTTCAGTCCCGTGCGAACGATTATTTTCTCAAGCCGGGCTAATTCTCACACAGGAGAGAAATCGTTTGAAGTGGGGCGTTCTGTCCAAACTCCTTTTTTTGCTGAGTGCGCCCTAACTTTTTTTTTTTTTTTTTTGAACATCGGGGACAGTCGCATGGTTTTCCCCAACCTAATTATTATACTAGGGCCCAGGAGCCTTTATCTCTTTCCCACTGAGATACCTACTTCGAAATTTTTGGTCTTCAGAGCGAGGTTGATAGATTTCCAGATAATCCCATTGTACCGTTCAATCAGACCATTTCCGGCTGGGTTGTATGGTGTGGTGGTGCTGGTGGCAATACCTCGCTCATGTAAAAAGGAAATAATTTCTCGGGAAATGAAGGAAGTCCCTCGGTCTGAATGGATGAAGCTTGACATTCCAAACATCGAAAGTAGGTTATCGAGGCACCGAATTACAGTTTGAGAAGTCATGTCCTTGCAGGGGTATAAGAACGAAAAACGGGACTATTCGTCTATGATGTTGAGCATGTATCGATTTTGGCTATTTGACGGTAAAGGGCCCTTGAAGTCGATGTTCAGTCTCTCGAACGGTGAGGTACGTTGCTTTGCTCAGGTGTTGGTCTTTATTTCTGTAGAACCTTGATTTACGACGGCACAGGTAGGGCATGAAGATTTAGTCTTCTTAATTTCCCCTTTCCATAAGGCAATTTTTTGCTCTTGACCCAGTGATACATCCTTGTGATACCAGGGTGACACAGTAACTTGTGGAGCTCGTAAAGTTTGTCTTGAGTGTATATAGAACTACGGACTCGTGACTGATTTTCGACTCCAGGTCTGTATTGAATGTCAAAAGAGTAAGGGGACAATTCCGAGCGGGAAAATCGGTTTTTTGGACAAGCCCGTCTGAGAGTAGGTACCTACCGGTTTTTGCATCAGCTGGTAAGGGCATGTCAAGTAATGGCTGTAGTCTATCAGGGTCGGGGCGGATAGTCTTGTTAGATATTTGGTATCCCAGTAGAGTTATAGTGGTCTGTGAGAAGTTACATTTATCATAGTTCAGTGTCAAGTTATACTTCTGAGCAGCCGCAAGAAACTCTTTTAAATTTGTATCATGTTCAGCCTGCCCTCTTCCACAAACCGTGACGTCATCCAAGTACGAAAACACTCCCGTGAGATGTTCTCGATTAACAATGCCATCAATGGTTTTCTGAAAACAAGCCACTCCGTTTGTCACTTCAAAAGGAATTCGCCGAAACTGATACAACTTCCCAGCAGCTTCAAATGCTGTGTACTGTTTCTCGCTATCCAGAATTGGGATTTGGTGATACGCACTCTTCAAATCGATTGTGCTGAAAACATTGTATTTGGCTACTGTTGAAACTAGTTTTTCAATATTAGGCAGTGGATAGGCATCAAGTAGTGTATACTTATTGTCTGTGAATAATCGATGACGAGCCGTTTCTTGTAATTCTCATTCCTGGTCACAAGGACTTGGGCTCTCCAAGGCGAAGAACTTTCCTCTATGATCCCCCCTTGAATTAATTTGTCGATTTCAGATTTTATGAACACAGATAACATTTCAGATAACATGTCTCTTGATCACAGATAATACGAGCAGGAGGTCCAAATAAGTGAATAGCTGAAGACAAAGATTTTACAGCACTCAGGCAGTCAGGATTTTTGGTGTGATGCAAAAGACAAAATTTTGAAAAAGAATAAATTATCACAAATAAATGTTCCTTACTATCTTTCTTTCCACTTAATTTTCCTGTTGCGTCCAAATGAATATTTGGAGCGTACCTCAGGCTAAATTATAATGTCGAAGCGTTAAATATAAAATGATAGACTTTTGGTATGTGAGACAAGTTGAACACCTGTGTGTCCAACAACTAATACACTCTGAAATTAATAAATAACAACAAAGTGTGGAAGCACCACAACTACCCCCCTCCCCTAATAAAAAAGAAAAGTGGGGTCCCGAAATCGAACAGTAGGTTTGACGGTTCTTCCTCGCGAAGTGATTTTCGATCTGGTTATCCAAGGCTCTTCTCGCCTTGCAGTTCTACCCCGAGATTGTGATGGCTGTACTGCTGTTTGGGGTAATACGTCTCCTTGCTGTTGAACTGGTTCTGCAGGTCTTGCAGCGTCGGGCGGCTACGAATTCCGTCCCGGAACCTCATTAAAATATTAAGCCGGCTTAGAAAACCTTGGGATTCCGTCCCTACCATTAGCGTGGGGCTCACTCGCACCTTGGGATTCCGTCCCAACAACTTGGGCCCAGCCTACTGAAACCTTGGTTTTTATTCCGCAACCCCGTCCACTTGATCTATATGTCCAACTAATCTATATGGTACTAATCAGTTGATTGGGGGAGGTTTTTATTCCGCAACCCCGTCCACTTGATCTATATGTCCAACTAATCTATATGGTACTAATCAGTTGATTGGGGGAGGTTTTTATTCCGCAACCCCGTCCACTTGATCTATATGTCCAACTAATCTATATGGTACTAATCAGTTGAATGGGGGAGGTTTTTATTCCGCAACCCCGTCCACTTGATCTATATGTCCAACTAATCTAAGTATATGGTACTAATCAGTTGATTGGGGTAGGTTTATCGGAGGAACCACTAGCCATTCCTGATCTTCACTTAAAACCGTGAAACTAAGTAACGTGTTTATGTTGGCTGTTCACAAAGACTTCTAATCAACGCTAGGAGAGAGCGGGACGGAATCCCATAGTCCGCTCGCACTGTGCACTAGGCACCGGGACGGAAATCCAAGGTTCGCCCGAGCCGAGGGATTAACCGTGAGTGGTTTTTACGAGCTCCCGGGACGGAATTCCAAGGCACCCGCAGCGTCTTCTCCTCTCGTTACTTCTATTGCCACTGGTTGCTGTTCTATTACGCTTAATTTTCTACAAAAGCAGGTTTTAGTCGATCAATACTGATGCTTACGTCTACGCCCCTCATTTTTATCGTGTAAGTTTTTCCTTTTCGATCAACAACTTGGAATGGTCCCCGATATGGTGGTTGGAGTGGTCCTCGAATCATGTCCTCTCTAACAAAGACATGGCTGCATTTCTCCAATTGGGGATGGATAAAAACTGAATTTTTAGCATGCCAAGCTGTTGGCTGTGCTCGCGAATCATCCATAGCTTTTTTTTTTTAGATTGTTTACAAATTCCGGAGTGGCATTGTTGATTGGTTAGGCTCAATAAAATCATTTGGTAGGACTAAACTCGATCCATAAACCAATTCTGCACAAGTGCATAATGTGCTCCCTTCAGTCCTGTTAGGAATTCGGTCTTATTATCAATTCGGTCGATATTATCAACCCATTTGTCCGTGGCATGAGCTTTGATAGCACCTTTCAGCTGCCTGTGAAAGCGTTCAATAATCCCATTAGCTTTTGGGTTGTACGGAGAACAATAATTGTGCTGCGTTCCCATGATTTCTGTCGAACTTCTAAATAATGTGCTCTCGAACTGTTTGCCGTGGTCTGTTACAATCTGTTTGGGCATTCCAAAACGACTGCACCATTGTGAGTAGAAGGCATTTTATTTGTAATTAATTCATCATCTCTATCATTGAGGTTCTGCACAAAGGAGCCCAGTCGATTCCAACCGCCGGATATCGTATGAATTAATCATAATTAATAATTATTAATAATAAATACCTACAAATTATTAATACCTAACAATAAATTATAATAATTTTCACTAGGTACTTGATGAAATTATTAATAATTAGTGATAATTCATAATAATAATTAATCTAACATTTAGGATCTAGACATTTAGACCTAGTGATCGAGACAGAAGGGTGATCTGGACCTACAAAGAAGATAATGAACCGTTGTGTCAAGAATTTGCAGTTTTTTTTTTTTTATTCGATTTTCAGAATCTACGTATCTTGACACGTAAACCAACAAATTTTGACATGGGGTTAAAGCATTTTTTTCTTTGGGCGATTCCAATGGTTCATTATCGAAGATAATAAACCAAAACTGTGTTGCAAATCGGCACCATACCATATTCTCACCGTACTCATACCATACCATACGAATTTCTTTCCTATCATACCATACTGTACTGTACCAAATCATACATAAAATGATATGCCATACCATACTCATACCATGACATTGTATGACATTGTCATACAAACCGAGTGAATATTGAAATGTCATCCAGTTCTGACCTATATTTAAAATTTCAAGTGTCTAGCTCATCATCAAAATTTAATTTGTGTTATTACCAAAAAGGTATTATTTAAACAATTTTACAGATGAGAAACCGAGTGAATATTGCAATGTGGTCATTCCCGACTAGACTAGACTCACGGTTAAAATTTCCAGTCTGTAGTTTACCGGGAAGATGAAAAAGAAAAAAAAAAGATTTTTCTTACCTTGAAACAGCTAATTAGCTGTTACAGCTAATTAAGGCTGACACCACCACACCAGTCACTCAACAACTGACTGAAAAAAATTTACGGAGGCGCTAATTTACAGGGCTCTTATGAATTCCAGTGTTGCCAACGCAACCCCTTCAATACCTATCCCTCATGGGTCAAAAAAGCCTACGTGTCATCAAAAGGGTAAAAAAAATGTTACCTAAAAATTTGGGACCAACCGTAATTGCATATTTTCTTCAAAAAGGTAGTTTTATGTTGAGCGGCTGGGGGTTGACCGACCTAACGGCCGTTTTAGACGCGAAGTTTAGTGTTTCGACGAAACCTTTGCGCGCTCACTGTGAACGAACGGCTGGTCGTACAAAAATCCTATCGAAGATAATAAACCAAAATTCTAAAACATAAACTCTATGTAAATGTGAACTAAAAACTATACCGTTCTATTTGAATTTTTTGAGATATGAAATGTTCAAAATTCATTTTGAACCTCTTCCCCTTGGCCTAGGGTTATGAAAAGCTTCGAGGATCATTGTAGGTTTGGTCAGGACTCCCCTGCCTCCTTTTTTGCTGCTTTCAGAGTTGCCAAATGGTCACCTAGGGCTAGCTGTCTGCCTCCGCGTATTACATCTGCCAGCTCTGATGCTCCTTTCTTTGATGCCTCATAGAATGGTGTAGCTGTTACAATGGGATCATTCAATGCTAGGCCACCTTTCTTGACAGGAAGAGAAAACAACCTACATTCCTCTTCGTCCACAGTTCCTTTCAAGAGGGCTGGAATAAACTCAAACCAGATTGACCGCTTCAATTCCTTGTATGTATCCTCGTTTCCCAAGGCTACCCTTTGAGCAAACTGCCATTGGAACTGCATGGACTTCACGAACGCTGCGTAAGCTGATTGAGGTTGTGTCTTTCCTGCTGAGGATAGCTTTTCCACTGACTTAACCCAGTGTTCAGCTTTACTGTTCAGGTATGCCTGTTTTTCGGTTTCTTGCCCAACATATCCCCCCAAGAAGCGTCTTCCTGTGACAACCTGTATGCCTGAATCTCGGAAAATTGAATTTGCCGCCTCGATATCATCAGGGTGCACCACGAGGTATGATTTCTGGCCCTGAGGAAAATAGCCGTAGTCAGGTCCCAATCGCTTCAGCTTGTCCCACCAGTTTTTCAAATCAGCAAACTGGCCTTGGGCCGAGGAGTCATCTGCATACCAGCACTGGGTCACTTCTGGTTGCTGCAATTGGTCAATCAGCGGCAATGTAGACAGCCCATAGAGTAGCATGGCCAGAGGGTCTCCTTGAGTGACCCCCTCCATGCTGTGCAGCTTCTCCGTACAACCTCGGAACACTAGCTCTGCGTGTCCTCTGTATGTGTACTCGATATTTGAAAACCATGTGCTGTTTGAATCAGCTGGGCCAGTTTGAAAATGGACCCGACAGGCTGCCTTACGATTAACTCTCATGGTTACGATTTTCGATCTGCTCCAACTTTGACCCGACATTGTGAACGACAAATCTGTGGATGGTCTTAAAAAATTCTAAGAAATAAACTCTATCTAAATATGAAATAAAATACCAGACTGTGTTGCAAATCGGCACCATATCATACCATAGAATATTATTCTCACCGTACTCATACCATACCATACGAATTTCTTTTTATCATACCATACGGTACTATACCAAGTCATACCAAACAATGATATACCATACCATACTCATACCATGTATACAAACCGAGTGAATATTGCAATGTCATCCATTTCAAAACGAAATTTAAAACTTCGACAATGTCATATCTCAAACAATTCAACTGAACCGTATAATTTTTAGTTGAATTTTTAATGACCTGAAAAATTACGAATCTTTTAAGACCAATTGGATTTTTGTGCGACCAGCCGTTCGTTCACAGTCAGCGCACTAAGGTTTAGGAGAAACACTAAAAACTTCGCGTCTAAAACGGCCGTTAGGTCGGTGACCGACATACAATAATACAAAATTTCATTTGTATTATTACAAAAAGGTATTATTTAAATAATTTTACAGATCGGAAACCGAGTGAATATTGCAATGTGATCTATCCCTGACTCACGGTTAAAATTTCAACCCCCAGCCGCCCAAAATAAAACTAGGTACCTTTTTTCATCTTCCCGGTAAACTACAGTCTAGAAATTTTAACCGTGAGTCGGGGATAGACCACATTGCAATATTCACTCGGTTTCTCATCTGTAAAATTGTTTAAATGATACCTTTTTGTAATAATACAAATTAAATTTTGATGATGATTGACTTGAAATTTTAAAAATAGGTCAGAACTGGATCACAATGCAATATTCACTTGGTTTCTTGTCTGTAAAATTGTTTAAATATTACCCATTTGTTTAAACAAATTAAATTTTGATGATGAGCTAGACACTTGAAATTTTAAATATAGGTCAGAAATGGATGACATTTCAATATTCACTCGGTTTGTATGACATGGTATGAGTATGGTATATTATTGTATGTATGATTTGGTATAGTACAGTATGGTATGATAGGAAAGAAATTCGTATGGTATGGTATGAATACTGTGAGAATATGGTATGGTGCCGATTTGCAACACAGTCTCGTATTATACGAATAATACGCAATACTCTATAATAATACTCTATAATAGACAGAAGGGTGATCTGAAATTGCACAAGGAAGATAATAAACCGTTATGTCAAGAATTAGCAGAGTTTTTATTATTCGATTTTCTGAATCTACGTATCTTGAAACGTAAACCAACAAATTTTGAGGGGGGGTTAAAAAAATTTTTTCTTTGGGCGATTCCAATGGTTCATTATCGAAGATGATAAACCAAAATCTATAACCTGAGGTGTTACTCGGCAAAAAAAGGAGACCAAAATTTGTTATGAAACCAGTGTAATAGAGACATTTTTCATAAAACCAGCTATTTCGTCGAAAATTCGCTCTTATAGCCATGCTCCATAACATTGGATTTTTTTTCGTTTTCAAATTACTTATATTTACTTATAGTCCAGTAGTTAGAGGAATATATCTTGCAAAATGTGGTGTAAAAGATTTCATTGTTTTAATTGGTCTATTTGGGACCCAATAACATGAATTCAGAGTTTGCACATAAAATTTCGAACGGCAATTCTTTGGTAGCCAAAAAACTTTTGGTATACAAAACATTCCGCGTTGATTGAAAAAAAAGGCAGAAATCAGTCGAATAGAAAATGTTTTACGATTGACCAAATAATAGCGGGTTTTCCCAATTTTTGCAAAAACTGACAGTACACGATTTTCAATGTGCTGTACTGCTACAACATCAAACCCAATCGCCAACACCAGGCCCTAAAATTTGAAGAGCATCAATCGGAGAGTTCAAAAATCATCAACATTTCAAAATTGGTCGAAGTATTACGCACAGGGGAACGGAGGGTGGACAGTGTCTTGCGCTTTAAAGATTGGTTGCACCACAGCAGCTGCAACAAAGCACGTTTGTACTTCTCCGCTTTCTGCAAGCACTGCTCAGGAATCTCCTGCGAGAATGTCAACTCCCCATCTCGACGAGAAGCCGAAGTGGAGGACTTAGATTAGGAGCCTGACACCCTCGAATGGATAACATCCCCCGATGAAGACGACGCCCCTGGTCCTTCCAAAAGACAAATACGTTCTCGCTAAATCCTGTTTTTTTTTTGTGTTTTTTTTTTTTTTTCAAAAAAATATATCTTTTCTACTCATCCTTTGCATTGGTGCTGTAATGAACACTTGCATAGTCATTATTTTCATCTAATTATTACGACTTGGTAATACGATAAAATTTATCATTATTTATCATTATTTAATAATGATCTAAGAATGGTGTCAAGGGAGATTCTGAGTCATTGGTATTTTTCGGAAATTTGCTCTTATAGCCATGCTGCATGACCCCCCCCCCCCCCCTTGGAACAGTTCTAGATCCGCCACTGATTGTGTATAATATAGGGTAAAACCACCAATTGTTGACACTATTAGAGAGAAAAATCGTTCGATTCTGCGCTCTACCCAAGTATTCAAGAAATTGAAACTTTTGGGTAGTTATCATGCATTGTGAGTTCCTTGGGAACAATTTGCACTTATTGGACTTGATTAAATAATGTTTTTTCAGCATAAAAAACAAGTTTTTCAAAAATGGAATTTTCCCTTCTAATGTTGACACTTCTGCCTTCGGAAATTCCTATTGTTGACATTTGCAGTTCCTAATGTTGACACCAGTCTAAATTTTTGAGAAAGTATTTAAATATGCTTTCCCTCTAGATATTTCTCAAAGTAAATGAACAAACGAGATTAGGAACGCGTTAAAATATATCTAATGTTAGACTAGACATTAGGAAATAGATGTTGAACAGCATAATCAGAAAAATGGGTAATTAAATTTGTAGCATAGGTGCTCAATCACAGTGGAACAGAAACAGAAGTAGGGAACACAAATTTTCTAGGGTTTCCCCCGTAATATGTAGGCTTAGGCAGTTTGTATTTGACGTTACTGACTGCCAGAAGGCGATTCCCCTCGCTCGAAGGCCTGAAAACAGTCCTCAGTCTGTTGCAGGGATGAAGCGGTGTTACTTCGGCAGCATCTTCACTTTCAATTTTGACAACCAGACAAACACATCCAGTGGACCAAAATCTCCTCTTCATCTTTTGACAGCACCGATTGACGCCCTATTCTTCTTTCGAGAGGAGTTTTCCCTCTCACCTTGTACAACAAAGTGATACGAGGTACTCCATGGCGCTTTGCAGCTGTATAAACCGCTGTGCCGAGCTTCACATCTTTCATAGCGTCTTCCATTTGCTGGACAGTGTACATTCCGTTCTTGTCGGGAGGCATGGTAGTAGTCGACCTGTTAAAATGATGAGACACTGTATCAGAATCATACTGTTATTTTAAAATTCTGATAGGTACCTGATAGTGTTGAAAAGGTCATAGGTAGGGGTCTAACAACAAAAAGATCAAGTTACCTATACGTAGAAATGTAAAAAAAAAAAGTTATAATATGTCAACTTAAGGAACCAAAATATGTCAACATTGGGATCCCGATGTCAACTTAAGGTTCCAGTACGCTGATTTGAAACATTCAATAGTCTCAGTATACTACGAAATTATTTAAACCCAAATATCACATTGGCAACCTGATCAACATTTTCCCCTAATATTGACACAGGTGTCAACATTAGGACACACGCCCATTTCATGAAACCCTAATGATGACACCCCAACTTAACCATCTATTTCAACGAAATTCTGGGGTTTAATGCTTACAAATTCTTCCTTACGCTATTATTAGGGCAGGCAATATGATATATAACTGATTACTCATAATATTTGACTTGAAAAGTCTAATTTTGTTGACTCACCTCACTAACCTGCGGGATAGCGATGGCGTCGCTGGGTTGACTGATCCAGCTGTCACCGGCTTCAATAGTAGCCAGACGTTCGATATGGGTAATAACAACTAGTGGAGCCGGCCTACCTCAAATCTCACATCCTTATCAACAGAATGACGCCAATTCCGAGTACCTATAGTGTCCCAATACCTTATTTTTACGTTTTGAAATTGAAGTGTCAACATTAGGATAAGTGTCAACATTTGGTGGTTTTACCCTACACAAAATATATTATATTTAAAAAAATTATATTATAATATATTTAAAAAAAAATAAATTGAGGTAAGGATCATCTTGATGAAGACCAAAAATTATCAGACAAAATAATGCTACGAACAAAAGAATGAATGAATAAAAAAGTGGCACTGATCAAGAAAAAAAAACATCCAGAGCAGTAGATTCTTCATCACAGGTAATTTTGTTCAATTTCCACCTACGTGTTTTTTCTGGGAACATGTGGGTATTCAGTTGGTTCCGATAGTACTATCGATAGTCCGACACCACTAGTTATCAAGCTAGAGCCATGGAACACGGTAATAAGTGGTTATATTGTATGAAGCTGACTAAAGACGAAGGGTCGATAACGAAACAGTCCATTAATAAACAAGGGATCAGTCACGACCTGAGGTCAAATGTCACTGAGCGCCACTGACCTTTCGTGACCCATCTTTTTCTGTAGATTCGGTTTAGGATGATAATATTTATATTATAAACCAAGAACGCATAAACTACTCAGCTCAGTCATAGATTCTGCATCCATGAATCTGTGTGACCCAAGTCAGTAATTATTTATCAAGTTGCTGATCAACATTAAATTGAATTTATTTTCTTTCCAAAAGATGAAACATTACCGTAATTTCCAATTTACTTTTAGAAGTAGATTCGTTTTCAATGGAACCTAATTTTTTAAAACGTACCTTGTAACTAATTGGTGATTGTAGACGTAAAGAATTTAAACTTAATGTTGACATTGTTCCTCATTCCCAGCACTTTCTTGATAGGCATAACTCAAAAATCACTAACTTGTACAACGTACAAACGAATTAAAAACACTGAGTAACAGGTTTCGGCGGAAAAAGTGCATAAGGTTGATTATATCAGATAGCAGTCAAAATTTGATTTCAAATAAAGTGATCGAAGTCAAATGTTCAAGTTCTGAAACCGTGAGCTATTGCTACTCGTATAATACAGCTAATGGGACAGTTTGCGTCCACAAGTACTGCGAGCGTCCTAAAATTCGTCGAATATTTCTGACATGAACGGTATTTTGGAAACCCAAAATATACAGTGAACAATCGATTTGTCTTGTTATGAGGAACTGATTTTGGGTGTGAAGAATTCGGCGAGAAGAAAAGTACATTAAATGTATACATTTAATGTACTTTTCTTCTCGCCGAAATTTAAATTTTATACTTCTGTATAAACCAAACTGCTCAATCGCTTCTTTCGGCTTGTTCTTTCTTTCGAATTTCAGTTTGTTCCTGTTTCCTGGTTGCGATCATTTGGTTATACAGGCAAATTTTCTCCTCGTTAGTCATAGAATGTAATAAGAGCAACAAAATAGGGAACATCAGAGGGGCATGACGTTCCAAAGTTACTGTGACCTTAAATGACCCTTTTTTACCACGATCTGGACGAGGTTTGTTTTTGGTTGTAATTGATTCGATTTTTTTCGGATTTTTCTGTATGCAATACATTTATCAGAGCTGTTCTATGTTATTGTTGTTGATATTAGTTCTTGTTCAATGTGGAAGTGGTATAGCCAAGCGAGCAGCGAGACATACCAATAGATACACACATGCAACACATCACACAAGGGCCGGTCCCTCAGGGCGTCCTTGGCAGTTGAAGGGCCCCCTCCGAGCAGTTGAAGGGCCCCCTCGAGCAAGGGCGCGATGAGAGGCGAGCACATGGACACAAGGATACGCACAGTACTATCAGATACGCACAGTTGTATTGTTAGGGGTCGCAAGGCGGCTAGAACCTCACACCCCCAGACGGTCGTTCCCCGGTCGCCGCTCCATCACTACTGAACTGCCCCCAGCGGCCGCCCCCTGAGTCGGGTAGTGGGTGGGAGGCAAAGTCCCCTTTCGACCACACACCCTTTCGTCATCACCAGCTCTTACGCCGTGTCATCCGTGGGCGGCCAAAACTAGAGAGTGACCGAGTGTGCGCGCGCGCGACTCCGAAGTCGAGCGCTCGAAGGGCTACATTGTCCACAGTAGGCGACTGGAATCCTCGCGAGTTGGTGAACTTTTGTGTGTAGGCGTAATATTGTTTAATTTGTTGTTTCGTGATTAAACATGAGTGAGGTTTGTATTTTCAGTGGTGCAGCCATTTAGCACTACCTAGCGAAAAACTCTGCAAATTCTTGACACAACGGTTTATTATCTTCCTTGTGCAGATCACCCTTCTGTCTATACCAGACTGTATTGCAAATCGGCACCATACCATATTCTCACCGTACTCATACCATACCATACAAATTTCTTTCCTATCGTACCATACTGTATTATACCAAATCATACATACAATAATATACCATACCATACTCATACCATGTCATACAAACCGAGTGAATATTGAAATGTCATCCATTTCTGACCTATATTTAAAATTTCAAGTATCTAGCTCATCATCAAAATTTAATTTGTTTAAACAAATAGGTATTATTTAAACAATTTTACAGACAAGTAACCGAGTGAATCCAGTTCTGTGATCCAGTTCTGACCTATTTTTAAAATTTCAAGTCAATAGCTCATCATCAAAATTTAATTTGTATTATTACAAAAAGGTATTATTTAAACAATTTTACAGATGAGAAACCGAGTGAATATTGCAATGTGGTCTATCCCCGACTCACGGTTAAAATTTCTTGACTGTAGTTTACCGGGAAGATGAAAAAAGGTAGTTATTCTGGGCGTCTGGGGGTTGGGTCACATAACGGCCGTTTTCGACGCGAAAGTTTAGTGTTTTTCCTAAACCTTTGCGCGGTCACTGTGAACGAACGGCTGGTCGCAAAAAAATCCAATTGGTCTTAAAAGATTCGTAATTTTTCAGGTCATTCAAAAGTGAACTAAAAATTACACCGTTTCATGAGAATTTTTAGAGATATGACATTGTCGAAATTTCAAAGTTCGTTTTGAACCCCTTCCCCTTGACCTAGGGTTATGAAAAGTTTCGAGGATCATTGTGGGGCTGGTCCAAACCCAGAAACCAAATTTTGTAATTTTAGCTCAACGCTAACTGGGCAAAGTGGCACGGACGGCGGACGGGGGACGGCGTACGGCGGACGGACGGATTTTGGTTTATTATCTTCGATAATGAACCATTGGAATCGCCCAAAGCAAAAATTTTTGGTTTATTATCTTCGATAATGAACCATTGGAATCGCCCAAAGAAAAAAAAATTTTAACCCCCCCTCAAAATTTGTTGGTTTACGTTTCAAGATACGTAGATTCAGAAAATCGAATAAAAAAAAATCCGTCCGTCCGCCGGTCGCCGTCCGCCGTACGCCGTCCGCGGCACTTTGCCCAGTTAGCGTTGAGATAAAATTACGAAATTCGGTTTCTGGGTTTGGACCAGCCCCACAATGGTCCTCGAAACTTTTCATAACCCTAGGTCAAGGGGAAGGGGTTCAAAATGAAATTCAAAATTTCGACAATGTCATATCTCAAAATATTTAACTGAACCGTGCAATGTGTAGTTCACTTTTGAATGACCTGAAAAATTACGAATCGTTTAAGACCAATTGGATTTTTTTGCGACCAGCCGTTCGTTCACAGTGAGCGCGCAAAGGTTTAGGAAAAACACTAAACTTTCGCGTCGAAAACGGCCGCTACGTGAGTCAACCTCCGGACGCCCAGAATAAAACTACCTTTTTTCATCTTCCCGGTAAACTACAGTCTAGAAATTTTAACCGTGAGTCGGGGATAGACCACATTGCAATATTCACTCGGTTTCTCATCTGTAAAATTGTTTAAATAATACCTTTTTGTAATAATACAAATTAAATTTTGATGATGAGCTATTGACTTGAAATTTTAAAAATAGTTCAGAACTGGATCACAATGCAATATTCACTCGGTTTCTTGTCTGTAAAATTGTTTAAATAATACCTATTTGTTTAAACAAATTAAATTTTGATGATGAGCTAGATACTTGAAATTTTAAATATAGGCCAGAAATGGATGACATTTCAATATTCACTCGGTTTGTATGACATGGTATGAGTATGGTATGGTATATTATTGTATGTATGATTTGGTATAGTACAGTATGGTATGATAGGAAAGAAATCCGTATGGTATGGTATGAGTACGGTGAGAATATGGTATGGTGCCGATTTGCAACACAGTCTGGTATAGACAGAAGGGTGATCTGCACAAGGAAGATAATAAACCGTTGTGTCAAGAATTTGCAGAGTTTTTTTTATTCGATTTTCTGAATCTACGTATCTTGAAACGTAAACCAACAAATTTTGAGGGGGGGTTAAAAAAATTTTTTCTTTGGGCGATTCCAATGGTTCATTATCGAAGATAATAAACCAAAATCAAGACGGAAGTCAGTCTCCTCAATATACCGCCAAGAAAACCGAAGCCCTGAAAACCGAAGCGACTGAGACACTGATTACGCAACGGAACAAGTTGGGGTTTTCACCCTCCCGTAGCTCGGCCCCCTGAGTGTCTAGAGAGTTGATTTTTCGTACACCAACTCTCCAGGGGCACGTGAGGACGTAAACCAAATTTCAGCTCCCGGGAACATCAGGTGACGGGGGTATAACAGTTTTAAGACCGCTATTGTTATAATCCATGTTCGTAGTGGACTCCATGTAGTAGCCATGATGCAACCTCTAGGGATGCAATATCGGAGAAAACTATCGATATATCGACTATCGATACTTTAGAAATATATCGAAATAGTAATTTGATATATCGGTAAAAAATATCGATATTTCGATATATCGGTCTTCGATATAATATAATAGCTTCTTCTTCTCCTTTCTCGTTTTAATTGTCCTAGCAGACGGCCATGTTGGACATAGGTGAGGTAATATTTGATTTCTTTTTATTGGTAATTTCGGTTATAGGCGGATGTTATTGTCGGTAATGTAGTCGTAGAGTCTGTCGAGTGGTCGTTTCGTAAATAATCTTGTATGGTGTTTACGCGGATGAGAAGGTCGCCGAAGAGCAGTTGATTGCATTTTGCATTACAGCAAAATGAGGAAGGTTTCACGTTAGAGGGTTGGTTATCCTCCCGTAAAGTTTGCTCTGTCCCTTCCATTTCCTTTTCCAACCCAGTGTAGCTCCATGTTGTTCTCCACGCTGGAGTGGTTCGCAAAATTGTAATTTTACAAGTGCTCTAAGGCGGATGGATGGATGCTCTTCTTCTTCTTCCGCTTGTTACCTTTATTTCTTCTTCCAGATGCTCATTTTTGTTGCCAAGGGTGTCCGTGATAGGATACGATCTACAGTGGACCAGAACCTTCAGGTTCAGCAGAAAAATTCTCAAAACTATCAGTCAAAGGGAAGGTCAAGGATAGAAGCCTTAGGGCGAAGAAACTTGTTGGCTACTCATTGGACATTAAATGCGATATAATATACCTAATAATATTTATACATTTATGCAAACATAATATATTTTTATTATTATATATCGGACCCGATAGTGCCAGTTTGATATCGATATTCCGATATATCGGGATAAAAAATATCGGCAATAAACATCGATATATCGCAAGAAAAATATCGGCTATTTCGATATATCGATATTTTTTATACATCCCTAGTAGGGATGCAATATCGGAGAAAACTATCGATATATCGACTATCGATACTTTGAGACGATATCGAAATAGTAATTCGATATATCGGTAAAAAATATCGATATTTCGATATATCGGTCTTCGATATAATATGAATTTTCTTGTCTAATTTTCTTCCCAACAGAAGAAATCTCAATTTCAAAATTCTGGATTACCGATTCAATTTATAAATCAGTGTCTCAATAACCTCAATGTTTTGTTGGTGTGCATAAAAAATCCACCCATACAAAAATGCACATTACAGCGTAATGAGGAAGGTTTCACATTCGAGGGTTATCCTCCCGTAAAGTGTGCTCTGTATGGAAGTCCCTTCCATTTCCTTTCCCAAACCAGTGTAGCTCCATGTTGTTCTCCTAACGCTGGACTGGTTCCCAAAATTTTACAAGGCGGATGAATGAATGCTCTTCTTCTTCTTCCACTTGTTACCTTGATTTCTTCATCCTTCAGGTTCAGCAGAAAAATTTTCAAAACTATCAGTCAAAGGGAAGGTCAAGGATAGAAGCCTTAGGGTGAAGAACCCCTTTGGCTACTCATTGGACATTAAACGCAATATAATATAATAATATTAAATATTAAATTTATAATAAAATAATAATTATACATTTATGCTAATACCGACTCCGTTCCGCCATTTGTATTTTCTTGTACGTAGTATAGTAGGGTTTTCTGTGGACAATAGGGGTATTCATTATTATTCCTCGTAGGTTTAAATTAAATATTAAAACCTCCTCGCGCGTTAAAACGTAAAAATTGTAGTGATGAATACCTACGTAGTATAGTAGGGTTTTCTGTGTTATACCTACGATTTCATCCACAGACGTGCGACGAGGTTAGTAATAAAACTTACGTACGTAATAGGCTCGTGAAATTTGAAAATACTGCTGTCGTGTACGGAATTCGTATTTTTCATTAACTGAAGTCAGTAGGGAAGGAATTAGGGATGGCAATCATACATCGATGTTTTTGAAACATCGATGTTTTCGCGGAACACATCGATGTTTTTCCATCGATGTTTTCTGTGTCGATGTTTTTGGAACATCGATGTCGGGGTTTCGATGCATCGGCACATCGATACATCGATGTTTCAATTTTTTTTGCCATAGGCTGCTGAATGTTTTATTCGAACGTTTTTCTCACATACCTAGGAATATTATTTCTGAATTTTTATTTCCTTTAAATGAAAATATCGAGGCGTGTTGGCTGAAAAGTATCGATACTTCCAATATTTCGCCTGTGGGAAAGCAGCTAAAACAGGCTCTAATGTCAGGATTTCACTCGAGATTTAAGGGGCGGGAAAACTGTCACTTGCTGACCCTACCCATGTTTTTGGACCCCGTTTCAAAAATATTCACTTTTCCGATTTTATCGCATCGTCAAAAGCCCTCACTCAAATTAAAAAACTGATGGCGTCTGTTGATACTTCTAATTCCCCGTCATCTCAGTCATCTTCAGAATCGGACCGTGGAAGTCCCGTTGAAATAATATGGGCCCATCATAAATCGTTGGCGTTCAAAACCAACAAGAAAATGTCATCTTTTCAGAGCTTATCGGTGAACTTGGACACGGAGATATCAATGTATCTCTCAACTCCAGTGGCATCAAACATACGTTCAAATCCCCTTGAATTTTGGGAAAGACAGTCTAACCCAAGCTGTACACGTTATCAAGAGAATACTTGGTACCGGCAGAAAGATTATTCTCCAAGGCTGGTGCAGCTCTTACGCAGCAGAGAAATCGCCTGGGGGGCAAATTGCTTTCAAAATTACTTTTCTTGAATGGACTACCTGCCAAATACTGGGTGATAGCCCAGCCTTCGTTTATACGATTTTTTTTCTTGGAACTGAATTATAATGGTAACAAATAAAATAAATTTATAGCTTATAAATTTTAAAAAAAAAAAAATTGATTGAAAACCATCGATACATCGATGTTTTTTTAAAAACATCGATGTTTTTTTCCCATCGATGTTTTTGGGGTCCGATGTTTTTGGAGCATCGATGCCGGCCTGTCGATGTATCGATGCATCGATACATCGATGTTTTCATTTTTTTTGCCATCCCTAGAAGGAATGGTGATTCCACTTATCACTGTTATCACCACCCCCGCCCCGCCCAAGGTCATGTGACGTCACAAACTCCTACGTCACAGCCTCCTACGTCATATTCATGGATACTATAAAGCTATACATGTAGTATCCATACAAATGATACCTTAATTGTGTAAATCGTCATGGATGCTACAAAATTAGAGTATCCATACGTTGGATCACTTAATTGTGTAATTTCCCGCCAATTTTTCGAATTATTTTACCTCTCATTTTCAAATACTTCCTTTCCTACATACGTCATAGGATGGATGAAGCATTGATAAGTAATAGCATGGATTTTTTCAATCATCCACCCGATTCTCCCCGCCACTTTTCAAAATTATCATATGGCTTTCCCTCTCATTTTCAAAATACTCCCCCTTCGACCCCTCCCTATAATGACATAAGATCAGCTGTTTCCCGCCTTTTCCAACTGTCATATCCCCCTCCACGAACAGCTGTAGATGTTCTCCCCACCACCCTGTAATTTTTCAAATACCTCCCGCACCCCACTTCTTCTTCTTCTTCTCATGCCATCTTAATCATCATCTGGTAATTAATCTCCCACCTTTTTCTTACCCGCCAATTTTCAAATACTTCTGCACCCCCTAAAGAAAGCTCTGTCAGTGGACGTGACGAATAGCTTGAACCCCTTAATACCCCGAATTATACCAAATTTCTAGAAGGTAATACCAAAAAAGCAGCTAGATTACTGGGGGAACAGAATCAACAAGGAGCTCTCAGTAAATAGAAATATGGAAAAACGCGAGGAATACCTCGGTTAGCGTTGAAGGGGAGAAAAAAAAGACGTGTAATATGAAACGCTGCATCAGCAATCTGTGGGACCTAGTCGGACTCGTCATTTTCCATATTTCATTTCATTGTGAACCGTTGCAGTCGATACAAGCAATTGTCTACGCATCATCTGTTCCCTGAAATTTTCATCAGGTAAGCCATCCATCCACTTTGAAATCTATCTTCAATCCATTTTATTATTACCTACTCAAGTAACACCTATTGTTTTTTTTTTTTTTTTTTTTTTGGGATTCCAGATTTTCCTGTCAAGTATTACCTACAACAGTCGAAAATAAATCTATCCTTTGAACTTTCATCCTGGTAAGCGCATCGGCCGATATTACAAAATACTCAATTTTCATGTACCGCACGTATTGAACCTATTATTTTGAAATTACAGAAATTTCCTGTCGGAGAACACAGCGTTCTAACGTCAATTCTCTCTCTCCACTTCCATTAATCAGGTAAGCCGTTTATTATTATTATTATGAAATAGATTTATACTCTGAAATAATTTTACCTAACATTATTTTTGTAAAATTACAGATTTTCCTGTCAATCCACCAGCATTCTTTTTTGGGTCAGTTGCGAAGGAATTTCATCACAAAACCACACAATGTGAGTAAAAACGAACTTTATTTATTTTAACCCTCCGTATACCGCGCAGCGGCACTGAGGTCCGCAAAACAGGCGTTTTGATTATTGCTCCGGTGAAACGTTGATTTCCCGCCATAATCGGCTAGATAACCTATGTAGGGATTGTGCGGGAAGCGGAGAGCGCTTTCCCGCTTTTTTTTTCCCCGCCCGTCAGTACGATTCAGGTGCCTGAAGTGAACGGTTCGTTCTTGAGCATTGAGGGCCGCGCGCGGTACATTGGAAAAAAACTGAACTTTAGCTCTTAGTTCCGCACACAGTGGTTTCCCAACGTCTATTCTGATGAGTGACCAAGTTATTTATGGACCTGGTGACTTTCAGCGTGTGCTGGAAGAGCTCTCTGATGAAGAAAGGGAAATATAGGGAAATACAGCAAGAAATACCAGGCGTTGGCCATTATCATTATTTTTCAGGTTCCTTGATATGGCAGGAGTAAATGCTTATGTGATATTTGTTGCCAATAACATGGGAAGCATTGACTCGGATAATTTCAGGAGAGCTGAATATCTACATGGGCTCGCGTTTGGTCTCTTTGAAGTACATTTCAAAAGTAGAGCCATGCTGAAATACTTACCCACGGATATCCAGTTGTACCTTTCTTCATATCGTCAATCAGAATTTTCTAATCGAACACTGATGGCAGCTGAACCACAGGACCAAAGAAGAAAAGGACCGTGCCATGAATGCAGTAAGCACAAAAACAATAATACGACGGTGCGATGTTTCGAGTGCAAGAGATTTGTATGTAGGAATCATTCTAAGTCACTCACTACTTGTCGTTCCTGTGAATTATTAGAATGAAAATACCTGATATTAATTTGTTCGTTGTTTTTCTCTGATCTCGTTTATACCAAAAAAAGGTATGTGATTAGTAATATTTTTAATAGTAGGTACCGACTTGTGCATTTTTAGTTTACCTACGAAGAAAGTTTATATTGTTCGAATTTTATATTTTGAATTTTAAGCGTTTCCTGTGTTTCCTATTACAATTATATTCTTTGGTTAATTCAGTTTTCTGAGTTTGTGTTCATATTCTTACGATCTACACCCATTCCAAGCATACTGTTAGGTTAATCACCTTGAAAACTCATGATAAGTATAAAAAAACGAGGTGCGGCACTGAGTGCCGCACGCGGTATGATTTTGGAAAATGGGGGGCGCGGTGGACGGAGGGTTAATTGTTTTCACCGAAAAGATCCAAACAGTCATGAAAGTGATAGTCATAACTCTTACATATTTTATTGCAATATACACAACAGATTGAGTCCTTTGCAAATGGATTTCGATAAAATCCACGTTCTGCCAATATCGAAGGATCGACGCTCATTTTTGTTCCTTTGAAAGTCAATAGACGTGGTACAGTGTCCAGTAAATTAGTTTGCATTTTGTTTGAGGAAAACCAGTTCGAAAGCGCTTGAAGTTTCACCATTGAACATGAAGAGTAGTAGGGTTGTCCAGCTTTTTCATGGGAAGAACAAGGACTCCCCAACGATGAAGATGGACCGTGTAGAGCAGTTAACTTGGGGCAATTGAATTGCCCCAAATCGTGAATCATCCTGTTATTAGGGAGAAACTCTCTTAATATCACGCATTTCTCCAACCCTTTTGCGTAAAGAAATTTGATACCCTTGGTAGCATCCTGTATAATTTCCGGTATTTTATTGTAAGGAGTATTTCCATCATCCCACGCTAGGCCATGGATGTTCATGCGACAATATCTTGATTGGAAGGTGCCTCCTTTGTTGAGAGTTGTGGGAGGCAGAAAAACGAAATGTTTTAGGATGAATGCAGATGGTCCGTCGTGCGCGATAATTGATAACTCCTTGATGACCCGGTCACATTGCAAAGTTAAATCGATTATAGCAGAAGACATTTTGCTAATGATTATCCCGCGTCGACGTTTCAGTGGCAACTGACAGGATCCGAAGTCGCATCGTAGGTTTTTATTGTAGTTTATTAACATCCTTCAATCTATCAATAGTTTTGGAAAATTTACTTTGAATGGTCTTCGAGGAGGCGGCGATCTGAGTTCTAAGATCGAAGCTTAATTTTTTCAGCTCACGTTCCAAACGCGTGTTCAAATTGTCTTCAATTTTTCTCACAGTTTCATCGACGTATATTTTACTCGCCGCTTGCGAAGGTCGTGTAGGCTTTTCATGAACAAAAACCCTCTTATGGCTCCCTCCAAATTTGTCACTCGGCATATCAATAGATGTAACCCAAATCTTCAAGTCTATCAATTATTTTATTAGCACGGCTCTGGAGACGTGTGTTTCCAGCATCAACAGCACCCAAAGAAAGCTCTAAATGATGTACCTATTGATTGGGGTTTTCTTCAACCAAAATCCACTCGGGAGTTTCCTCTTCACTGAAGCTTTGAAAATGTGTAAATAAATTTTCGAGGCCGCATCCTTTTATATGCTGTGTGGGTTGAAGATTCTTCCCTTTCTTCGGCGGGTAAATTTTTGAAATCAAGGTTTTATATTTATCTCCCCCGAAACAGTTGATAGGTCTGAATTGATCGTATCCATGGAAAGCAACGCTAGATTTCTTCACAATTTCGCTATATTTATCAAAATCAAAAGTGTTGAAATGCACAGGTGTTTTTAAAAATATCAATTCGTATAAACCAGGAGTAGCCTTGTATGGTGATCCATCAATATATATAAATTCATCGTCGAAAGTCATTTTGGACCGACCGAGATAAACACCCTGTCGATTAACTTTTGGACCATAATATTTATCCAAACCTCCTTTCGCATCATCACCTTCCCAACAACCTGTTGTTAGATATTTGAAATAAATCGCAGCATATCGGGGCCATCTATCGACAAATCTCCGTACCATATCTTGACCTTCAGGCGTTTTATTTGCGAAAGAACGAGCCTCTTCTATCCCATCGTCAACACCGTGTACCAGTAAAGATTTCGACCTATCTATGCTTCTACTAATTCTTCGGATTAGATCTGATTTGGGTGTGTTAGTAACGCTCTTGGGATGACCAAGCGGCGTTGACATCGCAAAGTTTGCTGGGGAGGTAGGAGGAGGGGTTAGTACTTGTGACGTTCCTTCCCCCATAGTTGAATAAATCGCCGTCTCAGGGAGTTCATGGAAGTCGGTGTCATCGTCATTTATATAATGCAGACTACTCACATCTTGCTGGTGTTCAAGGCTATCTGATGGGAGTATACTTCTTCCATCATTTTTTACAGGATCTGTATTGACCCCTTCAGCTCGAGTGACAACTGTCATTAGATCTTTGAGACTATCCGTAATAGGCTGATATTGTTGTTTTAGCGATTGTGTAGCCATCTCACGACTCAGCTTTAGTTCTTTGTATTTTCGTTTCAAGGCTTCTCGAGCAGTGTGAATTTCATCAGAAAGCATAGCTTTTTTCCCAGCTCGTTCCTCTCTGCTATCTCCTAGAGAGCCCTCGCTCAATCTTGCCGACATTTCAAATGAGTCATTATGAACTGCTCTCGGAGTATTTATACACAAATAACACGTTTAGTGAAGTATTGACGAAAACTTGAAAAATGAATCCATTCCACTCCTATAACGTCCTGATTCAATGTCAACGCTTTTATCGATCAACAAAAAATTGAATGGCTTAGAAAAAACTTGACGACACATCTCTGTGAATGTTTGGTAGGGCATATCATTGTGGGCGTGATCCCTCCATATTAAATTCAAATTCCGGCCATCCTGAGGAAATATTACGATTAAATTTGCATTGTCCCGGATAAAATGTTTCATACACGAAGCATAGGATTGAACAAGAAAGAAAGAATCAACGTTGTAGTGTCGTCCCCGTGTAAAATAAGTTTTTATTATGTCATTGAATGAGTTGTCCAAATCATCAAAAATTACGAGAGCATGGTCTTCCTCTTCATCAGGGGGAAACTCTTCAACGTTCGAACACTTGATATATTGAATTTCAGGTACACCCTCCAGAACGTAGTCAAGAAATGAATATTTATCTTGTTGTTGACTTTTTGAACATAAGACAAGTCGAGCGAATTTCAAAGAGTTTTCAGAGAGGATCAAGTTGAGCAAAAAATTAGTTTTTCCTTTCCCCGAAGGTCCGCATATTATTGCACGAACATTATTTGGCAGGAGAGGTCCATTCTTACGTCTGGTTTTTTCATCCCCACCCATTTCTGAATGTGATACATCGTCGTAGTTTTTCATAGGAAAACATACTTCCATTTGTCGCAGCTCCATCTTTCAAACTGGGGTATATAAGCAGATGGGTTTAGAATATATATATATATATATATATAGGTATATATCTAGTCAAGTCTGAATGAATGAGTGATATGGGTCTCCTAAATGAGTTGATAAACCGTAATAGATTCCCTATAATGGTGCATGGAAACTTTTGTGGACCTGGTAATGACGTTATAAGTCAGATCAAAAACGGTGTACATCCAGTTTCAATCTTGGATTCGTATTGTAAAGAACACGATCTCGCCTACAACAAGTTTAATGACCTGAAGGCTCGACACGAGTCTGATAAGGTTCTCGCCAGCAAAGCGTTTTCCCGAGTCAAGGATAGTACGGCGACATTGAAGGAACGGCTTGCAGCGCTAGCAGTTGGTGTAGCTATGAAGGGGAAATTGACCGTAGGCGCAGGTTTCGGATCTTCTAAAAAGAAATCATGTGTCAAAAATCAACAAAAAACCAAAATGCGGCCAAAGCAAAACGCAAAGAGGAGGAGGAGGGGAAGGAAAGTTCGAGGGGGCTTCCTTCCAGCCTCAATACCAATTTTGGCGGGCCTCAGCGCGATAGGAGGGATAGGGTCTGGTGTATCGCAAATTATAAAAAATATAAAAGACACCAAACGGGGAGACTCGGAATTGGCAGAGCTGAAACGCCACAATATGGCTATGGAAGGGCAACGAAAATCAGGGAGCGGTCACGGCATAAGTTCAACAAACATTTCTCCAAAAAAGCGTCGACGTCAAAGCACTACGAAAGGCAAAAAGAAAAACAGGGAAGGAAGAGGGTTCATAATGAACCAATACAAACGTTGTTGGATAAATTACCAAATAGAGCGCTGAATAATTTTGAAATAGATAACTTTCTACGGGATCAAGTGCCATTTTTCAGAGGTGTCTTCATGAAAGACGAACTCCCTAAAAAGCCCCATGTTCACGAGCGGTTAATCATCAACTTGGCCCCCTCCACATCATCAGATGGAACCCATTGGACAGCACTTCGAAAGAGTGGCTCTATAGCACTATACTACGATTCCTTCGGTCTTGAACCCCCTTTACAGGTAGTAAGATATTTAAAGAATTGTGCAATATACTACAACAACATTCAATATCAAGACGTTGACTGTATACATTGTGGACATTTCTGTTGTCTCTTCTTAATGATAGAGAGATGTCTAGAATATTTACCCTTAGTGCTGAGGAAAGCGTATTAAACGCTACGATTTTCCCCCCGATTCAGTTAGAAAGTGATCGAGAATATGGAATTGGGATGCGTTCGTTCATGAGTTACAACACCATTTCCAACATCAAAACCAATTTGTCGGATCGTTTCTACATTGTAGGAATGCCAACTATTGTATTCCCAACTGGCACATATGGGATGGAAGATATATTTGAGTTCATTGAAACAAGAGTTAAAGAAGAGATGCGACAAACAAAGCAGAAATTTTCATCCATGACAGAGCACAGTATAAAGTTTGGTGTTGATAGGAACACAGGACGGGTGAATTTTCAAGCTACCTTCGATGTGGATATGACGAAAGATGACAGTGTTGGACCGCTCCTAGGGTTCACGTCAAAAAATATTTTGAACAAAAATCAGGTTCATCTTGCTCCAAGTCCTGTCGATATTTTCAACTATAGCTCAATCCATATAGAGTGTAATTGGTTGGCCTCCGACTCGTCATACTTCAACTCTTCTCCTTCGACTATACTGCACAGCTTTTGCCCAGACGTTGAGGTTAATTTTCGAATCAACTACGCTCCATCGCCAATGACGTATTTAAGGATAAACAGGAACGTTATCGATTTCATTCAACTTCGAGTGGTTGACGAAAGAGGTTCTCTTCTCGACTTCAGGAAAGAAAATATCACCATTGTCTTAGAACTGGTTCGTTTGTAAATCATACGAATGGGCTTCGATTTTGTTACAACTGACACCGAGGGAAACAACAACAAAGCTGTATTCAAGAAAACGTCCGAACGATTTGACCAGTATCTACAAAAACCATCATTTTCAGAGAGCACAGGAGGAGGAGGAGGAGGAAAGAAGAAGAAGAGCACGGGGCTAACTTCACGTAACGTCAAATTTCTACAGAACTTGGGTTACAGAGTGAGACGCCATGGAACCTTCACTTCAAATCACTAGGCCACCAGCAATGGCAGATAGAATAGTGGGTTATCATTTAATCCGAAACGCTCCATTCAATATGTCAGATCTTGGATTAAATGCCGAAATACGAATTGTAATAAATAATAACGATACGTATGCACCTTTTGATAGCTACCTATCACTGGTAGGCAAGGTGAATAAAGGGGTGTCAACAGAACCTTTGCATATCATCAACAATGGATTCGCACATCTTTTTGATACTGTTACATATCGAATTAACGGTACCGATGTGGACCAAGTCAGAAATCCAGGAATCGTATCGACTTTAAAAGGTCTCATATCATTTAGAGAAGCTGATGTGAATGCTATATCAAATTCAGGAATCTCAAATCCAAATTCGAGCTTGTTTGCACCCAATTCGGTTTATTTTGCCGGAGGTTTCTTCAATGTATGCATGTATGCATACATTGAAGAAACCACTATATACCACGGTATACCACTACGCTATTGGATGGGATTTTTCGAAGATGAAAATCGGGTGGTGACAGGTGTATCTCAAGAGTTAGTCCTCACCCGTTCTAGCAATGACTTGAACGTTTTTCACGGCAATGCCACTCATACGGATGTATCCATCGTTTTGGAAAAAGTGTACTGGGTTGTTCCAGCGGTTAAACTTGCAGACAAACTTAAGCTTGAAATGTACTTAACTACTAAAAAAGATCCCCCTTTACCCCTCGTGTTCAGAGGTTGGGAGTTCCATGAAAACCCGGCGGTACCTAATACAACATCATTCACTTGGCCAATAAAAACTTGTAACCAACTACAAAAACCTCGCTATGTTATTGTTGCTTTTTATCGAAATAAGAAAAATGACATTACCAAAAATATTTCTCTCCCTGATACAGTTCCAATACAAAGCTTTCGTTTGTTTCTGAATAATGAGCAATTTCCTTTTCAAGATCAAACCATAGATTTGAAACAAGCAGTATTTGGAGAGCTTTATGATAGCTATATCCGTTTCCAACAGTCATACTATAACTGGAAACACCCTTCGCCATTGTTGACTCGAGAGACATTTAAAGAAAGTCCAATAATTTGTATTGATTGTTCTAAGCAAGAGGATTCTGTAAAAGAGGGTGCTGTAGATGTAAGACTCGAAATCCAATTTTCCGAGAGTTTCCCTTCAGATACTAGTTGTGTAGCTATAATTATACATGATAAGCTTGTATCATATACTCCTATCACTGGACATGTGCAGAAATATTAATGTTTTGTATGTATATCCTAATCAATATTTTTCATTAAATTTTTTTTTAATTTCAGATTTTTTCTTGCATGAACCATGGACCATACTTATTCCAAAACTATGTCAGCTGAGGATCTCCACCTCCCATCAACCTCTTCTGGTGACACGTCTCGCCCATCGGTTATTCATCATACCGGGGCACTAGAGATAATATGTAATACCACTGATAGAAGAGGATGGACGTCAGGGATTGCATCCGTACCTAATGCCACGGGCGTGGTGGTAATACGTGCAGGGGAGGTAGCAGCCGACATTTATTTCCAAAACCTCAATAGTATAAAATCTGTGGAGTTTTTTCTCCTCTCCACTATGCATACACTGAAAGACACTTTGGCTTCATACCTTGGTGGTTGGAGGGGTGTGAAATACAGCTTGTGGTTAGAGTCCACTTTTGCGAAACCAACCTTGAGCAGAGACCATTCTGAGTTCCTTTTGGCGAATTTCAAAACTAAACCCCAGGTGCTAGTTTCATGTGACCAGCTGGATGACTTTCTATGGGTAAACATCGAAGATATGCTTGCGGAACTCGAGTCATTTGAAAAAAAAGGGATCGGGGTGGACTCTGCTGAGCGTTGGAGGCATTTTGCTCAAAATCACCGAGTATAGGCCTCTGAAAGGGGGTGCCATACATATTCCTCTCCCACGGAAGATCCGTGCCAAAGGTGCTGTTATAAACGTTGTAAACTGGGATGAGTACTGCTTCAAATACGCAGTTTTAGGATCGCTAACATCGCCTGGGGAACAGAATACCTACAACCCGAGTTTTTATCTACATTTACAAGAGAGCTATGACTTTTCCGGTTTACAGTTTCCTGTCGAGATTAAAGATGTGGGAATTTTTGAACAAAGAAACAATTTAAGTGTGAACATTTACGCCTTAGATGATGAAGACATCGTGTATCCGCTAAGAATATCCCCGATTGTAAACCTAAACAACACATCACTTCACATTGACTTGTTGTACTTGCAATCGGGGGACAGCACTCATTATTGTTACATTAGAAATTTGAGTAGATTAGTGAACAGACAGTTAACGAGACATGCGACTCGTCACGTAATTTGTAAGAGGTGTTTCAAGACGTATAACACTGACTGTGTAGGTAAGCCCGCTGAGCAAAGGTTGGAAGATCATTTACTATTTTGTCGTAAGTACGCCCCTTGTCAGTATCAATTACCTAAGTTGCCAAAAGTTAAATTTAATAAATTCAAATTTCTTTTACCCGTTCCAGTGGTCATCTATGCTGACATAGAATGCATGTTACAACCCACCAATCCCTCCTGTCCACGATCAGAGAGACCAAACACTCAAGATGTACTACCCTTTGTCCAACAGGTTTTTAATTTTTGACACCCTAACTCTGTCTCCAATAGCAAATTTTGGCGGGGACTTGGTTACTTGCGGAAACAGCCTTGCAAGGATAGTTTTTTCGTCTTTCTTCTTCACATCAGCGGGTCTTATACCTGTTGAGCGATGGATCCGGTGATTGTAGCGGTCGAGAAGCATAGGCACTAATTTTACCCAGCTTCTGTTACCTTGCACGCTGAACTCCATCCACATCCATTCTTTGAGAGTACGATTTAATCTCTCCACAACTGAAGCCTTCAGCTCTGTGTAGCTGCTATACATGTTGACGTTTTTCTTCTTCATAAGCTCCAAAACATGTCTGCTGTAAAACTCCTTCCCCCGATCGACTTGTAGATTTTTTGGTACGAGTTTACTGGCTCGGAAGACTGATGCCAACGCTGCATTGACATCTCTACCAAGTTTTTTCTTCAAGGGTACAGCCCATGCTTTCTTCGAACCGACATCGATTACTGTCAATAAATATTTGAACCCTTTATCAGAATTTTTAGTTAAATCAATCAAATCGGCTTGCCATAAGTCATCGAGAATATGTTTGACCACAACTTTCGATCTTTGATAATTACGTCGTTTGGGTTTATGCAGCTCTTCAGCAAGATTTCTCTTCAAACTCATCGTGTTAACGTTGAGCGGTGTTCGAGTCAAATAATATTCGATGTAAGATGCATATGAATTTAAACCATAATTACGATGAACCTGGGTTCTTCACAACGCATTCTCCGAGCAATGGTTCATATCCTCTTTGAATTATTTGTTCCATCTCCTCGTGTAAGTGAGTCCAATCTTGTGTTGTTAGATCAAATATCTCTGCTGAGGGGACACACTCTCCTTCTAAATTTTGAGGACTCTTGTAGTCAGACGGCTGATGAAACATACTAGGGTTTGTTGTGTTAGGTAATACACCCTCGAAACTTGGTGGATTATCAATTATTTGACCTCTAGTACATTGGGTCACAAAAAGGTAATCATGTATCTTCTGCAGGTTATCATACAGCTGTGACGCATCTTTACGAGTTAAAGCGATTTCGTTAATGCTATGATGATAATCAACGAACCACTCACATTTTTCACGTATCACAAGCGAACGATGTTTACGTTGTGAAGGAATGCCAAACTGGACTCGAAATAACCAAGTATCTGATATGATGACAGGGTGGTCTTCCTTTCGTATTTTTTTGTAGCGTTGAGAGATGTAAGCAGGCAAGTTTGTTTGTAGATTTTCCCCGATCAGTAACCATTCATCAGCGGGTATACAAATACAATTTGATTTGTTATAGATGACAACTTGTTTCAACCCAATATCTTCATCCGTTCGTATATTGACTCCTTTGAGCCCCCGCTTGTCAAACCGAATTTTCTCCACGTGTACCACCATCACTGATCACAAGATGAATACTAACTAAATTTTCTTTTTTGTTGTGAGTGAGATGACTCATGATGCGTATAAAACATAAAAAGAGGGGAGGAGGAGGGGCTCCAATAGGGTGTCGTTATTGGTTAGTTCAATAGATGTTACATTTCAGACTCCCCTCTACTTCTTTTTGTTGTTTCCGTAGTTTGCTTATCCTGGTTTTACATTTGCAATGACAAAAACTGAAGTAACGGCATTTTTCACACGCCATCCCATCAACACAATCTCCAACATGTTCGAAACATTTAAGTAAGCAGCAATAAGACTTAACGTCTTCACGGTCAGACATCTTGAATAAAACTAACTCATAAAACCTGATATTTTGTGTGCTTTATACTGAGAGATATTTTTCTTTTATTATTATCATCATTATTTTTTATGTGAAATAAACATTGCCCCCATCCTCGCAATGTTCAGTGTGTGACAACCATTATGAACTCACACTCCTTTTTTTCTTTTTTTTTTTAATTAATTTTTTTATTTTTCAGTTTATTTATTTATTACACATTTACATTTCATATTTAAATAAATTAGTTAAAATCGATAAGGAAGGTCCTTCCGAGTTTTCCTCTGTATACAAGCGTGTAGACAGTATTTGATGAGTTGTAATTATCCACATCTTCCGGAGTGATAGCTTCTGAGATCCTTTTAGGCAGGTATACCCGAAACGTATTTTCTTCTTCTTTTAGTATTTGGCCATCAGTAAGTTCTTGGAGATATACTTGTACTGCCGGACCATGTTGGGTTTGCACTCTGCTCATTTTCATAACAGCATAAGGTGTATCTATTGCTAGACTTTCCACCGATCTGAGTTCAACAATGGAGGCGGCTCTTTGGAGCTTGTTAAGTAGAGAGTTCATCTGCAAAGAGATGGAAAATACGATTATTTATTTAACAAAACATAACATGAATAATGCAATATTTAGGAATAACTGATCAAAGAAAACAAAGTATGACAATATTCACATACCCTGTATCGATGGAAGAGTTGACCAGAGAAGAAGAAGAAGTCTCTTAATCGATATCACTAGACAGTACGAGTTTTCAAAACGGGATTACCTATATGAAAGAAACCCTCCCGCCACGGCTACCTAATGTCGTGAGAGGGGGGATAGAACTTGGATGTACTGTGGGGAGAGGGAGTGTCAGTAACCTCAGGATTCATGAGAATACTTGCATAGCTGACCAGCTAGTTCCTTGTAGATATGAATAGTGACCTTGACACGTGCTACTGTTTCAGAGCCCTGCTAAAACTTGCTCCATGCTGACACATTTCTTTCCCACGTTCCTTTGTTTCCTGGTGAATGCTGACCATTCAGGTATCATGTATCAAGTGCTATCATATGACAACCTGACAGAATTTTTTTGGAAAATGAGAGGGAAAGAAAGCCATATGATTTGTTGTATGGATGGTGGGGGGAAATGACCGTTGGAAAAGGCGGGAAACAGCTGGTCTTAAGTCATTAAAGGGAGGGGAACGAAGGGGGAGTATTTTGAAAATGAGAGGGAAAGCCATATGATAATTTTGAAAAGTGGCGGGGAGAATCGGGTGGATACTTGAAAAATCCATGCTATAACTTATCAATGCTTCATCCATGCTATGACGTATGTAGGAAATGAAGTATTTGAAAATGAGCGGTAAAATAATTCGACAAATTGGCGGGAAATTACACAATTAAGTGATCCAACGTATGGATACTCTAATTTTGTAGCATCCATGACAATTTACACAATTAAGGTATCATTTGTATGGATACTACATGTATAGCTTTATAGTATCCATAAATATGACGTAGGACGCTGTGACGTCACATGACCTTGGGCGGGGCGGGGGGTGGTGATAACAGTGATAAGTGGAATCACCATTCCTTCCCTACTTCAGTAACTGAAGTCGTTCGTTTTCTAGATGAGTTGGGTTGTAAAAGTGCGCCGCTATCGGATGTGACGTTCGATTTAAGACTCATCCAACTGCTTCCTTTTTTTGCTTTCCCGACCCGAATGTGATCAAGCCCGACCATCAGAAGAGGTGAGTCTGTTAAATTATTCTAATGGTTTCGTTTTAATCTACTTTAAATTACGTTCGTAGTAGGTACACGTTCATTGTGCAGTGCATTTTTTTGCTTGTTTACTTTCCGACCCCGTACCTCGTTGGTTACCGTACTCACCCGCACCGCACACATTGTTTACCTACATTATTCTCTATTATAGTAACCTTAATGGGATTATTAAGTAAAGTTAGGGTAATTCTGAGCCTAATCCAGTCAACTTAAATACTCTCCACACTGCGATATAATGTTGTTGGCATAAATAGACGACAATAAAATGCAGAATTAGACGTCGCAAACGTGAACTGATAAGGAGGGAAGCGATCTTACATTTTACACTTTTTCCTTATCATACTACCTACCTTTTCTAAATTGATTATTATTTTGTTCTGAGCAGAATAAGTGATGTGGATTTCCCTTTTCCGACACTTATGTTACTCTAAATATTTATTTTTAGTGACATAAGTATAGTAATGCATAGAAAGAATTGAGGTTAACCGGACAATTGCTCAGAATTACCAAAGTTAGTCAAGAATAATTATAGTAAAGTTAGGGTGATTGTAAGGCGACCAACCGTCTACTTTTTCAGACTTCATGGAATAATAAATTGTTCATCCATCATTTTCAGGTTGCAAATATGGCGAGAGGTATCGGGGCAAACTGACTCGTTACGTTCACACAAGCTGTGCCAAAGACACTTTGATGCAAAGCAATTTTACGACAGCGATAGACTTCGGTTGGTCGGAGGAAGTGTGCCCAGCTATCGTACCGGGCCGCTTAATCCCAATAGTGGAACTCAACCTGTTCTGTACTCTCTATGGGACAAAGCTGAAGAATTTGTGAGTACCTACTCTTACTATCAAGTCGAGTGGACATCAGACTTGAAGTACAATATGACATAATGTTGACCTACTGGTGGAATTTTCCTGTTTCAGCTCAAGAAACTTCAGTTTGTCAGGAAAAACGCCTCAGGGACCGAGAAGCTGTTTACCCCTCCATGCGTCAACGCCTGGCTCCGGACGCTGAAAGCTATTCGTTCCCTTTGGGAGTACTTGAGCATTGAGCTTCCTGATGTGAAGTACCTACAGGTGATTACACACAATAACAATAGCACGCCCAATTACGATTGTATGACGAGCATTACACATTTATTCGCAACTTTTGATGAAATGAAAAGTTCCTGTCATGTAGCATGGCTATAAGAGCGAATCTTCAAAGAAGTATTCCTGCTACTGCGTAGAAAAATGACAGCTAGTAACCATTCCACTTTTCTTAAAGTTATATAATTTTTCGTCATCTTAGACATTTTCACCGATTTTTGACTCTAAAGTCAAGTTTGACCCGCTTCTTTTTCAGAAAAATAGGGTCCCTCTGTCGTGATTAATCACCCCACACGTCAGGTGAATTAATAATAATTTTTAGCCATAAATACCTATTTTTACCCCCACAAACCAATATCTCTAACCCCTATTCTGTGCGAAAAACAAGTAAAATGGTATTTTTCTGTCTTTACTCACCCTTCCATACACTTCCAGTCATTTTATATTGCAATTTTAGCCGTTTTTACAGATTTTTGACCCCTAGAAAGTCCAATTTGACCCCCTTGAAATGTTTTAAAATTTGATAGTTTTTATGGTGGAAGCGCTGAGTTTGTGGAACTCCATTATCATGTGAGTAGGTTGAAAAAAGACTTCAGTTCCACAATCTTTGTACTTTAAATCACTATATATTTCAGGCACTTTATGCCCATCATCAGGTGTTATTATTATAGTTCTTAAAACAGTTGAAACACCAGAATAAAAGATCGAAAGGAAGACATAAACATAAGACTTATGGTCTTATGGTCTTATGTTTATGTCTTCCTTTCGATCTTTTATTCTGGTGTTTCAACTGTTTTAAGAACTATAATAACACCTGATAATAACACCTGATGATGGGCATAAAGTGCCTGAAATATATAGTGATTTAAAGTACAAAGATTGTGGAACTGAAGTCTTTTTTCAACCTACTCACATGTTTTAAAATTGCTAATTTTGAACTCAACCTTTTGTTTGGCAATAGGTACAAACGTTTTGGAGAAATTTGGAATTTTTATCATGTACCCAAGGACAGATATTATCTGGAGTGGCACATAGATATACATCATTTTTTTAAATTTAGGGACGAAATGGTGATGCTCTGAAACGGATTTGCCTATAAAAATATTTCAAACATTCATGTTCTGAAAATGATATATGAAATCACTGAAAGTGGCATGGAAGGTTGAGTGGAGACAAGAATATCATTTCATTTGCTTTTCACACAGAATAGGGATCTAATTAGAATTTTCGGGGATGAACAATTGGTATTAAGGGCTAAAATCAGTATTATTCACCTGAAGTGTGGGATGGCGACGGTGACGGACTTTGAGGGGACTGTGCAGGTATTTCGATGAGAATTTTTGTCAAAAAAATTGGGTCAAATGTTGGGACAGATCGTTTGTGATCAAACAAACGTGATATTATTTAACTGTTTATTCATGTTTGATTTACCGTTTATGCTCATCTTTGACTTGCAGGTGCGTCGCCTCAATCAAGACCTCCTGGAGTGTACCTTCGGCATCATCCGATCATTGTGACGACAATAGATAATTAGAATGCAATTACATTAGTGATATCAACTATCCACCTGCTGTGATGTCAATATATGTTCGAATTGTAATAACTAGTCAATCAATATTGACGATGGTCGAACAATTTCATTGTTACGACAATAGATAATTAGAATGCAATTAAATTAATGATATCAACTATCCACGAGTTGCGATGTCAATATGTTATGTTCGAATTAGTAATAACTAGTCAATCAATATTGACGATGGTCTAATAATTTCATTGTGACGACAATAGATAATTAGAATGCAATTACATTAGTGATATCAACTATCCACGAGCTGTGATGTCAATATATGTTCGAATTGTAATAACTAGTCAATCAATATTGACGATGGTCTAACAATTCCATTATTACGACAATAGATAATTAGAATGCAATTAAATTAATGATATCAACTATCCACGAGTTGCGATGTCAATATGTTATGTTCGAATTGTAATAACTAGTCAATCAATATTGACGGTGGTCTAATAATTTCATTGTGACGACAATAGATAATTATAATGCAATTAAATTAATGATATCAACTATCCACGAACTGTGATGTCATATGTTCGAATCGTAATAACTGTTCAATCCATATTGTTGAATAAATATTGTTTTACCGTACATTTGCTTTAACTGTATTAATTTCATCCTTTCTCGTACATTTACCAAGGGTATGGAAGAGAGGCGGATGGAAATGGAGTAGGGAGGGGGGGGGGGGTGGTTTTGTTCGCGTTAAGCCTGGTTTCCACTGAGCGCGCATCGTTCGCGAACAGGGTTTGCAAACGTTTGCGATCGTGATGCGCGTGCAGTTGAAACACTCACCCGCGCCGAACATTGTTCCCAAACACTGTTCGTTCGTGCGCGGGGTTGATCCGACGGCTGTCGGTTTTTCCGCGAATCATCAAAGGGATTTGCATTCGTTGAGCGCCCAGTGGAAACATGCCCACGCGCATGTTCTTTCGTTCGCGACGAATTTTGTTCTTCCTCGAAAGGGTTGGGGGTTCTTCCAGTTCTAGATGGTTCTAGAAGGGATCGGATATCGACGATAAAATATCGATATATCGATGGTCGATAGTATCGGAAGCTGATGTCGATACTTGATATCAAACATCAATACTTCCTACTTCGATATTCCGATATTTATGGCAGAAGTCCTTCCTTCCTTCTTTTTTTCTATATTTTATTGTATTTTTATAACGTCATTAATCCTAAGTCATTTGATGTACACTATGAGGGACTAGTCCTATGTACAATACAATTTTTTTCAATTTCAATTTCAATTTCGAAATCAATAAAAATCCAAGAAAATAGTAAGTAACATTTCAAATTGTTCAAAATGCTGGATACTATTGGATACTAAGTTCGTCCGATTCCAACCATGGCACCCGCACTATCTAAGGTAGCCATATGTGCTGCTTCAATAGTACTTCTCTCCGAACTTAGTATCCAATAGTATCCAGGATTTTGAACGATTTGAAATGTTACTTACTATTTTCTTGGGTTTTTATTGATTTCGAAATTGAAACGAATTACTCGGATCACTCGCGAATGCTCGAGAACAACTGATAGTTTGGCCGTGCGCGGGCAGTGGAAACAGTACCCTTCTCTACGCGTTTGCGAACGTTTTGCGCGGCGTTTACCTGTTTGCGAACAACTGCAAACGTTCGCGAACGATGCGCGGTCAGTGGAAACCAGGCTTTATCTCTCTGCAACCGTTCACGACCAACACTTCCATCCCGGTGAGTTCTTGACCTCTCCGTTGATTTGTGTCTTATCGTATTCGCGACTTAGTGTCGCGAAATATGGGAGATTCAAATCAAATCACTCAACATGTGGGGGGGCCCACTTCAATACCTAACAACTCCGAAAACTCTCCTGCTGAAACTCAAAGCACCGTTTCTACCCCTGAAAACATACCAAATAATTCGAACGAGTTCAAAACCCCACGAAGAAAAACGGCACGGACGTCTGTGTCAGTTGCTTACAAAATACCAAAAGAAATGTCTCGTACTAAAGGTAACTCGATCGAAACCAACAATAGATTTTCACTACTCACTCCCATCGAGAGTAGCCAGGGAGAATTGGATTCCTCTCAGCATGAAATGGATACTCAAACATTAGATGATACCCCTCGCAAATCTGGTCTCACTATTACGTTTACTTATAAGGGAACAGATTCTGTGTCCCAGCTAATTTCACTAATTAAAAGTGTAGATGATAAATCTAGAATTCGCGCTCTGGCTACGAACGAATACAAAATCACACCTTCGACACAAGACATGTATCGAAAATTCATTGCTACTTTCAGCGAAAAAGAAGACAGTTTTGACTTTCATACCTATCTACCTAAGGAAGAAAGGCCCCATAGGGTAGTTATCCGAGGATTACCTTCCAATCTGGACACTGACTATATTCAAGCATGCATAGAATCCGAGTATGAACTTAAACCACGTCAAGTAGTCAATGCCAAACACTCGAATGGGGACTTGAAAGGCACTCTTATGCCAATTTACTATATCGACTTCGATGTTACAGACGATCTTACAGAATTCTTCAACATGAGACATTTGGCTCAAATCTCGTGTAAAGTTGAAGAATACAAACCACGTTCTGGGCCTATCCATTGTAAGAGGTGCCAGAAATGGAACCACGCCCGTGGTCAATGTTCGAGGCCGGTGAAATGTGGCATTTGCTCAGGATTCCATGCAACGATTTCATGTGACCAAAAATCATCAAAAAAATGCGTCAACTGCGAAGGCCCTCATTCCTCTAGTTGGCGGGGGTGTCCTATCTATCGTAAGCTAGCAGGCACTGAAATACCAATGAAAGACCTCAAACAACTCTCCCCAAACTCACGAATGAGTCAAGTAACACCTAAGAGACATACAGTGCCAGGTAAAACCGCGAAAATGTCCGTACCGACACCTCCTGCTTTCAATTTTCACGAAGAGGATTTCCCTTCTTTAAACAAGCATGGGTCAAGTGAAGAGCCAGAGTTAAAAAGAAATTCAGTTCCATTGTACAACCAAGCTACGCAAGTCGGTTCTTCTCGCCCCACGCGTACTCCGCACAAGGTACAAAGCGTACAACAAAGTACATATCACACAGCGCCAGCCGATAGCCCCATTGCCCTTGATTTTGGGTCCATGATAAAAGATATAGTTGCCTCAGTTGTAGAGCAGGTTGTTAAACTTATCAAAGCTGAGATTGTCAACGCCTTCAAGTCTTTTAATATCGCGCAACTCATCAGCCATGAATAATAATGGAACCAACATGCTACGTATCATGACATGGAACACTTGTTCCATCCTTGGAAAATATGATGAACTGCTTCATCATATGTCAGTACATAAGGTAGACATAGCCATGCTAACAGAAGTCAAACTGCCATCCTACAAAACCTGGAAAATGCCTGGTTATATAGCATACGTAGCTCACGATCCCTCTGACCGTGGTAGAGCTGGAGCAATTCTGCTGGTAAGGGCATCCCTCAAACAATCTCCACTCTTACCAATCCGGGAGACGGACGTGCAAGTAGCACGATGTGTCCTACACTGTGACAGTGAGAACATCCAATTAGGATCGGTATATATACCTCCTCAAGACAGCAGAAGGGGTCGTAAACTTACATTAGAAACTCTTTGGTCAATGTCTCACGAATTCCAATCAAAATTCCTTATAGGCGGCGATTTTAATGCAAAGCATTCCGCATGGCATGATCGAAGGGCCAACCATTATGGTGACCTCATAGACAGGTGGAGACGGACGTTTAGGCTTCACATAGAAACCCCAGGAGTCCCGACTAGATATGATACTAGGCCCCAAGTCGTCCCAAGCCATCTAGGTATGTTTATTTCCAAAGGGCTTCCTTCAAGGCTAATCAATACCATAGCGCTCCATGACCTTAGTTCGGATCACCTTCCAGTTCATACCGAGCTGCAAGCGAAACCAACTGCTAATATCACGAGACCAACGCTCATTAGACATCCTATGAATTGGGATATCTACCGAAAATACATAGCAGACGAACTGGGTTCCTTACCACCCTTAGCCTCTCCTCAGGATGTGGATAGAGCAGTAGAAAGCGTAACAAATGTAATAACAGTAGCAGCTTCTTTAGCAGCCCCCAAACAATTACCACGACCGAGAACAAATTTACAATTCCCTCCTAAAGTTCACGATCTGTGGATAGCCAGAAAAAAAGCACGACGACGATGGCTGAGGACAAATAACCATAGTGAGAAGAGGCTCTTTAATAGTCTTGGAAATGCCCTCAAAACTGAAATTAAGAACATTCGAGAAGAGCAATTGCGGGAAAACCTTCTCAACTTGGACCATAAAGATTGTTCGCTCTTTAGGGCAACAAAAATTCTGACAAAGAAGCATAAACAAATGCCGTCTCTGAAAAATGGAACAGCTTGGCTGTCACTACCTCAAGACAAAGCTGATCACTTTGCGGATATATTGGAGGGTAGATTCAGGCCGTACCATGATATACCCAGTTCATCGTTGGAGCAAAACAACAGTTCTTTTCCGTCCCCTCCCATCTACTTCTCTCCCAAAGATGTGAAGAGGGTTATCAAACAATCACCCACGAGGAAAGCTCCAGGCCTCGATCTAATTGTGCAGCCTCTGTTATTGCGCGGGCCGCGTAAACTCTTTGGATACCTAGCAAGAATTTACACGGCTTCGGCACAGCTTGGTTATTTTCCCAAGAGGTGGAGACATGCGACTGTGTGTATGATCCCAAAGCCGGGTAAACCTGAACATATTGCCACTTCCTACAGACCTATTAGTCTCTTGTCGATCTTGTCTAAGGTGCTAGAACGGCTCGTGTTACCTTATTTTCTCAGGTACACGGAAGAATATATTCCTAACCAGCAATTCGGGTTTCGATCGTCACATTCCTGTCCACTTCAGCTACAACGATTCACGGCATTCGTGAAGAACTCCTTCCACAAAAAAGAATTCTGTCGTGTCGCATATTTTGATGTGGAACAAGCTTTTGATAGGACGTGGCACAAAGGCTTGCTATTCAAAATGAGGAGAATTCTCCCTAACAACCTTTTCGATCTTCTTGCGAGCTATCTGAGAGACAGATCATTCGTGGTGGGTGTTCAGAATGAGATATCATCATCTCGAGCAATCCTAGCAGGCGTACCACAGGGTAGTGTATGGGGGCCGTATCTATACTCCATGCTTTGCTCAGATATACCACTCCGTAAATCTCCTGACTTTTCTGCACTCTATGCGGACGATCTGCTTTATGCGGTGAGCAATACAGACTACGAAGAGGCAAGCGGACGACTGCAAACTTATCTTGAAGCTTTAGGCCAATGGTGTACCAAGTGGAGACTTAAGGTAAACGCCTCCAAATCTGCGACAGTGACCTACACATACAGAAGAAAATTCACTGAGTCACCATTGAATTATCTCGGCTGTGACATCCCAAATACGAAATCACATAAATACTTAGGAGTGGTATTAGATAGAGGACTGACGTTCCATGAACACATTACTGAACTCTTAAAAAAGCTTAAGTCGCAAACAAATGCTCTTAGATCCTTACTTCATAGCAAAAATGTATCAGTATCAAACAAAATCTCAATCTATAGGATACTGATCCGACCAATCTGGACGTACGCGCTTCCCATATGGGGAACGTGTTCTAAATCGCAATTCAGGAGAGTTTCCCAGCAACAGAATGCGACCCTACAACGGCATATAATTAAGGCATCACCCTTTGTCAGAAACGAGACCATTTATCGAGATTTCAATATTGAACCACCCGACGATATTCTCGCAAAAGTCACAAGCCATTTCATCGAGAGGAACCTAGCACACCCCAATCTCCTCGTTAATGAGGGCTTCACGCCACCAGACATCCGCCGTCTCAGAAGACCCCGACACGTTCACGACCTCGTCCCTTCTTAAGTGATGAGTGTATGTTAAAGTTCCCATCTCACGCGAACCTGTTGTAGTACCCATGAGTGCATACAAGAGAACAATGATCAAAACTAACAATGACTGTTTAAGCACTTGAAACAATGAGGAATATTGTAAAATAAATTATAATTGTCTCAAACAAAATCAATAAACACAAAAAAAAAAAGCAACGAAGTAGGAGTGGGGCGGTAACCAAGGTGTCAGGCGCATGCGCGAGGATTCGGGGGGTCTTAGTTCAGGTTTCCGCCATCTAATTTTCGCGTCGCGCCAGCTGTATGCTGGCAACCACCCCCCACCCTGAGTGTCCCTTCTTTACGTAGTATAGTAGGGTTTTCTGTGGTTGGCTCCCAGCTACCAGTGAGTGACGACCTATTTATGGTCAGGCGATTAACCGGAGGATTCCGAAACGACCACCCCTCGCTAGTGAACGCGACCACCGAACTCCCCTTTTCAATTCCCCCAATTAATTGAAAAAATAATAAAGAATTATATGACCGAATACTTGGCGCAGCATAGCTTCATTCATAATAATCAGTATGGTTTCCAAGGGGGTAAAAGTACATTGGATGCAATCCTCCATCTGTATGAAAGAATAGTGAGTAATTTGGATAGAGGTAAAAAAGTGCTGGTCGTTTTCAAGGATTTTTCGAAGGCATTTGATACGGTCTCACACAAAATACTAATAGACACATTAAAAAAGCATAAATTTCACGCCAATTTCGTCAAATGGATACAAAGTTACCTAGATGGCAGAGAACAACAGGTTAGAGTTACGGAAGTTCTGAGTAATAACTGTCAGCTGACGTGTGGCGTTCCACAGGGAACAATGATCAGCCCAGTGTTGTTTCTAATTTACGCAAATGACATTTTAAATGTCAAAATACGTGGAGAATTAGTGTCATATGCTGATGATACCGCCTTGATAACGACCGGTGACTCCTGGGAGGAAGCCAAAAATAAAACAGAAGATGACCTCAAATATCTAAATCTAAATTACAGCAAACTAAATCTAATATTGAACCATGAAAAAACCAAATACATTGCTTTTTCCCTCAGAAAAAAAGATATACCAACAATTAACAAATTGATATGCCATAACAACGAGAATTGTAACCTAAATTGTAATTGTCCAAAGATCCATCAAACCAACAGCATTAGATACCTGGGAGTTCAAATTGACCAAACTATTTCATGGGAACTCCAAGCCGAAATAGTAAATAAAAAAATAAGAAAACTAATACCTACCTTTTTTGAAATTAGAAACATAATGAACAATAAAACTAAATTAATGATCTACAATGCTCTGGTGCAATCACAGTTAAATTATGGAATAGTTGCGTGGGGGAATGCTTACTCAAATAAAATAAAAAATTTACTTACCACACAAAAATTATTAATAAAAATTTTATTCAACAAACCGCACAGATACCCATCAAATCAATTATTCAAGGAATCCAAAATATTAACATTCAAAAACCTATTAGAAAAAACTACCCTAGCCATTATCTATAAACTAATACAAACGGGAAAACTTAAAAGAAATAAAAGTATTACCAGAGCGACGGATAAAATACAAGTTGAAATTCCTAGACGGTTGACTACAGCAGGTCAGAGAAGTTTTGACTATTGGGGCGCAACCAAGTTTAATAGTCAAGGATTTGCAGACCAGGTCCCACAAATGAGTTTGCAGAGGTTTAAAGCTACATTAAAAAGAAAAGTGAGAGTGTAATAAGAAATTATGTTTATTCCATTACGTGGTCTTGGATTTTGTAATTTAAAAATTTATTTATTTTTCTACAAGTTATGATTATTTATTTTCTGTTACTCTACTCCAACCCCTACACAAGTTTTCTTAGAGGGGTTGTAGCATTTATGATTTATTTTCAATGAGTGTAAATACCTATTTTTGTTTTTGTCAATAAATGCATTTAAAAATAAAAAAATTTCCCCAATAGTATTTTGCTCTAGTGACAGTTTAGTTTCCCTCAACTACTAAGCTTCCTATGTGCTGTTCGTTCTCCATCACAACACACGTGTCGCGAGATCGTTCACCATCCCCTGAGACAGGACTCATATCCCCCCCCCCCCCCCCCGAACCAGTGTGACGCTGCTCAACTCCACGCTGAACGTTCAACAGAGACGGTAACCCTACACCTTGTAATACAGTCACATGTTTGCAATTTGGTGAAACCCTTAGTGAACGCTAGCAGACTCTTGTACATTTTATATCTTCTTTTACTATCTTTGGTCTTCAACACTTAGCGGCGTTCCGTCTGAACGCCTGGAACTTGCGATCGATACTCTCAATTTAACTTCTAATATACCTTCTACTTGTGAACTTATCATATTTTATTCAGTAAACGCTCTTAGTAGTTAAGTGAACTTTCAAGTACTTTAAGTAATAACATTTTGCATTGATTTACTTACGTTGTTGGCGGTGAACGCATTCTAAACCTTTTGCATACATCTTTTCTATATTTTACACCGGTGAACGCCCAGAGTTACTTTTTGTTTTCAATAGTGTATTTTCTTTTTATTTGCTGTTCCTTTCAAGCGAACGTTTTCAGTTCCCAATTATATATCTTTTGAACTTTACCTAAAACCCTGTCTGGACTTCGTCATTTCATAACCCGATCCCCTTGGAGAGTACTTTAATTCAGTGAACTTGGTCCTTCAGACGCAAGTCCTACAATTAATTAAAGTGAGACTTGAATCCCTCAGACTCAAGGCTTACATTTTTTTGTAACTAACTTCAGTTGCTATGAACGCTCAACTACAATTGATGACGAAATGACGCTTGAACAAGACGAAATTCAACACTTTGAATGAAGACTTCACAAGACGACACACGACGCGAAAATATTGCAACCAATACTAGCAGTTATCAAAATTCCTGTCCACTGCGCTTGCGCGGAGCTCGACGGAAAGCGGAACCGACGGAACGCGGTATGAAAATTTCTTCCGTCGACCGCTGTCCGTCCATTCCGCCAACATGGCGGCCAACAGCCAATCAGATTGCGTTCCGTCGTTCCGCTTTCCGCTTTCCGCCCGTGTTCCGCTCCATGTGAAACCGGCTTAAAGAGGCTAGAAAAATAGTTTCGTTATATAAACTCAAAATCGTCCGAAAATGTGAAATCTCGAGATGTTAGGTACAGCTGCCCAAAGAAATAAGCAATATCGTGAGCGCAAAAAACGCCAATCTAAACCTTATGATGGTACATATAGAGATAAAACATATAGAGCTAAAACATAACATGTTTTACCGATAAGTAGATCATATAATAATGATTAATTTCACGACATAATATGTCTATGGTCTACCATAAGAACCATAGGTCTACCGCCCGTTTTTGAATATTTAATGGGTCACAGATTTATTATTAGAAGAGACCATAAGGTGAAAACCAGGGTTTACCTCAAGTGGCTACTGGTCGTATACAAAGATGGGCACTATTCTTATCTAATTTTGATTATAAGCTGGAGTACATTAGAGGATCTAACAATTCTGCAGATGGACTGTCAAGACTTCCTTTACCAGGTGACGACCAACAAGATAAGATGACAAAGTGGGGTCAGGGTATTTTGTAGAAGAGTTTATTCCGGTGAATTACGCACAAGTTAAACTTGAAACTCGTAAGGATCCGATTTTGAGCAAGGCGTTCATCTATGCTAGAGATGGATGGCCAATAGTAGTTGAAGACGAATTAAAATCACGTAAATCCGAACTTTTTGTGGAAGACGACATTCTAATGTGGGGTACAGAGTGATAATTCCCTTTAAACTAAGACAAATTTTGCTCACTGAACTGCACGGGTCACATATGGGAGCCACAAGGCGCTCGCCCGTTCTTATTTTTGGTGGCCTCATTTGGATGACCAGATTTCAGAGATTTCTAAAAATTGCTCGACATGTTCATCTACTAGATCAGATCCACCTAAGGTAATTTGCAATGGTTGGCCAGAAGCTCTACAGCCATTGGACAGAATACATTTAGACTACGCGGGCCGTTTTCAAAACTGATAATGATTGACGCCTGTAGTAAATGGGTGGAAGTATATATACGAAGTGAATAAAGCGGACTCGTGCAATACTGTTATTAAATTTAGAGAATTTTGCGCTCGTTTTGGTATACCTAAGTGTGTTGTCTCTGATAATGGAACTCCATTCACTTCGAACGAATTTTCTGTGTGAAGAATGGAATCACACATTCAACTTCTCCCACGTATCATCCGTCTAGCAACGGATTAGCGGAAAATTTTGTCAAAACTTTCAAGACTACGTTATATAAATTGTCGAAAGAAAATAGTAACGAAGCGTTCGACGCAAAATTGCAAAAGTTTCTCTTCCATTACCGCAATACTCCACATTCCAAAACTGGTAAAATGCCTACTTCTTTAATGTTTGGAAGAAAGGTAAATGCTAGGTTTGATCAGTTACTAAAAGGGTGGGCGGATGAGAAACCAAACAAAACATGGAATAAGAGACAATGCGTTTATTCTGAAAATAAACAATTCTCGAATTGTATATTCGGGACTATTCCCAATAGGCTAAATAAGAGGGGATGGATACATGCTAAAATTCAAGAACGATTAGGAGGGCATCTTTTCCTTTGCCAAACTGACGACCTGCATTGGACTATTTGCAGACACAGAGAAGGCGTTCGATCGGGTATGGCATCCTGGGCTTCTTTACAAGCTTAAACCTGTTCTGCCTGACACCTACTACCGGATTTTGCATTCCTACCTAACAGGACGCTCTTTCAGTCAAATACCGTGATGCCATGTCGCGGTCTCGATGCATACGTGCAGGTGTTCCCCAGGGTAGCGTCCTTGGCCCACTGTTGTACCTTGTCTATGCGGGCGACATCCCAACATCTGCTCCAGCAACAGTGGCGCAGTTTGCGGACGATATTGCTGCCTTTTTTTTAAATGCATTTATTAATCATAATTGCTGTACAACCTCCGGATGACGTTCAGGAGTTTACTCCTCCGGTGGTGATATTCCCGAAAACACCTGTTTTAAAACAGAATGCAAAACCTACCGTTGAAACCAGAAACGTCCCGACTAACAGTGATGTTAAGGAGACTTCAACAGCAAAATTTGAAGTGATTTAATGCTGAAGCTAGTATTCCCACATCACGTAAAGTTAATAATAGTTCATCAAATGCAGATATAAATCCTAACACAGAACGACCAAGGAGGATTAGGAGACCACCAGATCGTTTGAACCTATAATGTGTTACTCAGAAGTACTACCTACTTGTTGTCTTTTGCATAAATGTTCAAATATCCATGTCCATAAGGTTAATTATAATTTTTCAAGGTTGTATTTTGAGTTTTTACAGTTTGTACCTACTTTGATTTTATTGGAATCGTATTTTTATTTTGTTTGTAATTTTCATTTCCATTTTCTCGGAACTTCTGGGGGGGGGGGGGGGAGATGTCATAGAGGGAAATTAAGTACTATTGTGATGGTCACACTGATATGACCCCCCACCTGTCGTGATCGGTTTTGAATAAACCATTATTGTTCCTCATGTTGTACGTGAGGGCGCCGTACGTGACAGCTCCCATAAGAAATCAATGTATCTGTCCCGCCATGTAACTCTGCCAAAACTGCACCGATTTCCTTGATTTTCTTTTTCTTTTTCAAGTTAGATTAAGTCCTAGTGATCCTACTTTTGCGATTTTTGATATGACGTCCCTGAAGACAGCCAGCATCTCATGAAGTTGGTATTCCGAGAGAGATGGGAGGTTGCCCCAGTTGGATGTTTGTTTCTTCCTTATATGAAGTGATATGGAAATTGTGCTCCGTAGGATCTCTTTTTCAGATCCTAAGCTTCAATTTGAGTGCTCAAGCGATAAAAACGGTTCATTTTTGGGGATTTGGTGTCCCGGGAAAAATTGACATCTGATATTGAAGCAGTTTGAATGGCGGGACACAGGCGAGAACGCCAGTAGTTCAGCCCTTTACCGCTAGATCCCGCTGACTGAGGAAAGTGAAAAAGGGCTACTTCCCAAGTACCTGCGGTCCCATAATCCCTATACCTACCAGTCAAACAGAGGTGCAGACTCTTCTGAAAGCAAAAGTTGTTCTGCATGGGTTTCCCAAATCCCAATAGCGTTGTGGGGGTTATCTGGAAGAGTTGAAGTCATTATTGGGAAAAAGGGCCGTCCCTCCTCTCTGTTGTGAAAGGGCGAGGGAAGATAAATTAATAAATGAGTCATTACAGTTGAGTTTACTACAGCCAACATGCACGAAAATAATATTTTCGTGCATGTTATGATAGTTTTTTGACTAGGAAATTTTGATGTTGGGGCAAAATGATCAGTAAATCAAGAAACTGATAGCATCACGTGAATCAGCGTCGAAAAATAATTAAAGTTCACAAGCTGCACTTAGGGTTTCCTTACGTTCCGTTTTCTGTATAATCTCTGGGTTGTAGCATCTTTGTGCCCTCGCTCTTTGTAGCACCATTGTGCTCTCGCTGAACGGTGTGTTCCCAATTAGAATTCTCAAAAAAAAAACAAAAACAATAAACCTACGTATCTTGAAAAGTAAACCAACAAATTTTGAGGGGGGTTGAAAAAATTTTTTCTTTGGGCGATCCCAATGCTTCATTATCGAAGATAATAAACCAAAAAGAAGAAATGGGTAATGACTAAATTATTCATCTTCAAAAAAGCTCTAAATTTTGAGGGAAATGATCGTTTTCATTTTAGACCAATTGAAAAAGTTTCGGCAGTTCAGTTCCCGGCTCTCCTTGTGGCCCAGCGTACAAGGCAAGCAGGTCGGCAGGTACTAGTTTTACCCTTTCCTTTGTTGCAATCGCAGGGTCAATGGAAAGGAAAGCCATCACAAGTATGTACGTCATCGCTTTGTCCCCATATTCCCTGGATAGACCAACCTCAAGTAGCTCTACCTACCGGGGATTTCCCAAACTTGGACCTTGTTCATCTCAGATACATAGTTCTCTCGGAATCCGCTGGAGTAGCAGGCGCCACTCTTACGGCGCGCTCTTAATCTATTGCAAAGAAATATGAAAAAGGTTCAAGAAACTCATGGTCATTGAATTCCTTATTTTTTTAATTGAGTGGTCAATCGAACGGGTACAAAAGAACAAATAACAGAGAAACTTGAAACTTAGGATGCTAGTTACAACAAGGATGGGAGAATTATCCATCGAATCTGGGTGTATCTATTTTCTGAATGATAATCTTCCTCTTGGCTTCGTACTGGTAGCCGTTGTTTTCAAATATTGTGCTTTCGTAGAAAGGTCTGACGTCGAAGATCTTGATTTGTTTAGCCTGCAATTAGGGAGCCATAAACTGTACTAAATCCCTACACAGGTGCTTACTCAATGAAATTAAGGTGTGAACTTGAAATCAGTCGAGTTCACACTAATACAAGTGTAAACTACGAGTAGTTCACAATGTGAATACTCATACTCATGTCATGCTTTGGTGTGAATGGACTCGATGAGTATTGAATTTATGTATGCTGTAAACATTAAATGGTGGTTTATTTGTCTCATCAGAAATAATATTATAAAATTACCTTATCAATGAAATCTTTCTCGTGAATTTCAACAGTACTGACGTCCACTCCATGAACGCCTCTGATGTAGGCGAGTTGATCCAAAGTCATTTGCTTCAGGATGTAGTACAGCAGATCGGTTGTGTCTTTTTTGTACAACAGATATTTTTGGAACGTCTGAAAAAGGAAGTTGAATTTTTTTGTTACACAATTATCGAAATTTGGATTTTGTAGAGTGTGGAAAAATCATTCACAGTGGGGGTATGCGCATGAGAAATAGAAATTGAAAAAAAACGATTCATTATGTTAATTGAGTTGCTATTGCACGTAAACACCACATCTGATTGATTTGAAACTAAGACCGCGTTTCCATGTGACGTCACCTGTCGGACCCCCTCGTCCATCTCGCGTGTTACAGGTGCACCCCGACCAATCAGAAGCTTCAGCCGTTCTGACGTCATCGCGCGGTTTTCATGAACATGATTATGTTTCTCTACACACATAAAATAAGAGTAAACTAATTTTGACGAATGGTTCCAATTTTTACGTTTTTAAAGTGATTCTCTATTAATAAAAATTCTAAAAAAAATATCATGCGCAGACCCGTTGAAATCGCCACAAAATTAGGATATTGATGTAATGGTGTGTATTACCCTTTTCATGCTATTCATAACACTGTATTTCTGAGTGTCCACAAAACTCTCCAACATCATTCTCATTGCCATGTTGACATCGTCTTCTTGAACATAATCCCTCATGTGCATTCTTGCATGGGCTTCGGACATACGGATCATACTTTCAATGTGCCGCACAGTGATGGGTAAGCTACCAGTCATCTGAAACGAACTAAATCACTCGCGACGAAATCGTGGAAACCCATGTTAAGAAAAACAAGAGTACCTATTTGAAAAAATCGTCTATTTCCACTGAAATATGAGTACACTGTTAGACCGGTATCGGCGAGTATTGTTTTGTTACTGACGATAGTTTAATCGCCGAAACCGATCTAACAGTGTACTCATATTTCAGTGGAAATAGACGATTTTGGTTTATTATCTTCAATAATGAACCATTGGAATCGCCCAAAGAAAAATTTTTTTTTTCAAATACTTGTTTTTCTTAGTCATCTGAAAATGAGCAGAAACACGATGACACGAGTTCAGTTTCTGCTACCAATCCTACATAACGGAAAAGAATACTAACCATAGATTCCTGACGAAGTGTACTGTACAATTTGGCAATCTTATCTTGGTCCATGTTATGCAGTCTAGGATGGATGTTCTGCCTGGCGTAAACAAGATATTTTTTCAAAAGATCTTGGGGGATAGTGTCTGCAGTAACATTATCATTTACTGTTTTAGCTGGTGGGGCAGCTGGATGATGACGAATATGTGAACCAACAACGAACTTGGCGAGCTGCTCGTCAGCTTGGGCATCGGCTTCATCACGCACCACACACAAAATGTCAAATCTGGACATGATTGGCTCTGACAAGTTGACCTAAAATATGACGAGAGGTCTGTATTAGAGAAGTCTGGCAGTAGTTCGACGAGTTTTTGCTCACAGACTTTGGAATAACCAAACAAGTTTGACTTCATGATTCTAGTTTCCTAGATTCTAGATTCTTTTAACATGATTGAAGTCACCGAGGTAGCTTTCTCGAACACCACTCATCCATTATTTCCAACGATTATCTCAAGATTATAATACACCACATAGCCTGTAAATGCTGGAAGCAGGAGAGTAGCGACTGGGGCAGCGCAGAACCTTCGACTCGTCACCAGGGTAGCAGATCGTCAATGTTCGGCTACCCTCGGGAGGAGCCGAAGGTCCTGCGCTGCCCCTGACTTCAAGACTTGAGGAGTTGCAACGTTGGCACTCAATCAGGCTCCAATTCAGTTCAGTGTTCAAAACCAGCAAAACTCGGTTGGGAAACCCTGGGACACCTGGGATTTGGCGCCATACACAGAAATTGTTGTCTCTCACTGTACAATGCACAATTAGTTTGGGGGTCTTACATTTTCGGAAAAGGTCATTGCAGGATCGTATCTTCCGCCAATGGGATTGGCTGCAGCAATTACTGAACAACGAGCTTGCAGGGATGTGACAATACCGGCTTTAGATATCGATATGCTTTGTTGTTCCATGGCTTCGTGTATGGATGTTCTATCGTGGTCGTTCATCTGAAAAACGAAAAATCGAATAAGCAAAATTTGAACATTTCAACTATAATCAGACATGAGATTTTAGGAAAGTCAAACCTCACCTTATCAAATTCATCAATTAGGCAAACTCCTTTGTCAGCAAGAACGAGGGCTCCCGCTTCCAAAGTCCATTCATGGGTGATAGGGCTCCTCCTTACGTAAGCAGTGAGACCAACTGCACTGGCGCCTTGGCCAGTTGTGAAAACTGCTCTCGGAGCTATTTTCTCCACAAATTTGAGAAATTGAGATTTAGCTGTACCAGGATCTCCGCACAGGAGTACATTTATGTCACCCCTCACTTTGTGCTTTTGAGCTGCATAAGGAAGAAATGGGTATCAGCGTATCACATCATTAAATCCATATGAAGAATCATATTTCACTCAAGTTAACAAGTTGCCTTACATGGATTCTTAGGTTGCCCACCAAACAAAGCCAAAGCTATGGCCCTTTTGATGTAGTCGTGCCCATAGATAGATGGAGCTATACTATTGATGATACGCTCTCCAACTCGGTGGTCCTTAGATAATTTGAGAATGGTAGTTACGTCTTCCTCAGTCAACGACTCGACAATTTGTTTTGAATCCTTGACAATGAGGTGATTAGCCAAAATTACCGTGGCAAAAACTGGGAAACCCTGTTCTGTGTTTAATGATCCTTCGTAAGTATTGGTGTAAACACCGGTTACATCGATTTCATCACCCGGTTTGCATCGATCACAAAGATCCCCTAACATGATGATATCTTTAGAACGTGGTATACGCCCCGCTGGGATTTTTCCGGGAGATTCTTGCAAAGTGATTTTCTGGTAATTTCTGTACACAGTTTGTTCCATATTGATCTACAACAAAGAGTCAAAATTATAAAAAAACGTTAATTACAAGTGCATTAAATGCACAAATTTTGTAAACTACTCTTAGGTATTTGGCTCACTGTGAAAGGCCCGTTGCTCTGGCATTCAGGACAGGAACCAGGCTTGACTTCATTACTTTGGCTCTGCGCAAATGGCCCAATGACATATTTACATTTGTAACAATCGTATTTCACCAAAGAGAGCTGAGGGAGGACGCCAGTGGTTGCTGTCACGACACCGTTAGTCCTCACCAGCTGATTGAGATGAATTTTTCTGCAAACAAAATGAAGCAATGTAAAGATGTGCTAAAAAACCAAAATCATATGCAAGTAGAAAAGTAATTTAGAATTCTTCAATAGAAGTATAAAATTAAGTGGGGTAGACTATCTAATGGTAAAAATCAGCCCTTATGGAAATCATGAACTAATCATGGATAATGTTACGTTTTACAAAAACTAGGCCCGGCGGGACTCGCCAAGGGGAGCTGAGCCCCTCCTTCCACTTTAGTTGTGAGCCTTACGGCTAAATTTCTATGAGCATATTTTAGCCAGTCAGCTGATCCTGGGCAGCGTCAAGTGTATTATTGTTGTATTATTGCTCTTGTACAACTACATGAGGAAAAATCGTAAAAAAAGGAACTATTGTAAAAAATCTAACGCAACCCTTAAGTCATTCGTTTCAGCTCATAGTACAAAAACCGAAGTCAGAGGATATGTCTCATTGAAGGCGACTCATCCCCTAACTTCAATCTAAGGAGGGAGGAATAACCATCGAAGTCACTGGTACTTCCTACTCACTAGGCAACGCAGTCCATCCAGACGCAGACTCAGAGGATCTGCATATTGTCAACCCTCTAGAAGTGTATACGTTCCAGATGAAATCACCGCCTATCGACATCCACACAAGGCATCTGGCCCTTGCTTGTTCCCGTATACAACAATGACACCATCGCCTGCCCAACTGTACCAGCCTTCCAGAACCCGCTATTAACACTTGCTCCTCCAGGATAGTATAATATACTATATTATGACCCCCTGTATCCTCAAACCATTGTAGTTGTTCTTAGTCTTTTGTTAGAGTCGCATCTGTATAAAATTTCATTGTGAATAAAAATACTTTTTAAAAACGAATTTACTAATTGAGTAAACATAACTTACAATTATATAGATACACTACGTCTAAAACTGACATATTCGGAAATTAGGTTCCTACCCTTGCAAGAACTAAAAATGCAGTTACCTACTCGAGGTGTAATTTTTTTCAACATATCAGAGCAAGTTTGTAAATTCAACCAACCTGAATGTTCGCAGTTCTTCGATGAGAGGTAATTCTGATATTCTAACGTGAATTTCATTTGTGACACGCTCGTAGCTAGTATACATCGTCAGTACGAAGCCTTTGGCTACTTCGTCAAATATTTGCAGCATCTCGACAGGTGCTTCTGGAAGGAAGAACGCCAGAACGTTCTCTTTGCTGGCCAAAATCGGGAATTCGACTTCAAAACTGCTATGGTTGTTCTCGCACATTTTACGAATCTTGTCTTTGTAAATGTAGTTCCCTCGGGAATTCACTGTGTTCCTCAGGAAACTTCGAAATCTATCAGAGAAAATGACACATTGTATCAGCCCAGTAATTTTGGAACTTGAACTCAATTATGACGGAAACAGTCGATTTCCAAATGAAGCTTTGGGTCAGTTCGCAAGAGATATGGGGTGCTCTAAGAAGATCTTCTGAAACTGAAACTCTCGGTACTTACCAATTTTTTTTTTTTTTTTTTTTTTTTTAAATAGCGAATTTGTGAAGAAAATGTAGGAAAAACATTTCGGACCGAGAACCATAGCTCTATTGTTCTCGGTCCAAAATTGTTAAAACTCGAATTTTCGAAAACTTTTCTTACCAAAATCCGTTTCAGACCATCCTGAATCCACTGCCAAAAGACACCAAAAATTATATGTGTACATAGCATATTTATGTGTGTCATTCCAGACGATAACTCTCAATAGGATTGAGATAAAAAGTTCAACTTTGCACAAAAAATCTGTCTTTGCAATCGACAGGCTAAGTTCGTAGATGGGCGGAATCGGGCTACTCTAAGGGGGGTTTTGGGGAGTTTTAGGGGGGGGGGGGATTCTTCATGAATCCCCAAAATGGAATATTCTGACAAGTGACACCTCGTTTTAAAGGTTTTGTTATGCTGAACACGATGGTGAAATCAGAATTGCCATACCTCATATCGCAATTCTGCCTTCACCGTCGTGTTTAGAGTTGAAATGTCCAAAAGCTGAGGGGGGTGTTGGGGAGTATGTGGGGGGGGGGGGTCACTAAAAAAATGAAAGTCTGACGAGTGACACCTCATTTTGTAGGTTTTTGCAACAATTCCAATTATTGCGATATCTTATTTTGTTCTCAAACTTTAGCACTTTGAAGATGAAGAAACGTGGTTGAATCTTGATATATTCTTCATGGTTATTCTGCTCTAATCTGATGGCGGAACGCGATATCGAAATTCTCACTTCTCCGTCGTGTTCAGCGTTGGAATGTCCACAAGCTGAGGGGGGTATTGGTGATGTTGGAGGGGGACGGGGGAGTTTCACCCATAAATTCCAAATATGAAACGGTCTGTCAAGTGACACCTCATTTTCAAGGTGTTTGCACGCTGAATAAGATGGTGAAATCAGAATTGCTATATCTTATTCCGCTCTCAAACTGGAGCACTTTGAGGATGAAGAAACGTGGTTGTTACTTGAGATGTTCTTCACGGACATCATGTTCTTTAATAGAGACGTTTTACATAAAACCAATTATTTCTTAGAAAATTCGCTCTTATAGTCATGCTGCATGACTGGGGATTTTTGTTTTAGCGAATTTTCGAAGAAAATGTAGCTATTGTTTTCGGTCCAAAATTTTTAAAACTCGAATTTTCGAAAAAAAATTTTGTAACACACCAAATAACACAGAAGCAATTTGTGTACCAACCTATTAGCGATCTCAGTTCTCGGTCCAAGCATAGACACCCACTCCTTAATACTGTGACCTTTGGTATCTTCAAGATTTTCTATTGACTCAATCATCTGGAAATAAAAATGATCGTATTATATACCTAAATGGATTCATTATGGTTCCATAAAACGAAACCATATTTTCCCAACCACCAAATCTACTAACCTCCTCTTCCTCAACGTCACCGGCGGCAGCACGTTCCGCAATCTTTTTTCTTTTCCGTGAGGGACCTTCTTCATCGTCACTTTCGTCTGAAAACACAGGGAAGATTTGTGAAAATATGTAGAATAATGGTGAACTTGTGAAAACGTGGTGAATTCGTGAAAATATGTAGAAACACAACAACAATACTTACCATACAAGAGATCACGGTCTCCACGCCTTCTGCCTTCACGCTCATCGCGATCTTGGAGGAAACTCTCAGCCGCCAGTCGATCGCCCTGTGACATGTCGTCGTAGTCTTCATCATCTAGCCCACGAGCATCATACCGATCCAGAACAGGATTGGGTCGATAATCCCTGTCTCATAAATACAAATTTATTGTTAACGAATAGACAGCAGGAAGGCATTCAATGTATCAACAAATCGATAGTGAATTTGCAAAACCATGTAAGTCTGAAATTTTTCGAAAATGAGATTTTGAGCTTTTCTGATAGAACAGAAGGCTCTTGATACTCAAGTGTAGCCAGATGTTGCCAAAATTCCATATGATCTTCATGGTTATTCTGCTCTAATCTGATGACGGGATACGATATCGCAATTCTGACTTCACCATCGTGTTCAGCGTTGAAATGTGCAAATGCTGTGGGGGGTTTTAGTGAGTGAGGGGGGGGGGGGGGTGTTGATCCGAAAAATGAAGGTCTGACAAGTGACACCTCATTTTAAAGGTTATTTTATGCTGAACACGATGGTGACTTCAGAATTACGATATCTCATTCCGTTCTCAAACTGGAGCACTTTGAAGATGAAGAAACGGGGTTGTTACTTGATGTGATATTATTACTACAGTTAGTCTAGCTCACATGATGTCGTTGTTGTGTACGTTTCTAACGAACTTCTTTCCCATAATTCATTAGTTCATTACACGTTCAATTTTGACGAATAAAGCCTACAGATCGGCATACATTCTTTTATATCACACTTGATAATATTATGATCTTCATGGTTATTCTGCTCTAAACTGATGACGGAATGCGATATCGCAATTCTGACTTCACCGTCGTGTTTAGAGTTGAACTGTCGAAAAGCTGAGCGGGGTTTGGGGTGTGTGGGGGGGGGGGGGGGTCCATTCAAAAAATGAAAGTCTGACAAGTGACACGTCATTTTAAAGGTTTTTACACGTGAATACGATCGTAAAGTCAGAATTACGATACCTAATTTCGTTCGCAAACTTACTTAATTTTGCATCGTACTTTGATGATGAAGAATACGTTCTTCATGGTTAATCTGCTCTAATCTGATGACGGAATGCGATATCGCAATTCTCACTTCTCCGTCGTGTTCAGCGTTGTAATGTCCTAAAGCTGAGGGGGGTTTTGGGGATGTGGGGGGGGGGGGGGGAAGGAGGTTTACCCATAAATTCCAAAAATGAAATGGTCTGTCAAGTGACACCTCATTTTTAAGGTTTTCACACGCTGAATAAGATGGGGAAGTCAGAATTGCTATACCTTATTCCGCTCTCAAACTGGAGTACTTTGAAGATGAAGAAATGTGGTTGTTACTTGAGATGTTCTTCATGGACATCATGTTCTTTAATGGAGACGTTTTACATAAAACCAATTATTTCTTCGAAAATTCGCTCTTAGTCATGCTGCATGACTGGGGATTTATTTATTTTTTTCCCCACTATAATTTGTTTCTATCCTCACGGCCCGAAATTTCCCAACTTTTCCAAGACAAAAAAGCAGCAAGAAGTTGAGAATTTTGAAAAATGTTCACGTCAAAATTCTGATTAATCCAAGTTGGCATAATACAAACAGGACTGTTCTCTACTTGGAAGAAATCAAAGTGTTTTGAACCTTACTTGGGAGAAATCTCCTTTGAACTTCTCTTTTCTCTCTTTTTTTTCCACTACTATTTTTTTCTATCTTCACGGCCCGAAATTTCCCAACTTTTCCGAGTCGAAACAGCAGAGGGGATGCCCCCCCCCCCCCCCCCCCCCACGATCGCGACGGCCCTGGATAGAGAGTACAGCAAAATTCGTTACTTCTTTATCTATTTTGAATATCCCGTTAATCATTATTACTCAAAGATTTTAGGGGCCTTAAATCCTCTAAGATATTGGAATCAATACCCTATAAGTCTACTTCGATACTTGTTCAAAAACGTGTATGTCCTAAATTTGTATGTTGTTTGTTGTAGTAACCACTTGTGAGTGACTTAGTAATTGGGTGGTCAGGTGATAGGTTGATTTAGACGAAAACTGTTGTGTTTCCTTCAATTATTTGTGAATCCCAAGATTCTCTCCTCCCCTGAAAATTGTCAGAAAAAATACTTACCTACATGGTTTTGCGAATTCACTACCTATCGAAATGTTCCATCTCCAGATTTTCTGAAGAGTGGTAGGTACTCAGTGGCGGCTCGTCCATAAGGCCACCTTGGCCCTCGCCCCACCCAAAAATTTGCAAAGGAAAACAGAAAAAACATAGAACAAGGAGAAAAAAATCTTACCTACTACTACCCACCATGGAAGAAGGGAGATCTCCCTTCCTCCATGACTACCCACTTCCACTGAGTCGCATTTTGTTTCGATTTATCGATTAAAAAAGTCGATTATCGGATCGACCAGAAGTGCCCCAGTCTCAATGTTGAAGGTATAGGCGCTTCCTGGGGTGGGAGAAGGCACTCTGTGTTTGGAGATAGGAGGCGTTCCGGGCGGTGGCCAAAATATCGTATCAAGTTGAACGCCGAAAACAATCGATCGTTGAATCGTTCCTTGTCAAGGAAGAACGGAGTTTCATTCTTCCATGCTTTCTTCCATGTTTGATAAGAATGATATCAAAACGTTGCCTGACGTTATAATATTATTTTGAATGCATTGACTGGTGGTTTTTAGCTTCGTATTTACTCATCATAGTAAAAGTGAATTATTGTCTCCATAATATTAATCAACTAAACATTGAAATTTAATATCTCACGTGCAACGCGTGAACGCTTTGCTAGTCGTCAAGACTGAAGTGGATCCACAGAAAACCCTACTATACTACGTGGATCACTATTCGCCCAAGGGAATCTCATTTGTTGATTTCTACATTCTGTAAGTTAATAACAGTTAATAACCGTTAATAACAGTAATATACATATTATTATGTAGCTCAGCCAACCGTTGAGAATACTGTTTTATTTGTTATCCCTGAAACTGATGGTGACTTCGTTGACTCGAGCTTTGTTTGAGCTAACCAACGAACTCTAAAAGCTAGTTGAAATCAATCTTGCTGTTCTGTGATCGCTCAAAATGTTTTGATACGATTGGATAAGAAAACGTATGTGCAATCTGGGCATAAGAGGACATTTTTAGAGGGGGTTTTCAAGGTACCACTCGGCTAGGAAGCAGATGGTCGCGATTGCTAATTTTTAAAAACCCCAGTAATAGAAACTCCAATAATATAATTTTTTGACTACCTTTATAATGTACTCTTTGAATAGTACTCGTACAGTCACAATTTCTCTTTTATTCTTCCTATCATTTTGAAGATAATTATTTGGGTGGGTAGGTGGGATTGCCTTGCAGCCACCTCCTCGTCGGTAATCCTGGATACTGGTCAGTAATCTTCCCTCTCCTCAAGAGAACTCTTTGGAGAACGATGTTTCCTGACTTGCTAAGAGCTGCATACCATTAATTATGAAGCAGTTTAGCTGCGTGAGTTTAGTTCCTATAGTGAGTACCTAATAGGTAGGTATGCACCTAAATATTGCCCTGGTGCCCCACCAGTTTCTGAAACCACCAGCCGCCCCTGTAGGTACTTAGTGATCGAGCAAACTATTGAACCCTATGTAAGAAGAGTCAGATGTTCTGAATACCAAGAAACCTAGTGAAGTAGCAACACTATTCATTCTGACTCATTCCACCACATCATCAACAAACAAGTAATAAGCAAATATCTTATTTCAACAATTGCTTGAAAAACTCAAATCTAATAGGTAAACTTACGCTTCCAAGTTGTCTCCAAACAATTCTTCTCCATCCTCCTCTTCTTCTTCTATTGGAGGAACACTTCCGCCCCCGATCAGATCAGCTTCATCATCGAAGGGTTCGTCTAGTTCTCTGGGCGGCGAAGTCATCATTCCTAACTGACTGCGAGGCTCCTGCTGCCCCGGAGTAGAGGGAGATTCCGGCATTTCAATTTCCTATACATTTAAAGGACAGTTTCATGAGTTTCGAGTTGATTCCAACTCATCTAATTTCAATTTGCATACACTACCTATGGGGTATCAGATAAGGTAAGAAATTTTACAAGGTCAAGCCGAAACTGTTTGAAATAGGTCGACTTACAGAGAACACAGAAGTAGTCACCAAATTCAACAGGATTGAATCTATGCATTTATCAACAGGATTAAATCTATGCAAATGTTGCATTTATGTAACTCGAAGCTCCTATTATAGTATAATACTGGTATGACAATAAGCCAACGCACCTAGTTGATATATATTGGGCAACGTACCTAGTTGATATTACCAAACTCCCAGGATGTGGCTCAACGTAAGTTGTTTTCGCTTACAAATACATTTTTTATATCAGTCATGATTCCAATAAGTCCAAAAGTGTTAAACGGAATCAAACACGGATATAAATCAATAAGCAAGTAGGTACCTACAAAGCAAATCAACGTCTTCGAAGGTTAATGAACACAATGGTTAACCAGCAAAAACGAAGGCAAAAGGGATGTTCAACCCAATTTTCAATTACGAATGCAAATTAACCTTACCGACGACATCTCGGATTCCAAAATTCAGAATGTTCAACAGGTATTAAAACTGCAGGGCTTCAATGACAACATCAACACGGAGCATACAAAACTATCTTTTCTACAAAGTAACTAGTCTTTCACGGGAGGATAACATGGCGTTGGCGCCTCATGGCGGGAAATGTTGCAGTGTATACAACATTACAAATAAACTTTATTTAATGAAGATATGGAGATACTTTAATTTCATTCGGTATTTATCATAAAATATGGGAAAGGTCGAGCAAAACACCAGTAAATTCTGTCTATCCACGAGTAAATGATGTTAACACTAACATTTCATATTGGAATATTTCAATTTGACAAAGGATACAGCTCTGCGTACTCCCAAACCTCGTCTTATCAGCTGTCAAGTTTCCGCAATACTTTTCCTTCTTCCATGCTTTCAGTTTTGCTATTTTGTTTTGTCACTTTAGTTTTATCACTACATAGTATAGTAGGGTTTTCTGTGACTGCGACTGTTGTTCAAAAACATCCTGGATTTGTTAACTCTTGCATTTGTCGTTTGTGGAATCTAGGTCGATTCTATTTTATTTTTACTAAAAATTTTTTAGTTTCGTCGTAATGTGATGAGTTGTTTATAAATGCCGAAATGCTCTGAAGCCACTCCGTGAATTATACCACTCCGGAGTCTTTATAGTGTGATATTTTCTTGCGTCAGTTGTGCTCAAACAACATTCCTTAAAATGATGGGCGGATTAGAATTCGGGAGCGTTTGTTTGTTTCTCCTACTACCGATTTTCTACGAACACAGTAATGCGTTTCGATATTATTTCAAGTTCATCATTTACTATTTTTATATTATGATAACGTCAGTGATAGTAATTCCAATCATGTTGTGGAAACCCAGAAGCGTCGATAACCTCATGTGAGCAATGCTAAATTTCCACTAAATAATTAATTGCTTTATTTGGTTTCTAACACCTATTAAATACGTGTACAAAAATGTTTTGATATATTCTTACGGTTTGGATATTCGTACTGTTTAGTGAAACGCTAGTTATGAAAGATAACATGTACAGACCACTGACATAATCTCCGTAGTGTTTATTGTCATTTTAGATTGGCATCTAAACTTTGTCGACATGTCTCTACACTTCTTGGACTAAGGTGGGAGCTGAGAGGAGGTGAATACTTGAGTAGAGACCAACCTTGCATTATCATCTCCAACCACCAAAGTTCTATTGACATATTAGGTAAGTTTATGATGCATGACGAGAAAATAGTTACGTAAATACATAATATGCACCAAACGCGATTGTGGGAAATCAATATTATTGATATCCCACATTCGCGTTCGCTACGATTGAGGGGTTTATAGCAAACACCCCATTAGTCACAAAACTCGAATAATGGAACCTGTAATGAATGGTTTGCTGAGAAGCCTTTAACCCGGGGCGGTTAGACAATTACGCCCACCTAGAGGGTTGTCCTGGTCTGCTTTCATGGACCAGGTACCCTCTAAACGGTGGAATCAAAAACACGGGAAGCAAGGGAAACTCAGCAAACCATTACACCCCCACCTTCAAACAACACCTGGTATGCCAGGTTGTTGTTGATAGAAAAACTCTGCAAATTCTTGACACAACGGTTTATTATCTTCCTTGTGCAGATCACCCTTCTGTCTAGATCACTAGGTCTAAATGTCAAGATCCTAAATGTTAGATTAATTATTATTATCAATTATCACTAATTATTAACAATTTTATCAAGTACCTAGAGAAAATTATTATAATTTATTTTTAGGTATTAATAATTTGTATTTATTATTAATAATTATTATTATTAATTATGATTAATTAATACGATATAATTCTGGGGTTTTTAATACTACGTCGGTAATAATTTTTCTATAAAAGAAGTACCTACCAACAAACCTTCGAAATTACCTTCATTTCAGTAGCACGAAACGCACCTCAGAACAACAAACTCGACATCACTTAAGCCATATGATGTTCCAAAGAGCTTGTTAGTATGAAAATGGACCTGTATTTCAACAGTTTGAGTCACGATCGTGTTGTGAGGCACAATCTTTGAGCCGTCATTGTGAAATAACGGCTGGTCGTACAAAGCTGCGGATGGTCTTAAAAAATTCTACGGAACAAACTCTATCTAAATATGAAATAAAAAACATACCGTTCTATATGAATTTTTCGAGATATCGAATTTTCAAAATTTCAAAATTCGTTTTGAACCCCTTCCCCTTGACCTAGGGTTATGAAAAGTTTCGAGGACCATTGTGGGGCTGGTCCAAACCCAGAAACCAAATTTCGTAATTTTAGCTCAACGCTAACTGGGCAAAGTGGCGCGGACGGCGTACGGCGGACGGACGGATTTTTTTTTATTCGATTTTCTGAATCTACGTATCTTGAAACGTAAACCAACAAATTTTGAGGGGGGGTTAAAATTTTTTCTTCTTTGGGCGATTCCAATGGTTCATTATCGAAGATAATAAACCAAAAATCCGTCCGTCCGCCGTACGCCGTCCGCCGTACGCCGTCCGCGCCACTTTGCCCAGTTAACGTTGAGCTCAAATTACGAAATTTGGTTTCTGGGTTTGGACCAGCCCCACAATGATCCTCGAAACTTTTCATAACCCTAGGTCAAGGGGAAGGGGTTCAAAACGAATTTTGAAATTTTGAAAATTTCATATCTCGAAAAATTCATATAGAACGGTATGTTTTTTATTTCATATTTAGATAGAGTTTGTTCCGTAGAATTTTTTAAGACCATCCACAGCTTTGTACGACCAGCCGTTCGTTCACAATGACGGCTCAAAGGTTGTGCCTCACAACACGATCATGAATCAAACTTTTGAAATACAGGTCCATTTTCATACTAACAAGCTCTTTGGAACATCATATGGCTTAAGTGATGTCGAGTTTGTTGTTCTGAGGTGCGTTTCGTGCTACGGAAATGAAGGTAATTTCGAATGTTTGTTGGTAGGTACTTCTTTTATAGAAAAATTATTACCGATGTAGTATTAAAAACCCCAGAATTATATCGTATTAATTAATCATAATTAATAATAATTATTATTAATAATAAATACGAATTATTAATACCTAACAATAAATTATAATAATTTTCACTAGGTACTTGATAAAATTGTTAATAATTTGTGATAATTGATAATAATAATTAATCTAACATTTCGGATCTAGAAATTTAGACCTAGTGATCTAGACAGAAGTGTGATCTGTACAAAGAAGATAATGAACCGTTGTGTCAAGAATTTTCAGAGTTTTTTAACCCCCCCTCAAAATTTGTTGGTTTACGTTTCAAGATACGTAGATTCAGAAAATCGAATAAAAAAAAATCCGTCCGTACGCCGTCCGCCGTTAACGTTGAGCTAAAATTACGAAATTTGGTTTCTGGGTTTGGACCAGCCCCACAATGATCCTCGAAACTTTTCATAACCCTAGGTCAAGGGGAAGGGGTTCAAAACAAAATTTAAAATTTCGACGATGTCTCATCTCCAAATATTTAACTGAACCGTGTAAATTTTAGTTCACCTTTGAATGACCTGAAAAATTACAAATCTTTTAAGACCAATTGGATTTTTGTGCGACCAGCCGTTCGTTCACAGTGATCGCGCAAAGTTTTAGGTAAACTACAGTCTACAAATTTTAACCGTGAGTCGGGGATAGACCACATTCACTCGGTTTCTCATCTGTAAAATTGTTTAAATAATACCTTTTTGTATAATACAAATTAAATTTTGATGATGAGCTATGGACTTGAAATTTTAAAAATAGGTCAGAACTGGATCACAATGCAATATTCACTCGGTTTCTTGTCTGTAAAATTGTTTAAATAATACCTATTTCTTTAAACAAATTAAATTTTTATGATGAGCTAGATACATGAAATTTTAAATATAGGTCAGAAATGACATTTCAATATTCACTCGGTTTGTATGACATGGTATGAGTATGGTATGGTATATTATTGTATATATGATTTGGTATAGTACAGTATGGTATGATAGGAAAGAAATTCGTATGGTATGGTATGAGTACGGTGAGAATATGGTATGGTGCCGATTTGCAATACAGTCTGGTATAGACAGAAGGGTGATCTGCACAAGGAAGATAATAAACCGTTGTGTCAAGAATTTGCAGAGTTTTTTTTATTCGATTTTCTGAATCTACGTATCTTGAAACGTAAACCAACAAATTTTGAGGGGGGGTTAAAATGTTTTTTTCTTTGGGCGATTCCAATGGTTCATTATCGAAGATAATAAACCAAAAGAGGGACTTAAAGTAGTATGGAGTTCCTATCCAGGAATATCAACTGGAAAACTCCAAGGTATGGTTAACCTCCATCGTAATGGTACTACTACAAATTGATTACTTGTGGAGAACTATGCTCCTACAAGCATGGATATTGGCAGGGGATAGAATAAAGAAAATGATGAATAGAGGCATAGAAAATTAGAATGTAGACAATTGGAAAAGAGAAAGAAGTTGAATAATGCCAATATTAATGCTTGTACGCAAATGGGTATGATCCCTATATAGGAGTCCCTTCTGGGAAAACTCATAAAGAGCTCGTTAAAGCTCCAAAAAAATAGTGGAGGAGGTACCGAGGTAAAGCTAGCATGTACCTACCAACCACGCTCTGCTACCATTTAATGACTGATTGATTGTTATAACCCAATTAATTATTCAACTCTGCTACCATAGAATTTATATTATAATATCTAATATACTCTTCAACACTCAAGGAAATGTAAGTGGCAGAAAATGAAATAGACGAAATAAGGGAAAATAAATTGTACTTGGCAATAATAATAAAATCCACTTCTGCCGACAAAAAGAAAAGAATCTCCGTCAAAAAAGAAATAAACTCAAACCTAATGAAGAATTCTCTCGCCTTCCTGCAATCCAATCGGTAATCAAATCGCTTTTCTTCCATTTTCCTTTTCCAAGTTCTTTTTTTTTTCAATCTTCATTTTTTTACATTAAATGTAAAAAAATGAAATTTTCAATGAAAAATGAAAAATGAAATTTTCATCAGATAATTCTTCATTTCTTCATCAGGTTTGAGTTTATTTGATTCTTTTTGTCGGCAGAAGTGGATTTTATTCTTGTTGTTCTTTCCAACAATTTATTTTCCCTTATTTCGTCTTATTTCATTTTCTGCCACATACATTTCCTTGTGTGTTGAAGAGTATATTAGATATTATAATATAAATTCTATGGTAGCAGAGTTGAATGATTGGGTGAATGAATCAATCAGTCATTACACACCAATCAAAACGTTTGAAAAAAGCCACCATCGTATTGTTTATGGCATTCCTCACATGGTCTCCCTAGTCTGGCTGTATTATTATTATTATTATTATAAATTTATTTGTATAAGTCTTACGACCATTACAAAGAGTGGCATGAAACATGATTAATATACAGGAAAGAAAAGAAACAAGAAAACAAGGAAAACACTGCGTCACAGCAAGTGTGAAAAACGAAAACTTATCCACTTGGTAAAACGAAACTTATCCACTTAATATTAGGTAGGTATATCACTTCAAAAAAATGTTCAGTACAGTTTATATTCTTAAACCTAACAACACATTAATATATCGTGGGGTTAGTGCGAAAACTACCCAAGTCCAATTGTTTTATAAAATTAGATATTAGTATCCAGGGAATAGTTTTCAACCTACCTTTCACTCGAAAGTATTGCAGAATATAGTATTGTATATAGTAAGGAATGTTATGAACCATGGTACATTAAATAATTCCATATATTCGATTTTTCCGACAACCACAACATTTAAATTTGTGTTTTCCACAAAAATGAAAAAGTGGACTTGGGTAGTTTTCGCACTGACCCCACGATATCACGATACCAGAGCAATAAACAACCATCCACCACCTAGCTCAAAAAACGCGCTCTTCCCTTCAACGAAGCATTCACAAATGAAAACAAACAAACTGCCTCCTTTTTCCCTTCCATCTTCAAGATATTGCTGAGGTGATGTAAGGACATTGCTTTGCATCTGTAAAAGACCCGCCTCTCGTTTCGTGTCCCAGGACAAGCATTCAGAAAATGAATGAGGGAATCCTCTGCCCCGCACATATAGGGCACTCCGCCGTTACATCGAAAGATGCCTTCAGCCCCCCGGAGTACACCGAACACCACTGAGCACCAGCCAGTCTGATTTGGCACAACAGTCTCTTGCAATGGTAGTCCAGGTCGAGGTTCAGGTAGGCCGCCGGCGCACCGTCAGTAGGAGCCCAAAACCTGTACAAATGGCTAAACGAGGATGCCGTCACCCTACTCTGATCCTGCAGCCAACATCTTCTGGCGAAACCGTCCATTATTTCCCGACGACCGGCACTTAAACGGACGTAGTCTGGCTGTATAAATCTTTGAATATGCGGCGATTCGGCAAAAACCCCACAAGTCAGGAGCGTTTCAAGGACTTTTTCACTTTCCTGAAAATT